>JAQJVL010000253.1:1224535-1269808 GCA_035578905.1 Stictocephala bisonia | reverse complement strand
AAAAAAATGTAAACCAAATGTTAATATTTATAGTATTTCAGTAAAGTATAATACTGCTTAGACTTTAGCCATTTTCTCCTGTTCTTGCGTGTATGTTTACAACTTATTTAGCCGCATATGTTTATGATTTCCTTGAGAGACTTCTTGAGGATGTAATGAATTGACCCAATAGTCAACCAAGATTCACACCCCCCTCCCACCCACACACGTAGGTTGGTGATAATGAGGTGGTGTTGTAAGCTAAGATAGGCTCTTAATTTGTACTAGGGTATTATATGACTAGATAAACTAACAACTAAGGTTTGGCATTCCCAAACCGAACATCGCACTGTATTCGTCAGACTCTCCCTCAGGTAAGAATCGTCAAACAGCAAGGCTGCGCAAAGCCTATTCCGTGCAAGATACGGCCACCATCTTGCACGGAATAATGCCCTTAACCGTTATTATCTATATTTATAAAATAGGATGTTTGTATATATATATATATATATGTTTGAAGTTTATGCGCTGCCAAACCATCCACCCGATCGCCATGAAACTTTAGGATGTTGTCCTGTATACTCTCGAGATGGTTTCTGTAAAGTTTGATGCAGATCCGTCCACAGGGTCCCGCTCCACGGGCTCCTAAAGATCCCATGTTATTCAAATGGAGAATCTGAATTGTTTACAAAAAACATATGACTGTGTGGTTTAATGTAGTTTCACATGCCATAAGCAGATTGAAGTTCTCACAACAACAGTACTGTATATGTTTTGATTTATTGTAGTTCTACATTTCACCTTGAGAGTGTAGCACACACTACTTTTACTTGATCAGGTGATCTGTATTTGTTGTTAACCTTTTTCCCTCGGTAATTAAAACATGTAGTGAAACGTGAAAATAAAAAATAAATAATTATTTGTTTTGCAGTTTACTTGGTTTTTTTCTATAATTCTTTTTATTGCTTTATTTTGGTATGTCAATGAAAAATGAAAGGCGAGACAACGTCCACCGGGTTCAGCTAGTCAATAATAAAAGTAAATAAATTATTACAAACTAAATAAGAATAATAAATTCTAGACCCTATGACCCACCCAACTACTCAGTGGTGTTAACCCACCCCCCTAAACACGAACAGTAGTATTGACCCAACCAACCATCCATAAACGTACCGTGGTGTTGACACCCACCTTCTCATACATCTTCAATGGTTTGTTGGTACTCATGTATGATACTCTTACATCTACTCATAACTACATACTTTAATAGATGTAGGAGTGTGAGTATGTGGGTGTGTCAACACCACTGTACGTGTTTGGGGGGGGGGGGGCAGGTGGGTCAATACATTTGTAGGTGTATATTTGTTAAATAGTATGTTATCTATGGCTAAGAGATTTCCTAATTAATTGCCTGTCTTTGTCCATGTGAAAAAAGAACAAATTTGAACACCAAAAATATGAAAATAGTAGAAATTTTAAACCTCAAGTAACGCAATTAAACTTACATTTTTGCTCACAGCAGCTTATTTATTTTAAATTAATTAAAACACCTAACTGATTAGGGAATCAAGGATACAAATTATTGCGAGCTTTTGATTTTAACTATTCAAAAAACAGTAAAAACATATGAATTTATTCTTAATTTTGATTCATTAATTAATTTTAATATATTAATGGGAGCATTCGCCTTCCCAAAAATACTATCCATAACGATAACTTCTCTTTCCATTTTTGAGAGCCAACATGTGAAGAAAATATAAAATATAAAAATTAATAAAACTATTCAATAGTGATAAATGAATATTTCCTGGTTTTCTAATTACTACAAACTCATTAATCGAACAATACCTCCAGTCCACGAGGGACTTACGAGCAAATGATTAACGGATCGTTTACTTTACAGCGCTAATGGCCGTGTAATCCAGGTCTTAGGCGCGACATGTTTAATGATTGGAGAAAATTGTTCTCAACTCAGAATTTCATTTAACTCTACTATAATTCCTCGCTATCAACAAACGTTTATTACGTGTTTGGGTGTCATTAGTTTGAACTTGAGAGTAAAAACATAAATTATGTCAATATACCACGTGATTCAGATTTATGTTAAACTCATTTTGACTATTCATTGGGATGATAGTAAATAAAATATAATCCGTTAGTGGCATGACTATATGCATTTACACCATGCATACTATAATAAAAAAGTTAAAGTTAAACATCGTCTTATTTTACCAGGCAAAGTTAGGGCTAAGAAGTCCTCTCTAATATTTAACCTGGGGACCAACGGCTTAAAAGGGGTACTTACGAACCACCACCAGTGACCGGGCAGGCGGGCTGCGTGCAAGGACGGAATCGCTCATACGGTCACCCATATCTTGCGATAACGCCGGAACCCTCCGGTCAGGGCCTCTGGCATAATCTTGTAAGTGTCTAATTTAAAATATAATTTATTTTTTGATTTTCCAAGTAAGCTGAAATGTAATTAATATTATTTCTTAATTTGGTTATAAATTATTCTTTACTTATTTGCTCTCCCTATGAGATTGGTTTGTATGTCCTAAGCTATAAGCCACCTAATTTTTCCATGAGAAGTGTAGGGGTTTACAAATATTAATGTACTTCACTCACATAGGCCTGCAGGCCTGTGCGTGAAATCTATTCAACGAGTGAGGTTCGGACTGTTAGAAAATCGAACCTGGCGCTTGAATTCCATTGTCTGGCCACCACTGAGCTACCACGCCGGCAATATGTCTCTAAGTATAAATACTCACACGATTTCATAAAATAACTACTTGAGTTTGAACTTTAGTTGTTTTTATCAACCATCCAACCTAATACACATCGCTAGGGTGTAGGTGTAACTAAACTTGTCAGTGTAAGAGGAATTTAAAGTTACACAGAAACTTGTTTTGTAAGCGACAAATTGTCTGCCATAATATACATTAAGAAGCAATCAATAGCCAATAGTTCCCAGGGTAGTATTCTGTATTAGACATTCACTATCAACAGGTTTTGGCAATAAATCATAAATACGATCCAGGTAAATTTTATCCATTTAAACAAAAGAACTCTTAATGCAAAAAGGTAAATATCCATCATATATTATTAATATAATAGTTTATAAAACAAAAATACATATCTTAGATATGAGACGCCGACACCACTTTTTGCGTATTTCAAGGCGAATATGAAAGATTATATGAGTGTAGGATGAGCGTGGATGAGCTGTGTAGTCAGGTTACTAACTGAGTTCTACTGTTGCTCAGAAAGGGCCTTTTATTAATAGCCCAATAGCCAGGGCAACTAAATGACCCATAGCTTTATATGGAATCCGAACAAAATAGTATTTGTCTTATTCTCAGCTAACTGACAAACCTAATACTCAGTTCTCTCCACAACATAATATCAGATTATGACTACCACCCAACATGGACACCCCAGACTTCTCTAGTAGTGTCCACGCCGATTCATAAATTGAGCGGATACCATGTCGGTATTAAGAGGACACAGCATAGAACCTTTTTTCATACAATCTCTACAACACTTAAGAAAAAAAATCTTAAACACTTCATGATAGAAATTTAATTTTTGTTTTTAATTGTCACTATGGATCCTAGATTCGTAAATTAGGGGGTCTATTTTAGACAGTTTACATATGTACATTATTATTTGTATTTATATATATTTTTTTGTTTCAGAGTTGCACCATGTATATCACTTATCTTTTAAATAAACACACTTAAATCTTTTTCTACATCTCTACAAAAATAAATATTTATAGAGCCAAAATTAATTTAGAACTGCCACACTGTCCACCCACCAACCCTACATTAACTTGACAGGTAGTAAATTTTACGTTTAGGTCTGTAATAACATATCAGATGAAATAATGAACATATTGGTTCTTTTTCTATTATTAATTAAACGAATAAAAACAGTTTTTTTTATTGTGTAGTTACTCAATTTTAGGACCAATAAAAACCTTATTTTCATATATTATTCGATGGTGTAATATTTTATATTTTAAATAATGTTAGAAAATAGAATCCCCCAAACATTAGTAAGATGTAACTGATGTTCAAAACTACTAAATAACTAAGTTTATTTACAATATATAAAGGTGGAGGTTTCCAGTAAAAGTATATTTATCTTAGTCACTACATGCAACGCTCCATTAGACAGCAGCACCCCTGGATGATTGATTCTCGTTTGCCGGCTGCTCGGCTTTCAGGATTTACCCACTTATATTTGTCATCCCGTAAGACATTATTTTGCCATTTTTCTTCCTCGCACACAGATGGTGTTAGAAAAAGTAAACCTAGCATATTTATCAATTTGTATAGTATATTATAAATAACTAATGCAAAATTATACAGTTTATTTTAGAAAATCTGGCGTAATATTTATTTTTGAAATTGATGCTAGTTTACATAAAATTGGTCAGTAGTGTAGTTGGTTCAATCCCAGCTTCATGTGCTGAAGGTTCTCAGTTCGATCCCAATCAGAGTCGTAACACATTTTGAGAGGGATCAGCTGATAACCACCGGCTGTTCATTTGTCATTGGGCTATTAATTAATGACACTTTCTAAGGAATAGTCGGCCTTAGTTTGTAACAATGACTACATTCGCTCATCTACACTCATCACACTCATTTGAAATCCATATTCGCTCATATCTTGACGATCGGCGTCTTATGAATAAATAAATAAAATACATTAAACTTGATATTGAATTAAATTATTTATGACAACTCACTATGGATGAATTAAGATAAAATTATTCATTTTAATATCGCGTTGTTAATTAACGAAAATACATCAAGGCTGAACATTCGAATAGAAATATAATATAAACGTTAGGTTCACGTCCAACATACTGTACAAACCACGCACATGTCCTACAACCACCATTTCATGTTACGTCACCTGCAGCTAATGAGGCGTCATAATTGTTAATATAACTGTACACATAAAAAATAATTAAATTGTTTCGGATCACGGCAGTCGATGGACATCGCCTAGGTCATTTCGTTCCATCCCTACGCGGGTAACCACCCGCGGGGCCATTTTAGGTCTTTCAGGCAGGACTAGAATGGCAGATCATTCGCCTAAGGTGAATCAAGATCCTTCCTGTATTGGAATCGAGATCTTCTAGATTCTTCTCCAGGCTCACCATCCTGGAGAAGAATCTTTTAGGCTTCCACCTCTGGGACATATAAAGACACCCTTTGGCTGACCTGACAGTCAATGAAGAGTCAGTGAATGCCAGAGTCAGCCCCAGTGGATGTGACAGTGACATGATAGTGAAAGTATAACAAGCAGTGTCAGATATTTGATGAACATTGTGATAATATAAATTGTTTTAAATATTAGTGATTCATTTAAGTGTCGAAATAGTAACTAAGTAATAATTAAAGTTTGAAAATATTTTATAGTGTGTAATTTAGTAATTGTAAATAAAAGTAACAATTAGTAGCAAGAAGTGGAATTGGCCTATTTATTTAGGGGGTCGTAACGTTATAGATTAACATGTTTTATGCATTTTTTTAAAATAAAAATATTATTTACTTTTCGAGGTTTTTTAAATACTTTAAACATTAACAAATTTGGAATATTAATTTCATTTTCATCATAATATCAATATTTATCACAATATTATGAAATTCATTTGAGAGTCTTATATTCGAACTAAGTTGGGAAGAAGTTAAGCTATAATTATGTAAATTAAAATGTATTCATAGTTTTTTATAAGTTTATTATAAGTAGAATTTGGTCCTGAGTTAGTAACATATTTACAGCAAACCACTTATTGAATAGGTGTTCAAATTACTTTATGTAAATACATTCAGAGGCTGTTCATTTTTAATTAGTATTATTCTCTCTGATCTTTGAACGAACTTTACAAATCCTACTTAAACTGATATTTTCATCCACACTTCAACTTATTACAAAAATTAACATTTTCAATCATAGTATGAAATGGGGTATAACAAAATTTAAAAAAATATATATATATATCGGGTGTTGACATTTCAATATTTATTGAAATTTCAAACATTACTAAACACAATCATTATAAGTTTAAAATAGCCCATTATATCTCAACATATGAAAAATGATACGATTTTTCATAATGTTTAAAAATATTATGAAAAATGTTTTTAATTTTATATAAATAATATTTCATAATATTTACTCGTTCAATGTTAACTTAGTGATATATATTAATGATCCATGTAAAATCAAATTAAAACATTATAAATGTACAGTTTAGTGTTTATAACAATACTGATACTTTCCTCCATCATTTTTTTTTTGTCAACATGTACAGGTTAATCTGCAATAAAACAAAAAACTTTTCTTTTAACAAGACATTAAGTTTGGGAAAACCTCAAATATGAATTTTTAATTCTAGAATCAAATAGTAATACACTGATTTGACTAATATCGAGATCAGTACAGCGTTTTTCAACAAAGTGGAGCACGGCCACGAGTTCATGTAGCTTCAATGTAGAACGAACAAATGTCAGATTAAAGGACCGTTACTTATATTAGATTTTTTTTAGTTTGACTTATGCCTTTGAAATTGTCCACTTGTATGTGTACGTATTTGTATAGAATAAACAAACGTAGTATGAAAGTAACATTTCGGAGCTACTGTACATTTTGTACTTTTTCAGAACATAAATAATTATAATATATTCATTAATATTAATCAACATATCTATGTAAATTTGGACATTTCTAGGATAACGTCAAGTTGTCCGTAATGACCACCCGCCCATCTATGCAAATACGAAATCTATTCTTTTTTACACCAAATTAAAATTGATGTAGGTATTACACCAACTTAAAATTGATGTAGGTATTAAACTAATGATAAATTGGATATGTTTTTAGAACGTATAATATTTTTAATATGGAACGAAAAATTAAGATATAATCGTGCATGTTTTTGAAGATATTAATGAAAATTACTGTTTGGAAAAATGTGTGCAATAACGTTTTGTTTTCTTAATTCTCATATTTATCCTCAAATGATAAACAAGATATTTTATTGCTATTTGTAAGTTATTTTTTAGCATTGAATTGTTCGTGACTGGTAGAAACTAATTTGATATTTTCAATGCTTTAAGCTTATTAAAGAACAAACACAACGTTTCGGCAGGTATTAAAAAAATCCTTCAGGTATCACTACAATAAGCCTACATGTTCAACTAGCTTTTCCCTCTTTAACCCATAGTAATTTAAGAACACAATAAAAACTAAATGTTTATAGCTTACGATTGACTGTTAAGAAAGTCTTAGGAAATCAATAACTTGACCTAACCTATGCAGGGATAAAACAACTTTATCATAAAAGGTAAATCTAACATAATATGAGAAACCATAAGCGTGTTCAGTTTCTATTATAAATTATGTTAACTTACATTTTAAATCAAAATTGTTGGGTCTATTCACAATCCAGTTTCATAAAATATATCCACCAACAGTTCCTCAGTCCGTATTAACTTGCCTTACCTTGTAACACAGTCTAATAACTTCACGTCAACTGCCTCTACCCGTGGTGCCTATTATAAGCATATATTTTTGTGATAAGATAAATAGACTGACGTCTTCCAACAGCTCTTCAGCTTTTTTGAAAATAATTCTGAGTGTGTTTATTTATGGCCCGGTTATATGCAGGTAATTATGCGATCAGCTGTGAATATTATTGGTATAATGGTAATAATCAAGTAAAACATTATTTACGTGTTATAGTTATGAAGCCATAAGTCGTGTTTGATATATGTTAACTGTGCTTTACCCTTAGTGAGTACTTGATAGGACGTTACAATTCCA
Organism: Stictocephala bisonia; assembly: GCA_035578905.1. Taxonomy (NCBI): domain Eukaryota; kingdom Metazoa; phylum Arthropoda; class Insecta; order Hemiptera; family Membracidae; genus Stictocephala; species Stictocephala bisonia. The sequence goes on along the minus strand of JAQJVL010000253.1, from coordinate 1,261,987 downwards.
AATACATCCAAAGACAGACACACCAATAATCTTTAATACAATATTTTGTTTCACTTAAAGTTAGGTTATTGATACATTTTAATGCAAATTTGGATTTAACTCACGAATCTTAATGGCAAGATGATTATCAGTTCCAATACAAACTTAAATATTAAACTCAATTTTGCTGAAACTGCGTACGTGATTTTGATCTGACGTCAGTAACGTTTTCAGCTTACTTAATGGTAGTCAGAAAAAATTTTAGTGACAGGTGCAGTCCAAATTAAATGACTAGGTCTACTAATATTTATAACACCTACATAAATTACTCGTAACTGTTTAGTTAAAAACCCTTAACATATGTAGAATGTTATGGTAATATATTAACACTGTATAAATCATGTGTATCCATTTTTCAAGTTAATTTTATGTAATTATTTTATTTATTAATTTTAATTAATTTAATGTTAATACCCACAGTTCTGATGAATGGTTCAACTCTATCTCGTAGTAAATGACTTTCAATTTGATGATATTTAGTTATATTCGTGCTAGTGAAGTACAGTAGCCTACTTAAGGAAATAGGCGTGTAAGTACTTTTTATATTACAGTTTTTTTTATTAGTAATATTTTGTTACTCAATAGTAACCTGCATACAGTATTTACCTATACAGTCCAACTGATGTACAAGAGGAGAAGACGTACACCTGTATACTACCGAAAGACTACCTCCTTCCCAGACACCATGCAACACAATAAAACAAGAAACCTTCTTAAATGGGACGAATAATTTTCAACAGCCCACCAAACCACTTGAAAATCTTAGGAAACCAATATCTAATTACAAAATTCAAAGAATAGCTCCTGGATCAACCATTATATACATGAACTTAATGTTTCCATAAACACATTTAAGCAATATAGAAGTAAAATAAAATATGTAAATTTACATTGCATTGTTATACTTATTCAGGAAATTACAATACAAATATTACTACATATAATTTACTAACCATAATATTGTTTAATATTTAATGTATACTATTCTAAATATAAAATAAATTTATTTGAAACGAGAGTGTCCTACTCTTGAAGTGTATAGTACCTGCGTGATGTAATTTAAAGAAACCTAATTATTTTTCGATAAAAATACCTAACTTCCACGTACAAATTACCGAGTGGTAGAGGTTTATTAATGGTTAACCAGCAATATACCAACTTCCAGGAATATCCATTGATTGCGATAGTTATACAGCTACAAACCTCTGCATGTTTGTCTTTCAATAATACATCGCAAGATGTAATAACAGACCTTACTTCTTGATTACATTAATCCTTTGCGATCAGTTCCCACTAGCGTTTGAAAGGGCGTTGTTCGTGAAATAGTGGAACTATGTTATCTTTAACTTATATACAATTTCAAACAATTTATGTTCATCAAAAAACAACACAGCCAGCAATTTATATTAGTTTTGAATGTTCCTTTGTACGTAAAAATGTGCTTCGAAGAATCTAGACTCAGCATAAAAGAATGTGAATATTGTGCTGTCTTTTGTGCAGTTTGTAAGGTATTGAGAGTAAAGTTCAGCTGATTGCATTACTCATTTGTGAAAGATTTGTTGTTTTAATAAATATTTATATAATTCCGTGTATATTTTGTGTTATTTGATTTAAATGTATCATGAAATACTGAATGGCCTACAAAACTATAATATGAATAACTAATAATTTGTTGTGATATCCGATTCGTGATAACTTGATACTTAATATAGTATAGTGTTTAAGTATATCTTTAAGGCAAATAAGGTATTTTAAGATTTACCTTTATTTGAGCAACATCTCGTTAATGTTAAATTAAACTATACAACTAAATTTCAGTCAAATAGGTAACATTTTACAGCCATTTTTCTAAGTGCTTTAAACTGACTTATATGTAAAAAATATTTACGTGGTTGAAACACTCTACCTCCTTAATGTTACTCCTTAGCCTTTAATGAGCTTGTTTTCACCAAATATATAAAAAAAATATTTATTGATTTTTGAACTCGCCTAGTCTATAAATACATTATAATTTAAATAGTCTTAAACTCTTGCGTTCCATGATAGAAACGAAATAGATCTGCCACATGACATACTTATATCACTAAGTTTATTTGCTTATAGTTTTTTGTGTTATTTGATACAGAACTTATACATAAAAGAATGTCTCGATCTTTCACAATACGATCAATACAAGACTTACGTTGATACGATTATGATGGCATTCAATCCGTCCTTTAGTCATCAGTATGTTACCTAATAATATAATTTGTTAAGAAAGACATTGTTAATATATAAAATGATTAAATTTGTTGACACTCGTATTTGCGAAATTTATAACAAACCCTTGTACAGTAATCAAACTATAATTGATTATTTATTAGAAACACTGTTAGTTAAAATACCTTTTACATCTAAATAAGTCTAATTAAAGTAAAAAAATTAATAACTATCATGTTAGCTAAAATGAAAATAATGTTAGTTAGCAATGTATTTCATAGAAAACTAGACTTTGTGCTGACCTTACAAAACGTGAATCCTTCACTTTAATTAATTAAAGAGGGTTTTTGAATAGCTTAACAGCAAAGCACATATGCCGCAGCTTTCACAGGGGCCGAGCATGTGGTCAGATCAAAGCTCCAAGGCCTTTTAAGATCTCTGTATTTTGTCAGTGGTGAGTGGAAAGCCTGTGCTTTACTTCAAAGTATGTTTTTATTTTCATTTTCATTAATTATATATTATAATTTATACAGTAGTAAAATTTCAATCTATAAGGTAGGAAGTTAATCACATGACAATTGTATATCATAATATGTGATAAAAAGGGTGATTCATGACATTCTTTCCCCACTTCAACAGCACATTCTACTACCAAAACTAAAGAAAAATATAGTAAAAACATAGGTCTGAAATCTTTTCATCGGCGAATAACAGCCAGTGAAACATTTCGGTAATAATCATGGATAAAGAGTGAAATAACATTGTACAAAACTTACGGAAATATGAATTCGGAAGGAAATATCTTGATTTATAATGTAGTTTGACATGAGAAAACTAAATAAATAGGTTTCTTTAATTTTCATAAAAGATTTGTATGACATTTTTATGACTTTATTGCCCTTTAAACAAAGTTATTGTACACCAAACGTAAAACAACTGAGTTTCTTATCCCAATTTCTTGAATTTAACCAAAAATTACTTAAAAACCACTAAAGATACAGTTCTTAAACCTATTTATTTAGCTTTCTAATGTCAAATTACATTACAAATCATGATATTTCCGTCTTTATTTATCTTTCCACAAGCTGTGTACAATGTTTTTCACTTGTTATCTATGATTCTTACCGAAATGTTTGACTGGCTGTAATTTGCTAACGAAGCGTATTCAGACCTATGTTTGTATAACTTTTTTTATTTATTTTTGGTAGTAGAATGTGCTGTTGAAGTGGGGGAGAGAACGTCATGAATCAATCTGTATAACTAATGAATGTTAAAATAATAATTGTAATAAGAAATACTATGAAAAACATAACTAATCATTAAACATCCCGTTGCTTTTGCATAGTATATTAGCCATAAAATGTATGGAGGTATACAAATTTTAAAAACATATTTAATAGAATATATATATTGTCAAATCGTAAAATTAATATGCTAAAATATTGAAATTTCCAGGTTCTAAGTAGGCCTATATAACTTAATAACAAACAATTTACTAAATACTTTTCTTATAAACTATATATTTACAATTAATAAATAAACTAAAACTAATTTGAAATGTCAGACACTAAGAAATCTGTATTTTTAAATGTTAACTTAACTCTTAAAATGTTTAGTTATAAACCATATATATATATATATCAGTGAAAACTATATGAAAACGTCAAATTTAATTAATTTAAGTAATAAAACAGCTGTGTTTTAGTCATATAGTTTTTAGGAACTGCTAGGGTCTATTGAACTCCCACCTCCTTAACTAGTGGAAGGGTGGGAAAGATTTATGGTGTGTTATTCATTGTAGCAGTTCTTTCTCTGTCACCGGGAACATTAGGGCGTCCGTCGCCTAGAGTGCTCCACTGGGAGGGCGACACCCTAATTTGTGTCTTACGATTTGTGTTTTTACTAATTCTAACTTCCAGATGCGACGTTGATCTGTTTATTGCTCATTATACTTGTGCATCTGACGTTCAGGCTTCACTTAGATTTCTTGTACATTTTAAGTGACCATTAGTTATGATTATGTATATTTTCATAGTAAATTTTCTGCTTCTGGACAAGTATAGTTCTTTTCATTTTCCCCCCTAACGGGTCCCCATTTATTTACCAAGTTTAGTTTTTATCACATTCTAATAGGGGTTCCTTATTACAATGTACTTACATTAAGATCGTAGTGGGTTTACACGTTTGTCAGAGAATTCAGTAGTCCATTTTAACATACGTGATAGGTAGAAACAGAACTAAAATTATTGGGGTAGTTATAAAAAATGTTAAATAATTAATTGTATATATTATTAAATATACATTTTACAGATATTTCAAATAGGGGTAGTTGATAAGAGTTTTAAGGTAAAAAAATCCAAAATTCTACATAGAAAATTATTTTTTGTTTTTTCGTATCTGTCTAATTAATCATTATAAATCTCACGTACCTTTTATTTTTAAGATTTGTTTTGCTTTTATTTCAGTTTCGGCGTTTGTTTACATAAGTGAAAAGTGATCAAATCAAAACAAAAAATCAAAAATTCCTTTATTGCCTTTAGACTTAAAGTAAGCATTGGCATGGGCAATACAATAAAATTATAATTACAACTTGTATTGTTGTTAGTATTGTTGTTTTATTTTATAATACATTATTGTTAAGTACATTATTCCTCCATAGACTACCAACACTATCTTCCAATCTTCGGGAGATGACCACGTCAATAAGTTACCTACATTATACACCGGATCAGCCAACTTTTCGGCCTCGATACAGATATTAACTGCAATTAACTCCTACACCACTGACTGCCCTAGAGTGCCGTGGTCGGAGGTTATATAGACCAGCGTCATGTTTATCAAAATACTCTAGTGTTTGTGTGAGGGAACCATGTTGATCATATAAAAATGGAGCAACACAAGCAAACAACCAAATGTTCAGCTAACTAACTAGTGGTGGTATGGATGTAGTAGATGCTAGAGGTCTTTGCCGTAGATACATTAATAAGTTATGGTAAATAAATGTAAAATATTTTTTGAGGTGGAGACTGTAAAGGGTTTTTTTTTTTGTTTTTTGTTTCAGAGAGTAAATCCTATGGTGACAATGTAAAAACAGTCAAACTTTAATGCATTGGTCGTATCCAGAAGCGTGTTGGTTCTAGACTAAGATGGCTGAAATAAGAATAAAAGGTGTACAATTAAAAGATAGGAAATGATTGGGGGGGAAGGCATTTGAGTGACGAAAAAATAGGTCAGCTATTAAGTTATTATGGCTAAGCAACAATAAATTTCCTCAAAAGTGTTACTAACTTTTTACCTCATGAAGTAAAGAATGTAACAAAGCTCTTTTATAAAGACTTGTTGGATTCAAAATTGCTCAAACGCTGGTTTGTGCGGAAAAGTACAAACCCTTAACTGGAGCTTCAGTAGTGTAATTTGAAATATGATTTATAATACCAGTTTTGTAGGCCTTAAAACTCTTCAGCTTGGAGTAATTGATTCAGTAGTTAGCTTCAATTAAGGGGCCATTGGTAAAGCTAATGTGTTTGAACGTTTGGGAATGACACCTGGGAAGTTTATTGTGGAAGGACTGAAGCAAATTTTCTAGAATAGAATAAATAAATGGTACCAGGTAACTGTGACAAACCTTCTCCCTTTCTCTCGTTACAGAACAGTAATATAAATCACTCACTAATGCATGCATTTATTTTATAATTATTAATTAATTTTATTTATTAAAAGAAACAGAACCGGAAATCAATCACTCATCCAGCGCTAAAACATCATTAAACCATATAATAATACAAGAGAGTTTAATGTAGAATATTAATATATTGTTGAATGGAATTAAAATTAAAGGATATAAAAACACACCTAAACAAAAACAATTAATTACATTTCTAAGGAATGTATGACGAAACACTTATTTTATCTTATTATCTAAAACAATCCACGTCCGGACGAAATTTTATTGGCTGAAAGATTTTGAATTTTAAACTTTTTGGGGAGTTTTCGACCACGAGAAATCGATTGGAACCGGTCTCAACTCTGGGAAAATTCAGATTTATGTCCCCAGAGGCTCCTTGACGACCCGTGTAGGAATTATTTAACAATTTATTGTTTAGAAGATCATGTGTGCTTTGTTTAAACTTGTCCATAAGTGGTGGATTTTTTAAATATTTTATTTGTATTTATTTATTTTTTGAACATGTGTTTACTTATACTTTGTCAGATTGTTTTTTCACTATGACTGTTTTTCTTGTTATCCCTTATTAACTAAAGCGTTTATATCCTATTTGTATTTATTTTCATAATAAATCGTTAAACTCTATTTTTAATATCTTATTATCGAAAATAAGTAGCGTCTGGATGAAATATTTTTTGACTCAAAGGATTTATAATTTTTTGTGGAACGTTTTCAACCACGAGAAATTGATTGGGACTGATCTCAACTTTGCGAAAATTCTGATATCTGTCCCAGAGGCTCATAGATGTCCAATGTAATCATCTTATGGTAGAAAAATAATATGGAACCATTTAGATTTCCAGCAGGAAGTGGAGTATCAATTTATAGGTATTTATCTCCTAAATCGTATTATACCACTACATTGCGAAGAGAGAACATTTAAGGCTCTCCCCTCCCAAATAAAAAATGTACTAAAAACCCAACATTGGTTAATGTTAAACTCATACACCTAAATGACGTGTCAAATTAAAGGTATTCTTCTCTTAATAACTATATGCCATCATATTTTAGAAAAGACTATGTTTACGGGCTCTTCTGCCCAAAAATCCCAAATTCATGGTCATACTGCTGAAGAATCCTGTCGAGGCCATAGGCAGATCTTCCTCATGAGATGACATAACGACACTCACAAATGGGACTGTAGCAGAGTGCCTTGGTGAGGCCGCAGGCCGAACTTTTCACCGCGAGGCCGTAGAACGAGCTCCCACACGAGGCCGCAGGCAAAGTTCCACAACGGTAAACGGAGTTCCTCCGCAGGCTAAAGGTAAACGCAAAATACCTCCGTAACGAAATTGTATTAATTGCCTACAATGGAGAACAGACGATCCTCAGAATCCTCTCAGAGATATGAATGCTACCCCTTCAGTTTGCAAAATTCAACAGAGCGAAGTTCGGTCACCCGGTACTTTAAATAAAAGTATGGAAAACATAATCTTAAAAAACAGCTGTTCAATTAATCACATAGCCAGATTTTATGTAAACAACCTTCAACAGCTTCAGTTAAGGCTTAAGGCCTTCGGTCTCCAGCCTGAACTTAGTGGGGTGGTTATTAAAATATTTTAAACTGTAATTTCAACTTTACTGAAAATGTAATCAAACTTGTTAGAGTAAAGCTTGAAAATTTTCATTTTTCAATGTTTTTGCTCGTAAAAAATGTTATAACTAAAAAAAATATTAAAGTTATAGAAATGCGGTTCTTAAAGACAATATTTTTAATTGTAATTCACATATTTCCTAAAGATGTTATAAAAATCGTTAGAGCAGTATTTGAGAAATTCCATTTTTGTATGTTTCTGGCCATAACTATTTAATTTACCAGAAGTTTACGATTTAGGATTTTTTCAAGGAATAAACATGAGAATACTTATAACCGCAACTAAGTGTTTTGTAAGAGTAACTTTATAAATCTTAAACTATTCTTGAAATAACCATATTACAACATTAAAAAGAAATCAATCCATTATTTTATAAAAAACACCACCATTATGTTTCTCATATTTTAATACAAAATATAAATAATTCATTGCTAACGTGTTTTACTTGTCATATACTGAATAAATTTATTTGTGTGGAGTCATACATCCAAGGTTCAACAATCTATAAATCTGAACTAAGCTAAAACAATTTGAAAGTTATTGACAGTAATTTTCCTATACACATAAATAATAAGTGACCCCTTCAATTTTATTCTCGTGGATTTGACAGTATAAAATATCACTTGCCGTTTTCACAAAGCACATAAATCTTTCATCCGCTATTATTCACCATGACTGCCATCCAGAGTTCCATCACTCGCTGTCATTCTGCCGTGGCAGACGGATGCACAGCCGACGAACTGCTCGCTCGATTGGCAAAATGAACGGTTTAGTGGAAAAGTACTAAACCGGATATAGTGTACACATTCAAACTCAAATTAAAATCACATTAGTTTTAGTAACTTAATGTTTAATTACCGAGCTCTCCAACTGCTCACCTGAATTATGTTTCCTGCTGTTTTAGTTATGTAACACCCACCTAGGAACTTAATCCCCACTTAATAATAACATTATATTATGAAGTTCAACATATATGTATTTTAACTTGAACTTGAATACATGTATTTAGTTGAACAAATATATACTATGTTAAACTAAAAACATTCCTGTGAATATGTAAAAGAAGTTGCTCAGTGCTTGTAATTATACTCATTTGAAACTTTTTTCATGCTAAGAAATTAACATTTAAAATATTAAAACAAATTAAACAGAAAATAAAATAAAAATACACATATACTAAGATAAAACAAACCACCATAATTGATCTCAAGTATTAAAATAATAAACAACGAATCCTTGTCAACAAATTAAAACCCATCATTTAAACCTTCGTATATTATACTATTTACCTTATGCAGTATCACAAAATATTCCTCAATATTTTCAATTGTAAATAACCATTTTTTACTCTCTTCAAAAATATGTTTTTATTTGCTAAGTTTCTTATATTTATACTATTATCAAACTGGGAGTGCGGCTGGACGCCAAGTAAGTTCACTCACACACACACTCAGGGGATTAGGACTGACCCGACCCAACCGGGACCGGCCGCACTTCTGCTCGATGAGTCACTTAGTAGACCTTTCAAATCAATACATTTTTTTATTTAGCCATTTTATCTAGTAATGGTTAATAAATATGAAATCTACTCAAAATTAAAAGGAAAATGATACCGAACAATCTGTCATTAGCTGCAGTGAATCTTAAGTGAAGTAGTTAGAATATTGAAAAATATTGCATGAATTATAAATTACTGCAGCTAATCACAAGAGCAATTTTCGTAAGATAAACTAATTTAAATAATACGTTGTTTGGTATCATTTTTCTTGTAATTGTGAGTAGATTTCATATTTATTAACCATATCGAGATAAAATGGCAACAATTAAAAAATACTTATTGATTAGAAAGGTCAACAAAGTGAGTAATCGAGTGCGGCCGGTCCCGTATGGGTCGGGTCGGTCCTAATCCACTGCGTGTGTGTGAGTGAACCTACCAGGCGTCCAGCCGCACTCCCAGTTTGATAATACTATAGTGAAAGTGTATTAAACAATCTTGGAGCTACAAAAATATAAAACTTATTATAAAAAGTACTATTAGGTCTTAGGATTGGAAATTAAGATGCATTTCTAAGCTTTTGTTTAAAAATACTAACTAAATTTGGTAAATTCCCGCATTTGGAATAAAACGTTTTAAGTACTTTGAAAATGAACATAAATCTTAAAGGAAGTACTCCAAGGTTAAAAAAACAAGGTAACGATGGTTCTCGGGATTTTAGTCTCAGAATAAGTCTTATAAAATGTTGTAGTATTACTAATAACGGTTTTAATGTTGTTTTGTAGGCTCCTCCCCAGCAAATTATCCCATACTCCAATCTACTTTGCATAAGTGCAAAGTACAATAAACACATGATTTGTACAGGGCAACAGTTCCTTAGGTAGTAAAACAGTCTTACCCCTCTTACTCATTTTGAATTTAAATACTGTATATGATTTTTTTATGTCAACTCACTATCCAATAATATGACCCAAGTATTTTACCTAATTAATTTCCCTTATCTCTGAGCAATCTGAACAGCACAATGAGCCGACACAAGGAAAGACAACTAACCAGCTTGGTCAAAGATAAGTGAGAAAAATGTGTCCCCCTCAGTAATATCAATGTTGGAATGTTAATGGGGACAATTGACAAAGACATGTTGTAATCTACTACCAGTGGAGTTTATCTGTTATTGGCTCGTTCATATCTCCATCACTGTAATGGCTAGGCAATAGATAGTACCATAAACTAGTCAATAGTAAGAAGTGCTTTCACTAGAAATGTTTCTTAATGGAATAAGCTACGATGATAATATGTTTATTATGTGATTTTTTTTACAGAATTTTAATGAACATTTAATTACATTTTTTATTTATTTTTTGTTTTATTGTAATGTCTACGTCAGTGCATTTTTATTATTATTTTCATACGTTGTTGAGAGACAATGGTCCAAACCCCTATGACAAATTTAAGTGGACCTCACGGGATTTGAACCCGTGATAATCTGCATTAGAAGCAGAAGGGCTAACCACTAGGCTAGCAAGAGGACTAATATTATTGTTCTAAATATTATTATTTATTTATTCATAAGACGCCGATCGTCAAGATATGGGCGAATATGGATTTCGAATGATTGTGATGAGTGTAGATGAGCGAATGTAGTCATTGTTACAAACTAAGGCCGACTATTCCTTAGAAAGTGTCATTAATTAATAGCCCAATGACAAGTGAACAACCGGTGATTATCAGCTGATCCTTCTCAAAATGTATTGACTCTGATTGGGATCGAATTGACAACCTTTAGCACATAAAAATGGAATTGAACCAACTACGCTACCGACCAATTATTTGTTACGAAGTTTAGAGTTGGCTATACTAGGCTTGATAGTTATTTTGTTTTATTGCGTTGGCAGTAATGAAACGATACACTAATTCATTGACGATGTTCACGTAATTGACGATCCCCCAGTAATTATATACATCCCAATACATACATTTTCTGAAGCCTATGTTTTTAGTTACTTTGAAACATAAACTAATTTATAACTTTGTTTTTTAAGCGTTTGAGTTGAGAATAGAAACCTTATGTATTTTCCATGCCTAGCATTGTTGACACAGTAACATTTTCTCATTGGTTTAGTGAATAAAAATGTGCTTGAATAGTAATTACATTGTTTTAAAGAGCAATTTAGCTCAAGTAATATCTGTATCTAAACTATAAATATAAACCTTTATAATTTGTGTAAGAAATTAGCAATACATTGTTGTGCTTGGCCTAATACAGAATAATGGTCCTTAAACTTTCCATTTTATATTTTTAAAGATAAGATGATAAACTTGTTTTATGAATGTATGCTCATTGTTGTTTAGATAAACTCATGAAGTACGTAGTTGATGAGTTTCCTCGACTACGTGAGATTACAGGTATGAAATGTCTACATTTCAATCTATAATATACTAAGACATTTGATAGTGTTTACCTCTGTCCATCAGTCTATAAACATTATTACATACGTCCATTTATAATGTCGATTCAACTAACTTGACTTTGGATGTGTATACCATGCGAATGTTTGTTACGCTTATGCTCAGAAAACAATATTTGTTCATAACTATTACATATAACTGAGTGTCAGACTTTTTAGTTAGCTGAACTTCAGACCAACGCTACGTGGTTCGGATTCCACGTAAAAGCTGTAGGTCCCTTAGTTGAACTGGCTGTTGGGCTGTTAATAAAGTGCCCTTTCTGAGGAACAGTTGAACTCAGTTAGTAACCAGACTACACTCATAATTGTCTCATATCATCATTCATATTCGTCTTAAAATACGCACAACGTGGTGTTGGCGTCTCATAAGTAAGAATAAGAATAATTAGTTGCTTTCTGTGGCCAAAATACCTGCAATCACCTTATCGTGGCGTGAGTAACCTACACAATCATGTCCAATATATGGTACTCTTTATATCTTTTAACAATCATTATTCAAATTTACATTTATATTTATACTAGCCGACAGCACTTGCTTCGCTATGGGGTGGTCACTTGCTTACCCTTCCCTCCGTGGTTTTCCCTAAACCATGACATCAATATACAAGCTCAGCCTCCTGACGTTCTCTTAGATAACAAAGTTTTATAGTCTAGAAACCCTATAAGTCTACTTCTGAGGGATGCAAAATAGTGCAATCGTGCCAAAGTTAGCAGAAACTACCTAAACATTCCACAATCAAAACCAAATCAGCCAAGATTTTATGTCATGTTTATGTTTTTTTATCAGCTGTTTGATATAAACTATTATTGTTAATAATGTAAATAATAGTTTATTCAGTAAATTTAACTGAATAAACTATTATTCAGTTAAAGAGGCCTTCGTAGCCCTAACTTCACCTGGGAAAAATGACGATCCTTATTTCTCTTGATTTGTTTTTTTGTGTTTGGTTTTCCGAATCTCCTCAAAGAGGTATACGTATATAAATACAGATAATGTACAACAAAATGGCCTTACTACACTTCTATTACGTAATCATCTTTAATAGTGGCTATCTACTAAGATTGGTCATGACTAACTTGATTTAGCAACAGGTAATTTAGATCGCTTTCACTCCTAGGTATCCTGCTACTTAGTTCAATAAGTTCAGTCCATAATATTTTGAAGAGAAAATACTTTGTGTCATAAGAACCAATCTCCAGATCAAGCTGAATATTTTGCTTAAAGATTAGGAATACAGTTACTTGTCATTAGAGTTATTTTTTGCATAGTTCTTCATCAAAAAAGTTCCTTATTAGTAGGAAAACTCATTTCAAATTTCATTTCAAAATGAGGGTGATATTTAAATAAGAACATAACTCACTTATAATTATTTATTTATCAACTGGTAAACTTATGTAGGCTCGGGATCATTTTATTTGCTTAAAAATGAAAACATTTTCTATCACAACAACTTTTATAGAAATAAATAGCATTCATTATCGTAAGGATCAAGCAAAATGGAAACAATATACGTGTATGATAAGTATTTGATTATATATGGGCTATCTATAATATTTACACTTTTCATACTCATCCACGCCACCATGTAAGTTGAACACATAATGTTACGTTCCAATCAGTAATATGATAGTAATTTTCCTAACTTCAACAAATAACTTTGAACTCTGAAAGATGTATATAATTTTCATACTGTATAATATGCTTTTTTGACGTTTCAGGTGATGACTTACTACTTTAGTAACATCAAAAAGATTGAATATTTTGTTTGCTATATTTTTACAAACATTATATTTTTTATGTAACTTTTCACAATACTTAAAACGTGTTTAGTCAATTTATAAAAATAGAAAATGTTCATCATGCAATAAATATTGGAAAAGTCACTTATTCACTAATTTGTTTTTTTTTTCCCATGTCAAAGTTCTGAACCTAATATAAACATCTCTTTTCTTTCAATTTATTGACACCGACAAAATAAAAACAGCTGATTTTTAAAAAGATTTATTTGAACTATCATGATCAATATAAATCATGTGTACTACTTACGTGTATTTTTAAATCAATTTTGTTTATTTATGAGAAAACCAGTTGATGTTTATCAAACTAAAGGAAAAATGTGTTTGTTTTGATTTAATTTTAAAATCTTTATATCTTAGGTTATTTTTCATATTATTTTCTTTACAATGTATTATAAACCACTAATAAACTAAACAAAAACAACTGGATCCATTTAGATAATATATCCAAAATGGAAAGAAAAATTACAAGATCTGGCACAGCAATTGACGTTCTGTCGTCTGTTGATCACGACTTACTTGTACCGAAAGTTTATCCTGATCCACGAGAGTTTAGAGTCAGTCTTCAAGATATTAGTGCTAGTGAAAGTAAGCTTATACGCCACATTTCACAAAATAAAGCTAGTATAAAAGTTCTTGCACCGTATCTAAAGGTACAACAAAAAGATCTACAAAAAGGAACAACTCAATCGATAAAGAAAAAAATCGACACTTCAGCTCCACCAAAACTAAAAGATAGTAAAAGGTTGTATAATCGATTCACTAATGTGTTTCCAGATGTAACCGGAAGATCTGAAATGGTTTCTTCCATTCACGAAACTGCAGATGTTCTGAAGTCACTTCTAAAAGCGAACACTGTAGTGTCATACCTTGTCAATCCATCAAATACCAACGAGCTATTCCAAGTAACTCAAAACTTTTCTGCATCACCTAAAGTCACCTGGCAAATAAATCCTGCATCAACAATGACTGCTTATGCCGCATTTAAAAAACAACACGTGATTTCTGATAATGTACTAGCTGATAAAAGATTCCAAGATGGATTAGGATTTATAAGTTCTATGGCAAAGTTTGGTCTTTGTGTACCTATTATGACACCAGATAGAAGAGTCCTTGGTGTGTATGAGTTTTCAAGAGATGCTTACCAAGAACCTTTTGAAAAAAAAGACATTCAGATTGTGCTGGCTGTCACGGGGTGGATGGGTGTAGCTATGCTCCAGAATAGCTTATACAATACCATGGCCCGACAGAACGAACTAACTGATTACTTGCTGCAACTAACAGATTTTAATTTTAGTGATCAAGCCGATAAGGAGAAAATAATGTCGACTTTGGTAGTTTTTGCAAGAGATGCCATTGGTGCTGAGCGTTGCAAGCTTTATATAATAGATGAACAGTCAAAGAGTGGTTTAATTTTAGATGAATATGACCAAGGATTTGACAGAAATGACCGTTTACTCTACAAGAGGAAAAGTAAAAAGAAATTGGAGTCCGAGGCGACACCTCTAGCTAGAGCTCTATTAAGGAACGAAATTGTAAATGAGAAAAATTTTGAATGTGATGAGGGTAAAAAATCGTTATTATGTGTACCAATAGTCTGTGGTAGAACAGTTGTTGGAGCTATAGAACTAATGGACGATAGCTCAGAGAGCTTTGATATTTCAGACGAGGAAGCATTACGAGAATTTGCAATATTTTGTAGTATTAATATCAACCACAAAAATATACATCATAAAGTAAAAAATAGTGAGTTGCGAAACAATATATTTAGTGAGTTGTTATTTCATCATATTAAGCCCTGTATTCATGACGAAGAAAAATATATGAAGAAGGTGTCTTCAACAGATTTTGATGTTCCCGAAGGGTTTTTTACTTTTATGTGGTATCCTTCAGTTGATGACATGCCTAGACTGACGGAACTGACAATACACATGTTTCAGGAAGTTTTAGGCGAGTCTTTCATGACGCGGAACAATATTCCTAAGTTTGTAGTGATGGTTCAAAAGTGCTACAGATCAAACCCATACCATAACTTTCTTCATGCCTTTTGCGTTACGCATACTATGGCAAATATAATCGGTCGCCATCACACAGTTTTCACAAGGATAGAAGTAATAGGTCTAATGATAGCTGCCCTTAGCCATGACCTCGATCATCGTGGATACACTAATAATTTTATTCAACTAACTTCTCACTATCTCTCTACATTGTATGAGTCATCTCCTCTTGAAAATCATCATTTCGCAGTTGCCAACATTATAATCCAGCAGTGTGGAATGTTCAAAGACTTAAAACAAAATATTTATAACCAGCTTCTACTTGAAATATATGAGCTCATCATTGCAACGGATCTATCACTTTATTTTCAGAGTAGAAATGAGTTGATGAAAGTTGCTGATAGACACAGTTTTACTTTTAAGGATCATAGCCATCGACGCTTGGTAAAAGGCATGATAATGACTGCGTGTGATTTATCTGGCCAAACAAAACCATTACCCGTCAGCCAGAAACTCACAGAAGATGTCTACGAAGAGTTTTTTCAGCAAGGAGACGCCGAAAAGGCAATGGGGCTAGTTCCTTTGCCTGCAATGGACAGAGATAAAAAACATGCGATTGTTGAGAACCAAATTAATTTTTTAAGCACAGTTGTCATTCCATGCTACGAGATTGTTTCACGGTTTTTCAACAGCGTTACCACTGCGTTCTTGAATTCTAAACTGCTCTTAGAACAATGGAAAGATCTAATTGAAGTAAAGAAAAGTGATAATTGGAGACCTGATGATTCCTTGCCTAAAAAAGATGAAAGCAGAAGTAGTTTTTAATCAAACCAATAATAGTTTTCTAATATTAATAGTCAAAATCCAAATGTGTAAATAAATTGTAATGCTTATTCTATCGACGATGACGATGGCCCTATCAATTGTGTTGTATATAGTTAATCATGTTGTGATGTCAAAACTATATTTAGATGATATTGTAAATTAAATATTTTGTGTGTGATCGTAGTTTCTAATAAAGTGAACTTTTAAGGAGTGGCATTTTAGATTACAAAACTAAAAAAACTGTAGGATATCATTGATTTTGAATCAAATTTGACTAATACTGAAAAATATTCTGAAATTTGGATACATGATTGGACAATACAAATCACGTATTTTACTTTTAAGAAGTATCGTAACCTATTTGGAAATAAGATTAATTCTTTAAAACACGGAATTATAGTTTACTATGGTATTTATGAAGTTTCTTGTCACCAAACAAATTTAGAACATTTTGCTTGAAATGGGTCTAGAATTGGCTGTATTTTCACGAGATAGCTTATGCTTTTTATTCCGCGGAAATAATTTATTTTACCGAAAAATTTGAAAAAACCCAATGTCAAAACCTTTAGTATTTTTGTCATATTTCCGTTAATTTAAATGGTATTTTAATCATCTTTTTTATTTTGATTTGTTTTTGCGCTAAATACAAATTCAAAAACTATTTTGGTCTATTATAAATATTTCTCGAGATATAACGGAAAAGACACTATCGCGGCGAATCGCGATTAGCGGCCATTACGCTATCATTATATACAACAACTATTAATCATAAAAACCTAATTCACCTACATTCCCATTGGAGTGACGGCCGGCAGGCCGTCACGGAGGCCAAACACTTAAATTTAACGCAAATTACGAATTATTGTTGAGAAAATAGACAATTAGGATAAGTTAGGTTATGTTTGGTTATGTCAGTAAAATATGCATTTTTCGAGCTGAAAAAATAACTTTACTACAAAACCAGTTATTCATTTGTGTTCAGCATAAAAAAAAAACACGATAAATGAAAAAAAGTTGTCGAAAAATAACGATTTTTAATAAAGTTGGTTTTTTAACTATCAGATAAAAAACTAGTTTTTCGATTTTTCGGTAAAAAAAGAATTTTCCGCGGATGTAATCAAACTCCTCAAGAGATATAAGCTTATAGTTCATAAATTTTTGACAAGAAATCGTATTTTCAGAGGTGGCAAGAAAGTGCATAATTACCTTTATTATTCTTAAAATTCCCGGAATCAATGCTTCATATTGTTCGTAATGCTGGTGAAGCGTGACGTGTTAAGTAGAACTGCAGGCTCGTGGTCAGCCCTGCGGAGGGTGGGGAGGCTATTTGTCTAAATTACGAACTCACAGCACGCCGACCTGTCAGTTTGACGGTGGCCCACTTAGAAATGGCCTTATATACAATTAACTAATCACTCAGTATACATTACTTTTGCTAAATTTAGATTAGGAAAATCAAACTTGAATTTTCCAACAGTATTTCAATTTATTACATACCTAGCACATTAATGGTAGTCTTCTATTATAAATGAACTTTTAAATATCCACATAAATAAATGTTTAACGTTTCAATAAAGTGTTCCAATAATTAATTACGGCAACACCAAATACCGAAATATAGTTTAATTGATGTCATACTGCTGACTGATTTCTAATGTCGTTTACATTTATTGTTTTTGTCAAATGTCAAAGGACCAAGCCACACAGAGATAAATATTTTTAAACCACTTGTTATAATTATTTTTATCTTTTCACAAGTAACCAATACATTTTTCGAATCCAAAACCATTATTTGAATAAGAATGTTTTAACTTTAAATTTCCTAGAGCACTAATTAAATTAAATTATACTTTTTAACAGCTGATCAATTAATTGTTGACAGTGATTGCAGCGCCTTTAGGTTTGCCTATTTAATTTTCATTCGTCGTGTTGTTCCTTTATTTTACATGTAAAGACACATAATTAATTTTTTAAATGACATAAACTATCTATTCAAAGAATTGTTGAGCAGAAACATTATTTAACCCTGGATTATTACTCATTGACCCTTAAGTAAGCGTATTTTTTTACTAACAATGGTCCACACATCTAAATACATTACTACAAGCGTACTCATTCTATGACGTACAAAGATAAAATAATAATTTATTTCCCCAAGAAAAGAATAACATTATACAGCAATTATATTACAACGATGGGCATGTTCCCCTCATAAGCACTTGTCTGTGTAAGTGGAAAAAGCCACTACCAGCCAGAAAAAATATTACTCTGCTCTTTACAGAAGCATATAAATAAACATATAAGATTATAAAAAGCGTTTGGGACTACTACTCTTTCATTTAATCGTAATTTTGGTTCATATGCCTTACTTTTCTATTCACCATATAATTGAACAACCAATAAACTTGTTTAGGGGAAATCTTCAATGGTTGCCACTTAAGTGTGATTTGTTAGTAGAGCCATGAACCACTTTAATATACCTATAGCTCATATGTTCGAATACACAGTTTAGACCCACTAAACCAACACAATAAGACCCCATCGGATATCCACATTATACTCATACATTTCCAAGTCCCTTTCAGGCATTCAGTCATCCCTTCAACATCGATATCCTTCCGCCGAACTACAGACAAATGATGCTGAAGGAACTCATAACCACTTATACACAAACGTTTTTAAGGATGGGCTAACACAAATGACTTTTATAAATGAGTTTTATCTCATTGACATTATTTAATGGTATTGGTTGAACAAAGTTAACAGTCGTCATTTACAAGGTGATAATTGGGCTAAGAAAGCCCTATTTGGGACTAACGGCTTTAAGCTTCCCTCCACACTAGGTGGACTGCGTAAAAGGACTAGATCGCTCTCCGGTCACCCATCCAAGGAACAGCCACTGGTAGATTATCTTACAATAACGCCAGAATCCACCGGTCAAGTCCTCTGGTCTGGTTTACTGTTATAAATAAAAACTCAAATGCTTTACTGAACAATTTAAAATCTTTTTGGTGTTACTGTGATAACTCCATCAGAAAAATATAACATTTTCTTAGTTGTAGATTTGTCTAAAATTATAATGTTCTATAATTATTAAACTAATGAAAAAAAAAAAAATAAAATATCACTGATGATCACCTTAACTTAGTGGGTTCCTCTTCACAGACCAAAGTATCAGTAGAGAACTTTAATTAGTATATGATAATTTCATAAACTATCAGTAAAATATTTTACAATGTCATTTGTAAGGAAATTTGGATGTAATCTAACTCAGTTTCTAAGTCTCCATCTAATCGAGTCCAGTGAGAGAAAGGACTTCCTAATAAGTATCAGTGTTAAATGAGATAGGCGGGGCCACCACTTAATGAAGACGCATTGATTTATGCCTCCCAGCCTCCTGGGGACGAGACCGGTAACAAATGGCCCCAGGATCATTCATCAGCTTCTGTAAGTAAAACACTAGCGGCAAATAGATAAATGGAGTCCGATCACGGACCTCACACAAAATACGTTACTGGTGGGTCTGTGATAGTTCAAGGTGGCAACCACAAGCAGTACATTCAGAGAAAGGACTATTCAAGGCTTGATTCAAGAAAGTGTACAACAAGTTGTTGTATCTTCATAAACGTAATAGTTTTAAACATTCAGTAAGTAATTTTCGACAACGTTTTTTATGAGATCGCAGTTACAGCCGATCAGTAAGATATGGGCGAATATACATTTCGAATGAATGTGATAAGTGTATATGAGCAAATGTGGTCATTGTTACAAACTAATGTCAACTATTTATTAGAAAGTGTAATAAATTAATAGCCCAATGACAAACTAAACAAGTAAGCTATTACTTACTTGTCTAGCGTAATTAACGATGTTGTAAAAGCTACTAAATTATCCTGGAATGAACAGTTGACAAATAATAATACACTGTAGCATAGACAAACTATTTTAGAACTAATGAGTCTATTTTATTTTTGTTTTTCATTACGAAACTATCATTAAAAAGTGGACAAATATGAGTTTTAAATAAAATTATAATGAGCCTGAGTAGACAAGTTTAGTTAACTACATCTTAGAAAGGGGCATCCAAGTATCCATCTACCATCAATACTAAGGTACCCGTACAGAGTTTGAAGTACAAAGCTAAACTGGTATCTTCATTAGATAAATTAAACTCGATCATAACCAACGCTTTTCATTTTAGAATTCTTTAGTAGTGTTCATGTTAATGGCAATCATTAAGCTCACTTCGTGAAAGTTTAGTAGGACAAAATCCAGAACCCATTATCTAAATCTTCAGGCCTATTGACTCTCCGATAGCTAGGCCGCAGCACTGCTGACACAACACTGCTGACTGAGTACAAACAATGCGTATTTTAGCTGCAAAGTAATTTGCAAGTTTGCTCTTAAGACATATCATGTTCTCAGTGTAAATATTTAATACAATTAGTTTAGTTCTATATTTCCATATTTCTGTAAATTAGGATTTGTTAAATTTACTAACTCCATTATTAGGGTTAACTGTAAGATAGGACTTATTAGTCTTAAGTTCACCATTTGTATGAAACAAAATGTGTATAATAAAGCCATTATTATTACAAGCATCGTTTACTGGATTCACTCAGCCACTGGGAGAGGCATTACAGCTAGGCTATGGGACCATTTCTTTGATTACCTTGTTTGGTAGGTCGGTAAGCCATGGCAGTACTAATGAGACTCTTGTTAAGCATCTAATCGGGTACCGGTAGAGGAATTACGTCCCTAGGTTTGAGTCTTACACACGAGAGTCTGGTAGTAGAGGGAATACATCTAGACAATTTTGAGCCTATTCCCATTTCCATGTTTATCAGATCCAATGTAGCTAAAAAAATTACATGTCGGTAATAGTAGCCCTACCTTTGGGCTTAGTTGAATAGATCCACATAGCCGTCGGTAGAGGATATACACCTAACGGTGATACCCTACACTGATGTTCTTTTTAGTATATGCATCCGGCCACAGGTAGAGGCAATGTATCTAGGTAATGGCAGCCCAAAACTGAGTTTCTTTTTATTATATCAATCCGGCAACCGGTACAGGCTATACACCTAGGTAATGGCAGCCCTACACTGAGTTCCTTATTAATAGATCCATCCGGCCGCAGTTGAAGGGTATACACCTAGGTAATGGCAGTTACACTGAGTTCCTTATTAATAGATCCATCCGGCCGCAGGTGGAGGCTATACAACTAGGTATTGGCAGTTCTTCACCGAGTTTCTTTTTAGCAGATCCATCCGACCACCAGTAGGGGCTACACAATTGGGTCATGTCAGAACTTCACTGAGTACCTTGACATGATAGTAGATTCTTTTGGCCACTTGTAGAGACTTTCCACATAGCCCATGAGAACCTGACACTGAGTCTCTTGTTCAGTATATCCACTCGGCCGCTGGTCGCGTGTATGATCACACTTCATTTGTTACCGATCGAAGCTGTCTCAGACACGCTTTGTTTCTTCATCGTATTATTCCAACATTACCATATTCATGATGTCCCGTCGCTCTCAGCGATGCGGGTCGGTATCTTCCTCCGTTTGTACACGTGACTGCATTTAGTTCAGACACACCAAAAATTGTTCATGGAGAAAACATTTGTTTCTGATCCATTACAAAGAAAATGAACGTTAACCTTTAATCCTATAAGGTCAACTATTTATTTCTTTTTAAAACCTGATATAATAAACAGTGTATGTAAGAAACACTATATAAGCGTCTACATAAAACAACTTCTAAAGTCGGCTATTTGTTGTGGCTGGGGAACAGAATGATAATTTAAAATAACTTACAATAATGCATTGAATAAATCAACTACGTTAACTGTGCTACATCGGTTGGCACAGTGTGAATTAGATAAGTAAAACTAAAATACACGACTTAATAAATAAAATGACATTAAAAATATGTAATTTCTGGGTTTGTACACCAGTGTGGTACGAGTACTTTGCCAGATATTATCGAAGGAAATGCTTACTGGCTGAACTATTTTCAATTAACCTTGATATCGTTTCACCTCCCAGGTTAAGGTTTAGAGAGCCTTAACTTTGCCTGGCAAAAAAAGAGATCTTTAACTTTTTAATATGTAAGTTGCAATTAGGCATTGCCAGACGTTGATTTACACAATTATATAGATGCAGCACAACGTTTGGATGACTTTATAGTGACAATCTTTTAATTATGTAAACGACTAATGTGTATAATAATATATATTTTCTCAAAACCTAAAGTAAAATTATAAAACAAAACACTGCTAGTACTTTTAGTTGTGTATGATGTTTACAATCAATATATAATCGAAACGGATGATTCGACGATTTGAATTTAGGATCAGAGCAATAAATATGGATGATATCCGTTGCGTATACTTCCGGTTTTCCCAGATCTCACATCCCTCGATGATATCCCCGTGAGATTTTGTTTGCATTAGACCATCCTGTAATTTAGCTCACGAAAATTCATAAAATATTAAAATGTATATTTTTTTACATATAACATATTTTAAAGCATTTCTTCTTTTTCGGTTTTAGTTTTGTGTAAATCGTTTCCTGATTGCTACACACACAACAATTATTTTTACATTTCATTTTTAAAATATATTTCTTCTTCACTAAAATTTTGTACTATTATTAATTTTGTTAGAAAAACGGCACTATACTATAGTTTTAAGATTATATATATTGAAGATGGGACTGATATTGATATAATGTACTGCATCTTAAAAATATTATACATTTGTAAGTAATATTAAGGTCATTTTTGTGAGTCCTTTCCGCAGAATTGCTATTAAAAGGATAAAATGAATATCATCAGTATCGTTGTACGTGTACGCGTGAGTGGGAGGGCCAATACCACTGTAAGTGGGTCAGTAACACTGATCGTGTAGGAGTGGATGGGTAGGTCAATACCACTGTTCGTTTAGGGATGGTTGGGTGGATAAATACAACTGTACATGTAGGGGTGGGTGGTTATATTGAACTTGACCAATGTATAGCTTGACTTGTAATACATTCAAGTCGGTTTATTACATTTTGTGATGGCCACAATGTCTAATTGCATTTTGGCTTATATAATCCACCCAGACACTGACGTTGGTGATACTCAGCCCAACCATATATACTTGCTTTGGTAACGGCAATGACCCTCCTACTCAACAATACTCTTACGTTGTTAATGACCCACCCACATTGGAGATGACCTATCCACTCATACACTCATACCACGTAGGTAAATGATGGCCCACCCACCTATACACGTAGGTTGCCAGTGACCCTCCCATTCAACTATACACATACGTTGGTAATGACCCTCCCACCTACCCATTAATTTATGATGGTAGGACCCCCAACCCACCCATAACCTTACGCTGATAATGATCCTTCCACCCACATATATACATACGTTGCTAATAACTTTGTTGTTTTTAGGTTATTTCAACCTATAATGTATACTAAACACTAAACACACGTGCGGTGGTATTCCATTTACATTTCCTCTGAAGTCAAATAAATAAAATTCACGAGGCTCAGTACTACAGTTACGTGAAAACCTACCAATGAATCTATCGATAACTAAACGTCATGAACACAATACAGTTACTCCAGAATATTACCACGCCATAAGGTTTGATAACTCAAATACTTATGGTAATGAACAAAACTTTCGGAAGTCTGCACTCGTCAAATGTATGAGAATTGAAAAGGTTTCGTGTTATCCATGTATCCCGTGACTAATAGTAAACTACTGGTCTGAGTTCTGGATATTCCTATTTTAGTATCCAAACTAGGCCAGAGCTACATTTATAATTAATTTTTTTTAGTTAAAAATAAATTCATTCCACGTTTCTAAGCGTAAGGTTATAAAAAGCCTTAAATATTTTATATAAAATATGTTCCTATTTCACTCTCTTGTATTTGAATCGTCCTAATTTTCCTTACTTAAACGTTACTTTTTAGTAGCTAAAAATCACTGCTTTTATTTGTTTTTAATTTTCACTGAATGTATGTAATTTGATTGCATATTTAAGGCCTTGCTGATGTTTTATTCAATACGTAATTTGTATTATATTTAAGTTTCACGTTTACTTTTTATGTTAGTCATATTCATTGAAGGTACTTTTTCTGAAAACAACTTTAAATTGTATACAGGCATTTATACTGTATATCTATGTAAAGTACACAATAACAATTTATATCACTATAATTAAAATTATGGAATAACGGAATAAGAACATTTTTACTATCCATTATTCATTACTAAGATGCCGATCTTTATTATTAGACTATTGGTCTAATAATAATAATAATGAAAGAGCCATTACAATTCGAGCCACTTAGTATTTTTATAATTTTCAGTTAACTGACAAGCCTGATACTAAGTTATCTTTCCTACACAACATCCGGACCCTGACTACCACCCAACAAGGACACCCCAGACTTTTCTAGTAGTGTTCACGTCGATGGTAACCATTTAGTGGAATCTGTGTTGCCATTAAAAGGACTGAGCCTAGAACCTATCATCTACAATCTCCGTAGTACTATGTCCTCAAGTAGCTGGATTACATCACTGCCACTAGTGCCGACCAATAAATTAGTAAGTACTAGAGCAGACCGGCTCTATAAAGAAACAACAAATTGTAAGTAAATCTATTTTTTAAGAGTTGGTTATTGAAATACTAAACAAGTTAAAAACATCACAGTATTTGTATTTTTGTGTATTATGCTGATGAAATCATGATATTTTCCAATATTTAGTAATAATTTTTATCCTCTGACAACAACCCAGAAATATGCGAGAATTTAAGAATAAGAATTGTACAATATTTATATTTATTTATTAGCAGTATGCATATCTCAGAAATTTATTTACATTATGGGTTCAAAATTGTAAAGCCAAAATGACTACAAGAGTCATGTAGCAAAATTTACCAACAAGCCGAACTTCCTTTAATATATAAAAAAAACATTATACATTTTGGAAAATTAAGCCTAATTCTGATTTAAATAGAATTAATAATAATTTTCATCGGACATTATTGTATAAGGCTGTATAATATAATATACTCACTTTTCAAAATGTCAATACAGCAATATACATTACTCCAAAATGTGAAAGATAACGAGTGAAGGGATAGATGTGTCGCACAATGTATATATAACAGGCAGAGTAAGCCTGTTGCACAAGGCTCAGTGATTCATGAATATTTGATTACGAAGTGATCAAGATAGTGGAGGTTGGTCCACTCTAGAGAGGCCTCAGCACGAGGCCTGTCATTTTCAGATTTACACAAATCAAAATGTTTTTATATATCCTTGCAAATAATCTTTAGATAAGTATAGTTTGAACTAAGAAAAACTAAATAATTTCGTTTTAACAATACATAATACTTCCAATTTTAATTTATAAGTTGCCTAATTTTATCATAACACGAATAAAGTTGCATTTTTTAAATTCATCCTTTGCGGGCTTGTCGTAACTTAAAGGTCAAAATACCGTACATGTGAAATATTTTAATGTTGTCTATACTACTGAGATCGATTTTAGATTGCGTGTTTGTATAAGTATTAAGAAACCTAATAATAATATCTGTAATGTTGTTATCATGTCTAAATAGTTACTGATTACTTTCATCTATGTTTAATGAACGGAAAAGATAATTTAACAATTAATTCATGTAATGAGAGTCCATAAAACCCCAAAGCATCGGGATGAGCTTAAAAGCGTGGAGTATTTTATTGGTGCTTTTGCAATAGTATAGCATTGTTGGGTTTAACTGCAAGAGAAGACTGTATAGTGCTAACTTCGCCCCTAATAAAGTTTTTCATTTCCATAAATATATATACTAGGGTTGAATCAGGTAACTTCTTCAGAATATTCTTTTCTTTTTTAGAAGAGGACAGTTTCCTTGTAACCTTGCTCTACTAACTGTGCCGGGAACTTCTTCAGATATTGTAAGGGGAAGAGCTATTACAGTAAAACGTGAAGAGAACTGACAAAAACTTCGATTACAGATAATTAGGCAAAGCCTCTGTTAAAATAAATAATATGCATTTTAGTACATTTATATTTATTAAAGACTTATTTACGCACTTAGTTATAAATATTGTAGAGTATTTAAATAAAAACTACATAACACAAGTTTAATTTATGCAGTAAATCACTAATTGCTGATTTACCAGATTAGAATATTATAGCTAGGTAATTTGCCACCAATTTCTTGTTATATTTTCTAATAAATTATAAAATGGATTATGCTATTATAATAACTACGAGTACTATAGTAGTTCAACACTTTTTTTATATTTTTCAGTGAATTTCATACAATTAAAACGATCGTAAATGCGTCCGTATACGTTTAAATTAAGAATTCCACTAGAACAGGGCTTAAAAGTCATCCGGAATTTACGGTCAGTAAGTTATATTACAGAGAAAAAGATACAGAGATCGTTTTCTTACAGCTGAAGCGAAGGCCTCGATGGCAGTGATAAGTAGATTACAACTGATGTACATCTTTGTACATCTGTAGTAATTTCTACGTTAATCCTTGTGGCTTTAGTGGGTATTAAAGGATGACTGACAAGATGCGGGCCATATCATCGCATGGCAAGCTGGATAAATTCCACAAGCAAGGCAAGGTAGACCTCTGTTTCCTCATTTCTTTCTTCTTTGTGGTTAAACTTAAGTATTGTTCCGATTATAAAAAGTGTGTGTTTCATGAAACAATAGTTCAAGTTAGAATAAAAATACAACAAGAGTTTATTTATTTGAATTTATTTTATTTTAGGTTAAGAAGATTTATTAGATATTAAATGTTTATAATATAAGTATTATTGGTTATTTTTCGTGAACGAAGTTATATTTACGAGAATGTCAGTAGTGATATATATGTAGCCAGGTCCAGGTTAGGATCTGATACTGTATCTGTATAAGGAGCTTATCAGACAAGGTGCCACTCACATCCATGGCCAATACCTAAGGCTTATGAATGACTTGTCACCTTACGGCAACAGATTAAAGAAGGGTAACGTCTGTATTTGTTCATCTATGCATGCATTTTAAGATGTTTACTTTATTAAAGTTATTTAAATTTTTAATTTTACGATGAAAAATAAAAAAAAAACAAAATACTAAAAACAATTTATCTGTTGTCCAAGCATATGTTTATTAATGCAGTGTAGTTTTCCTTTACTTTTTTTGTCTTAGGGAAAATTACAGTAACAGCAGCCAATTATTAAAGAAGGTCTTA
The DNA here is from genome assembly GCA_035578905.1 of Stictocephala bisonia. NCBI lineage: Eukaryota > Metazoa > Arthropoda > Insecta > Hemiptera > Membracidae > Stictocephala > Stictocephala bisonia. The sequence continues at coordinate 1,234,574 of JAQJVL010000253.1, read as the reverse complement.
TTTTCTTGTTCAGGATTATTATTGTATCCATGATTTCAATTATAAACATATATACAATGATCGTAATCCTAACTATCTTTTGATCTGTACTGTACTTAGGGAAGTGAGTATCACACACAAGGCGTGCTTGTCAACAGAACTGCCGAAACAGCTTACCTGTCATATTTCTAGATATATTTCCAGAAGTATGCCTTTTGATATGTACTGTACTTAGGGAAGTGAGTATCACACACTAGGCGTGCTTGTCAACAGAACTGCCGAAACAGCTTACCTGTCATATTTCTAGATATACATACATGGAGGTATGTATTCATTAAACAAGTCTCATATATTCTATATTCATCATAACTTTGATTCAATCAACATTTTTTCTATAACAATTTTTTGTATTATACATACTTACATTTCCTTTCACATTGTTATTACAACGAAATGACAAAATGTGTTGGGCTTTTTAATTTAATAAAACATTAATTTTACTCCGTAGTTTTATTACGAAATTAGTTCTTAATTTCCTTATTATATTGGCTTTTCTGTTTACTATTCTCACTAAACTGAGGAAATTAACTGATTTTGCATATCTGATTTGTCACTGTAACTCATAACACTTCAAATTATAACGTTTAAGTTTAAAATATATTCAAATGTTAATTATAATTATTATAAAATAATTGAATATGATAAGAAATCCAATGATTTTTAATAAATGTAGAATTTATGGAAATTGAAACGTGTTCTCCAAATCATCATGTTTCAAAAAAATCAAATCAAATAGAACTCTTAGAACAGGATACAGAATAGGTTATTTTTTTCCAACATTTACATTTCATTGGCTCCACTGAGTATGGAAACCATACTTCTGTGGGACCATAAAAAACTATAATTTAAGGATGCGTTAAAAAGTAATATTATATTAATTACGAAGTGAAAAACTAATGTTATTACTAGAGCACGCTGCTAGGACCGGTGTATCAACAATCCTCAGTGCTGCCAAGTTACTGCCTTAAACGTAATAGTGGCAATAAAATAGCAATAGTACAAAGTTCTACACTGTTAACTATTTATCGTTGAATTTATGGTCCCATCCATTCTCCTATAAAGTCATTTCTCAACTAAAAACATGTTTTCCACTAGGCAAGTCCTTTCCTCCCAACATTATTTGTATTACGCAGTTTTGTCAGATATTTTACACAGTAGGCAAATGAAACATAATGTATAAACCTTAAAAGTATTTTTTTATTAACAGATATATCTACTTGTTAAACTACACCATTAAGACAATAACAAGCTACACACTAATGAGGGTAATATAACTCATTATATCTGCATGCTTTGGTAGCAAAGTACCTTGTCATTGCTGGTGTGTGTACACAAGAGAGTGATTTACGACACATATTAGTATAAATAAACTAAACTCATACTATTGTTTTAGGTTTCCGGTATACCTCTGTGTTCTTTCCCTGGCCTCAGCACAGACGACCTCGGACTCGGTTACCAGTTACCCCTCAGAGGTAAGGATTAAAAATAAAATATTGAAGTAAAATGATTGATACTATTTTTGTTTAGATTATTGTAGCATATTGAAGCTTGCTGCCAAGGCAAATAAGTCGCAAATTCATAAAGCTTCCTACGAGTAACATTAATGAATAAGTGACTGCCCTAAACCACCTTTACATTGATAGCATATTGAAGCTTGCTGCCAAAGCAAATAAGTCACAAATTCATAAAGCTTCCTACGAGTAACATTAATGAATAAGTGACTGCCCTAAACCACCTTTACATTGATAGCATATTGAAGCTTGCTGCCAAGGCAAATAAGTCACAAATTCACAAAGCTTCCTACGAGTAACATTAATGAATAAGTGACTGCCCTAAACCACCTTTACATTGATAGCATATTGAAGCTGGCTGCCAAGGCAAATAAGTCGCAAATTCATAAAGCTTCCTACGAGTAACATTAATGAATAAGTGACTGCCCTAAACCACCTTTACATTGATAGCATATTGAAGCTGGCTGCCAAGGCAAATAAGTCGCAAATTCATAAAGCTTCCTACGAGTAACATTAATGAATAAGTGACTGCCCTAAACCACCTTTACATTGATAGCATATTGAAGCTTGCTGCCAAGGCAAATAAGTCACAAATTCACAAAGCTTCCTACGAGTAACATTAATGAATAAGTGACTGCCCTAAACCACCTTTACATTGATAGCATATTGAAGCTGGCTGCCAAGGCAAATAAGTCGCAAATTCATAAAGCTTCCTACGAGTAACATTAATGAATAAGTGACTGCCCTAAACCACCTTTACATTGATAGCATATTGAAGCTGGCTGCCAAGGCAAATAAGTCGCAAATTCATAAAGCTTCCTACGAGTAACATTAATGAATAAGTGACTGCCTTAAACCACCTTTACATTGATAGCAATTGAAGCTTGCTGCCAAGGCAAATAAGTCACAAATTCATTAAGTTGCCTACTACTAACATTAATGAATAAGTGACTGCCCTAAACCACCTTTACATTGATAGCATATTGAAGCTTGCTGCCAAGGCAAATAAGTCACAAATTCATTAAGTTGCCTACTACTAACATTAATGAATAAGTAACTGCCCTAAACCACCTTTACATTGATAGCATATTGAAGCTTGCTGCCAAGGCAAATAAGTCACAAATTCATAAAGCTTCCTACGAGTAACATTAATGAATAAGTGACTGCCTTAAACCACCTTTACATTGATAGCATATTGAAGCTTGCTGCCAAGGCAAATAAGTCACAAATTCATAAAGCTTCCTACGAGTAACATTAATGAATAAGTGACTGCCCTAAACCACCTTTACATTGATAGCATATTGAAGTTGGCTGCCAAGGCAAATAAGTCGCAAATTCATAAAGCTTCCTACGAGTAACATTAATGAATAAGTGACTGCCTTAAACCACCTTTACATTGATAGCATATTGAAGCTTGCTGCCAAGGCAAATAAGTCACAAATTCATTAAGTTGCCTACTACTAACATTAATGAATAAGTGACTGCCCTAAACCACCTTTACATTGATAGCATATTGAAGCTTGCTGCCAAGGCAAATAAGTCACAAATTCATTAAGTTGCCTACTACTAACATTAATGAATAAGTGACTGCCCTAAACCACCTTTACATTGATAGCATATTGAAGCTGGCTGCCAAGGCAAATAAGTCGCAAATTCATAAAGCTTCCTACGAGTAACATTAATGAATAAGTGACTGCCCTAAACCACCTTTACATTGATAGCATATTGAAGCTTGCTGCCAAGGCAAATAAGTCACAAATTCATTAAGTTGCCTACTACTAACTTTAATGAATAAGTGACTGCCCTAAACCACCTTTACATTGTATACTTTGTAAGTATTATATAATCATACGTGCAATTATTTTGGTCCTCGCCAATATGCTTTGCCAATCTTCCACACATATTATAATCAAGTACACGCATTTTTAACACTTTAAATAAATATTTCTATGGATATTCAAACCAAAATGTGATAATGGAGTCCATCACAAAATCAAAATACAAAACTGCATCTTTAATTTGAATGCCTAGTTTTAAATATGGACTTCAACTCTGTAACCAAGCAACAATTTTACTTTTCCATACTAGTTCAGAGCTATCCCTCTGGAATGGGTTCTGGATTACATTGTATTCCGGAACTTAACTATATCAATGTCTATAATATTAGTAATTTATAATTATGAAGCACTATTTTACTTATTTAACAAAAAATTCTCAAGCATTAACTTTAATTTACTAAATGGAATGGTGTAATTGTAACTAGAAAGCCCCTAAGATATTTATAGAAAAGTAAACAAAATGCACTAAGACAACGGCACAGCTTCAACAACTTTGTTTAATTTTGTGTAAAATGTATGACTTTTATTGCTATATAACGATATGTATTTCCAAAATTAGCAGATATAGGGTTTTTAACCTGTACTTAGACTGAAACAATATTATTTCTGAAAAAAAATATATAAATAGAAAAAAAGTATTAATCAATAAATGATAAGGATACAATAAAATGAGTAATATCAATCCAAAACAATTCTGACATTACCAATATGTTCTTATAATTTATTTTGTGCTGTCTTGTAATCAATGTAGAGGTTTTTTAATGTTGTTTTTACTATATTGAAACATATAGCATAAAACCTATTTGTTTGTAGACCAATTTTTATTGGTTCAATTATAACTGTACACTTTTATGATGACTACTGTTTGAGTTTATTAGGTACTAATTTTATATCTTTATAATTATAAATAATATATTTTAATATGTAATGGTTCTTCGTGTTTAATAATTTTGTGTATTGAGAGATGTGTCATGTAGTTCTCCCCTGCTAATTATATCATAGACTCCAATAATTTATAACATATTATGGTATATTTGCAACAATGTTCTTTCTTAACTTATTTAAGTATCTTAAATATTCACAGAGGGACGTAAAAGGTATTATTTGGGGCGTCCTCAAAACAAATTTAAATGTTCAAGTATTATTTTAGTAACACTTGACAATTAGTTGTAATGATCCCACATCGTCAGAACCACAGTTGGGAAGACTATTATTACGAATGATATCTTGAAAATGACGCCATGAAAAATGTTGAGTGGAATGGAGTATTTGTCCCCAGAGGACCCACGGCACTATATCCTAGGGGAAATCATCCCTTTATCCTCATAAGCTTCTTATATACATACATCTGTCATTTTAACCTAACATAATGAAATGTAAAACTGTAAACTTTAATAACTAACCAAGTTGTTATAGTAGTTAAAGACGAAGATCATAATGGTACTTTTATTAAGTGGTAAGAATAATAATTATTAAGGTATTGGATAAGGCATTGCATTCGTCTTGTTCACTCGTAGAGACACTTCTACTATGAATTAATTAATGTATTATCTAAAATAATCTACAGAAAAATCAAATAATACATAATTATTGTGAAGTTTCAACATATATTAGTGTTATACGTATAAGTATAACAATACATTATATGTAATACTCTTATGTATTTTAACTTTACAATGCTGGGGACTTTTCCGTTAATTTACTACCACTACTTTTTACCACTAATTTTTTTTATCGAAACCACGGTAGGCTAAGTTAGGTCAGGTTAGGTGGCTACTAAAGTTGACCACAAACTGGTAAATCCAGTGATTGCCTTACCGCCTCCGTGTGTAAGTTCTTGGAAACCGATAAGATAAGGCCAGCGATATCGGATTCCTAGCGGACAAGGAATACCACAGTGGACGTAAAAATAATTACGAAACCGTTTTTAGAGCAATAAAATATTTATCAAGCTGTAGTGACTTAACGGGAAAAACGTAGGAATAGTGAATACACGTAAACAATCATAATGCTGTTGAGAACAAGTACAACCGATAGTACAACCGATGTAGGCCTAAATACCAAGCATACAAATGTTATAAACGTAGAGTATATTTTTAATTCCATGTGACTAAATATAACAAATCATAAACAATACATAAGTTAAAAACATTCTATTGTTCATTGGGAAATAACCTATAGAACATTTTGAGATTCCTAAATGTAGTACTACTTGATCTTGGTTTTTCGGACTTTAAATTTACCTGATATAATCTTTCTGACGAAAAAAGTACCATATAAAATGTAATATTTCTAGCTATTTAAGTTTATTTCTATGCCTGTTTAAGATAAATATAACATCAGTAGCTTGACATATAATCAATATCTTCATTACGGATTTCTTTTACATCCAGCCTTTGACATAGGAATATTCACGGTTTATGTTAATTTGTTTGGAAGTTAAAATTTTTGTTGTTTTAGAAAAACTCCATAGTAGAGTATATATTTAGTTTATTACCATGCATATTCATCAGAGTACATGCTATGGAACGGTTATATATACGTTTTATAACATGCATTAAATTTGAATATCGAGGAGTTGTCTTAAAGTCTCAATACGGATAACGAAGTTAAATTTAGAACCAAACTGATATGTACGAGTTTTTCAGCCAGTTCAGCTTCCATTTGGTGAAAATTTTATACAACTTATTTAACTAACAAATCATACATAAAAACCTAATACAATGGATAGTTAATTCATATATGTAGGCAATTTGAAAGCTTGCCTAGAGATATTCATTATATAGACAAATAACAAAAAAGAATCGCATTCATGGATAATTAAAAACATTGTTTAATGTTACGTCGTTAACATTACAATCGTTTAAGCACTCTTTAAATCCAAGCGTGAAAATATTATTTATTCATTAAACATTTTGAGTTATTTAATGTATCAAAATAAAGTTAATAATTTGCAAGAATATCCCAAGCATCTGGTGACATAATGGAACAAAGCTTTTGTTTGTTTGTAAACAAACACACAAAGCACTGCTAGTATACTGTAAATCACTCATTTCAACAGTAGGCCATTACGTATGAAACTCTGAGCTCCGAACGTCTGCCGTTGACTAACGTGTGCTGCCAGATTCACAATTGGGGAATCAATCTCTACTGACAAGTATACACGTAAGCCAATTCTCCAACTGCCAAACGCTCTATGGTCCATCCAAGTGCAGTCCATTCATATCATACTCAGTCCTATTGTTACAGATCGCTGGTTGTTAGCTTATAGCTGCAATCACTTGGGACGTTCTTTACTTCCCGGATTCAAGAGATGCATACAGAGAAATATTTTTAGAACGCTGAATAAAACTTAGGACTGTCCATTACTGCACATGCAGATAACTGAGCTTTTTCAGTCACTATCCAGTGTCACCGGTTCAGTTAATGTTGACGTGGTAACGTATATCTTCCACCATTAGTGTTACTATTTATTTCAATATTTAATTTTAAACAATGAGTGAAATTCTTTAGAAATGTAACATAACATTGAAAATTAAAAGTATATTAAACCACTGGAATACCTCTCATTTAAAAGTAAATCGTAATATCGGTTTATAATGTTACTAAAAATCGTAGTTTAGTGATCTAAAATGTAATGTTATAACAAAACAGACGATAAATCTTGAGCTGATAATTATTGCGTTCCTAACTACGTTTCTGCCTGAAAAATGTTGATTGAGCTGTAAAATTACGTGAACTGCTTATTACAAAACGTTTAAAGGTTGATGTCACTTTAAACTCAAAGTTTTACTTCGTTGTATATAGTTATTTTTAATGACGTAACATTTTTGTGTGTCCATATTGTGAGGCTAAAATAAATGTTGAACATGGAAGGAAAGAGTACTCTTTGACTCTTTGTCTTTTGGAAATTACCAATTTATTGTGAATAAGTGAAAATGTATTCAACATTAAAAATTAGCACTAGACGAAGTGGCATTATTTTCATATAAAAACTAAAACGTTTATCAAAATTTAAAATTGGTAAAACACTGAAGTGACTGTGGAAAATAATAATTATAAGTTAATGTAAAATGTTAAGTATATATTCTGGGATTGACAAATGGTACATGTTTTGACATCACACAATGGACATGTTTGAAGCCATGGCCACTTTAGCAGTTCAGAAACTGGGCGTTCAATTTTTATACTACTAACAAATTTATCTTTTTATTAATTTCTAATGAAGCTCACCAAAGACTCATATTCATTAAAGATAAGCCCTCCCTGAAATCGAAACAGTTTGGTTTAAGTCGGTATTGTTATATTTCCTCTCGTAATTTGCTGTGAAATTTTCTGCTGTAAAAATGCTATAGAATGTGAACCGTTCTATATTTTTGCGTTTTCCGTTTTTATCTATCGTTTTTTCGAGCAGAGTTTTACAGTTGATGTAATTTAGAGATTTCTTCATGTAAATAAGTTTGTTATTTATGTAAATAAGTAACATTTACTTGCGCGAGGTAGTCCTTACGTCGGCCGCTATACGAATGTGAACCGTTCTATATTTTTTCGTTTTCCGTTTTTATCTATCGTTTTTTTCGAGCGGAGTTTTACAATTGATGTAATTTAGTGATTTCTTCATGTAAATAAGTTTGTTATTTATGTAAATAAGTGTGTTTAGTGTATATTATTGTAGTATTTAGTTTAATTTTTATTGTTGAAACATGACTGACAACACTGTTGATGACCTTGACTTGAGTGACGACATTATTACAAGTAAAGATTCCGACACCGAAAGTGATGATGCAGTTTTGAACCCTATTTGGTGTAACAACACTGCTGGACTAAAAAAAAATTAACTTTTTGAAGGACAATAAGCTATTCATTGTTCACCAATTAAGCTATTAGTGGCCATACCTGGTGATGGCTCACCTATTGATTGGTCTTCCAGCATCCCAAGGGGCTGATGGACCGTATCCAGACCACAACTTATGACGTCATAAACAACTTTTTCCCAAGCTACAACCAACTTCGTTTTGCTGTTTTTGGGCTGTATATACCTTATGAAAAGTAAAATTAAATACTTAGTTTCCCGGGTCGGTTAGAGTGTTTTTACTATAGCAGTGAACGTGTTAAGTCGGTATTGTTATATTTCCTCTCGTAATTTGCTGTAAAATTTCACTGTTGATACAACAGTACGTCCGTAATCTATATTTATAAAAGAGGATGTTTGTATATATATGTTTGAAGTTTATGTGCTGCCAAACCATCCAACCGATCACCATGAAACTTTAGGATGTTGTCCTGTATACTCCTGAAATGGTTTTTGTGAAGTTTGATGCAGATCCGTCCACACGGTCCCACCCCACGGGCTCCTAAAGATCCAATGTTATTCAAATGGAGAATCTGAATTGTTTACAAAAAACATATGACTGTGTGGTTTAATGTAGTTTCACATGCCATAAGCAGATTTAAGTTCTCACAACAACAGTACTGTATATGTTTTGATTTATTGTAGTTCTACATTTCACCTTGAGAGTGTAGCACACACTACTTTTACTTGATCAGGTGATCTGTATTTGGTGTTAACCTTTTTTCCTCGGTAATTAAAACATGTGGTGAAACGTGAAAATAAAAAATAAATAATTATTTGTTTTGGAGTTTACTTTTTATGACATGCCTCCTAAAAAAGGCGAACAATGTCCGCCGAGTTCAGCTAGTGTATGTATAAATAACATAACACTTTAACACTTTATATATGTGGTCTTGTCGGAGATACATTCTATACTTATTAACTATATTATTAAATGTATTTGTACGTTTATTAACCATAAATAAAGTTTTTAGTTTAGCATGAAAATAACTGTATATTGTCCTTTGCCGTTTGTAGCTTAGAAGAAATCATAGTCAAGTAGTTAATGTGGATGAAAGTTGGGAAGGCTGTCGAGTGTGAAATACGCAAATGTAGAAAATGATTTTGCAAAATCAAATAAATCAGTTTATTCTAATGGTCCAATTGCCTTGCATGTGGAATACTGAACCTGAATATATCGTAATAGAAGAAGGGATAATTTAATTAGCGTAAAAGTATATCTGTATGAATAAATAAATCTAATAACCAGTCCGTAATTGGATAGTGTTATAAATTCATTGACAAGCTAATTAAGTTCTTGTTAGTGACATGTAACCCCAAGAGTGTTGCGTCACAAAGTATTGACTACAGTTTAATCACAACGTGCATAACAGTATTTAATCTGAAGGGTGAGAAATACTCAAATGGGAGAATTTTTCACAGGTTAAAATAGAGCTGTTCTTTACCCCAACCAATTTATTATGCCGTTCGTGTTAAATGTTCAATTAGGAACTTAATGTATCACATAGTTAATGATTGTGCGTTGCACTCTTTTCAAAGGGGAGTGCAGTTACGGGGGGTGGTACCCGCCAATCCCTACATGTACAGTGGTTGTGACCGACCCACCCATACATGTACAGTGGTAGTAACCCACCCACCCCACCCCTACACGTACAGTGGTAGTAACCCACCCGCCCATCCCTACACGTACAGTGGTAGTGACCCACCCACCCAACCCTACACGTACAGTGGTAGAGACCCACCCGCCCACCCCTACACGAACAGTGGTAGAGACCCACCCGCCCATCCCTACAAGGACA
>JAQJVL010000253.1:844535-1222035 GCA_035578905.1 Stictocephala bisonia | reverse complement strand
TCCTGATGTACTTCACTACTGTCGGATTATCCTTGCTGAACCTCTAGCAACACGTTTAGTGAATCACTTGCAAGAGGTGTTTTCCCCTGAATATTAAAGAATGACTAAATAATTCCTTTACATAAGGCTAATGAACCAGGTAACATGAGAAATTATCACTCCATATGTATTCTCCCTAGTATCGGCAAATTATTCGAGGGCATTGTGGTCGATAGACTGAATCCTGTTATATCTAAAGTAATCCACCTGGGTGACATGGTTTTATTAGTGGAAAATCTTCTGTCTCCAATCTTCTACTTTTTCAAGAGTATGTATTGGCTGCATTTCGCATGAACAAACAGGTTGACATGGTATATATTGACATGGTGAAGGTCTTTGATAAGGTTGACTATTCCCTTATAATAGCTAAACTCAAGGGCTGTAGTGTTCTTGGTCCACGCTTGACATGGATTTCCGACTATTTACGTGATCGCTTTTGTGTTGTCAGAATTGGATCCTCCATATCTAAACCTTTCTCACCTTCTTCTGGAATCCCTTAGGGTTCACTTTTGGGACCTTGTCTTTTTAATATCTTTGCTAATGATTTGTTGGATGTGTTTGGTATAAATGCCTTACAATTTGCTGATGACTTCCAGGAAATTTCCTCCTGAGATGACTTCCATAGAATCAAGCAGAGCTTATCTGAGATAGAAAACTGGTGTGCCAGAAATAATATGTCAATAAACCCTAGCATGTGTTCTGTCACCACTTTCTCTCATTGTTCATAGAACCAAATCTCTCATGTTGTATACTTACTTTATTTCTGGGTCTCAAATTCCAAGGTTTCTGAGCATCAAAGACTTAGGTATTTGCTTTTATAGTGATGTGGTGTATTCTTCATATAAGATCTGCAACCAGGCTAATAAGATGCTTGGATTCATATCAAGATTTTCGAAGGGTTTGGACAGTCCACCTGCTCTGCGTACTCTGTATTGTTCTCTGGTAAGGCAGCTCGTGGAATACGCCAGCCCCGTATGGTCTCTTTATACAGTGTGTGCCAAATCTAGGTTGGAGGCTCTGCAGAAGCACTTCATTCGTCTAGTTAGTTTTCGGCTGGGATATAGCTACTTAGAGGTCCTTGTAGAAGTTTGAAATCTTCCCTCGTTAGAACTGCGGCGTGATGTGGCTGAGGTGCTGATCCTCTACAAGATTATCAATTCTCTCCTGCAGATCCCTGATCTCCTAGCACATATTGACTTCAGAGTACCAGCAAGTACTAGAGCCCAGGAACTTTTAGTCGCAGATATAATTCCACCAACTTTGACTTCTATAGTCCTCTGGCAAGATTTGTTCAATTGGGGAACCGTGTTGCTCCTGAGTGCGATTTCTTCAATGACAACTTATAGGTCATCAGAAGTCACTCCTTTCGCACTCTTTCCACCTGTCATTGGTGTATTCCTGTATTAATTTTAAAGATACGTGTATTTACGATAATAATATTTTATTCATGTTGAACTATTTCACATTCTTATTATTGCTGTTGTTATATTTGTTTTTTACTATTATTTACTGTAGTATTTTATTGTTTATATTGTTTTTGGTATTTGTAGTATTTATCTCGTTGTTATTTAACTTATTATTGTTATTGTAATTTTGTTTAGCTTTTATATACTCTGTATTTTACGCACTCGTTTATTATTGTTGTGGCGATTGCTGTTGGATGCTTTGCCATCGTTTGTTGTTATTTTGTAATTTTGTTTTTATTTTTTTATTTTAATGTATTGTTTTGTAAATTTGCTACTTGACCGTTGAAATAAATAAATAGGTGTTGATGATTCAATAATTTTGATCAGTATTGAAGATATTTTTAAATTAAACTTTTTGACTTAGGTGGCTATTCAGATGGCACTTTACATTTATATACTTTTTAAAGTCAAATTAGCTTTATGAATGATATTCACTCATTAATTCCTTTAACAAAAATATTCAATATTTATATTTGATAACCTATACGAATGCATCTTCATGATTGATGAATAAATAAATTAATTCATATTTTAGGTTATTTTTTTGAAGGATAGTAGCTAATTAAAACAGAGTTAAGTTTTTCTGAAAAGACAAGCCCAATTTGTTGTAGGCTTGAGAGACCAATATTTTAACATACATGACTGCCAATCCACGATAGTGAAACCTATTTAGAAACTTCATTTTTACACATTTAGAGTCTACTGCGTTGCTATCCACTGCTTAGTAGCTACTTTAATTTAATTTTTAATTTGACTCTAAAATGTTCCTTGAGCAAACTGTTTGCTAGAGTTGTATAGTTAACTTGTGCCTTAGTGAAACATAACGATAAGAATAAGATTTATGGTAAGTTTTTTAAATTTACAACTAAATATGTTTTAGAACTTCTAAACTATTCATTGTAAAGTTTCATATGCAAAACGAACCACTATTTGAGTTTGATAGCCAATTTCATTATGAGTGAGTATCATGTAGTACTGGACCATTGAGAGACCCATCAACCAATCCCTTTGGGAAATCAACCCCTCTGCCAGACATAAATCCTCTGTTTATTTCTTTTATTTCACAATTAAAATAAAAGTATGCATCATTTTGTGAATATGTTGTTAATTTATGTATATTTAACATATGGTAGTTCAATTTAGTTTCAACTTATTTTTCCTGGTTTTCTTATTACTTATAATCAAATTTCTTAGTAAGGACCCTAAAATGTATAATCTATAATGTTATAGTTATTTGTAGCTAGTTAGTACCCTTCACCCAATACCTTATTTACATAAAACAAATGTGAACCAGAATAAGTATATTCCAGGGCCTGCCTTTAATAATCACAAGCCTATAACATCCAAGTTGCTTAACAACGTGAGGTACGTTCCCCACGGTTTATCATTTTAATTACGTAAATAAATTTTAAAATTTAATTTTGTTTGTTTGTTGCAATATTCAAGGAATCTATCAATAGTCTTATGATAAAATGTTTGGTTCGATTAAAAGATATTGATTGATATTAAATTTCGAGAAGTAGAGAGCTCCAATAATATTCATATTAATTTTTATTTTCCTGAGCAAACAGATTTTATCACATCGTTTATTGAGATACACTTTCAACAAATTATTATTTAAATAATATAATTTATATTAACAGAATATTCTAGGACAGGCAAATATGTTGCACAAATCGATTGACACAATACAAATAAAGCGGGAACAGCGATATCCGACTATCACTCAAGTCGAGTGAATCAACAGCCAACTTTAAACCTAATAATTATTTCGACGTTTACTAGTCAAGTAAATTTATTTAAAACCCCAGGCTTCAAATATGATACTTGATGGTCAACATGTATTGTAACGATACAATACAATATAATATTGTCAATGTTTTGTAACAATATCACATAAACTGAAATCAAATTATAACTATAACCCTATTTAAATTAGTTATGTTAATAACATTGCTATCTTTATAAATTCTGCAAACAGTGCTTAAAATTCACTTTTCCTCTAAGTAGTTGTAATAATGAGAACAGTTTCACTATCAAATTATTGCAAAATGTAATTCAACAAAACGAGATGATTATGCTCACAATTATTAAATATTGACGAAAATACAACAAATACATTTCGGAAAAACTATAGGAGGAGTTTACTTGTAACATTACAAAACAGAAAATACTCATCCTGTTTTCTTTATGAAAAACATAAGTTTAAGAAAGTAATTAACAATTTAGTAACTAACGTTATTTTAATTATATAATATTATCCCTGTTCAATTATTAAAGGGCCTAAGTCTTATATGGAAAGTGAGAGCCGTTCTAAGTGATAAAGGTGGAAGGGGTAGGAAGTTGTGTATCTTGTTAGTGCTGAGGTAAGCACGTCACGTAGACAGTATCTAAGTTAGAACCATAGCTCTACGTGACTATACAGAATACTCGTTGTTCATTTAGGAAGTTTTACGACCTGTATAAGCTCGGTGACAACGTTGGGAAGGGAGAGTGATGGAATTGTTTGGAATGATGGAACAAGCTGTAGTCTTGTTGATGCGGAGGAGAGTACGAAACGCAGGCAGACTCTGAGTTAGAATCACCACTTTACATGGCTGTCGAGTATACTCGTTCGTTCAGGAAGGGCATCAACATGGATATATTAGGCGAGAGACTTCGGATTAGGCGAGAGACTTCGGGAAGGGGTAATGATGGATGGGGTAGGAAAGTGTAGTCTGTTAATGCAGAGGTAAGCACGTTACGTAGACAGTATTTGAATTAGATCTTTGGCTCTACATGACTTTGGAGTATTCGCGTTTTTCATTCAGGAAGGGCATCAAACTGGATACCCTAGGCGAGAAAAATTGGGAAGGAATATTTATGGAAAGGGGTAGGAAAGTGTACTCTTGTTAATGCAGAGGTAAGCACGTTACGTAGACAGTATCTAGGTTCGATCCATGGTTTTACGTGACTGTCGAGTATACTCGTGTTGCATTTAGGAAGGGCTATACGAGAGACGTTGAGAGGAAACAGTGTTAGAAGAAGTAGCTAAGTGTAGTCTTGTCAGTTCAGGGGTAGGTACAGACACGTAGACAGTATCTGAGTTAAAACCCAATCATGTTTGGTGTTATCGGACTACACACCCATATACGTACGGTGTATTGTTGCAATTATACACCAGTAAATGAACAGTGGTAGTGGAAGGGCAGTCATTTAGCTCACCCTGCTAAATAATAAAAAAAATATAAGTGGTCATATCAGTTTCATTTATACATCAACTTTGTAAAACAATAAATGAATTAGAATTCTCTTAATAAGGTAATATATCTATTTATTAGAATCATCATACTGACAAGTTCATTTAATATGAGAGCATGAGTTAATCAAAACATTTGTTGTGAAAAAGATATCGTGAATATAAAACTTTTAAAGTTTTTCTTCAATAACATTATATAATTTAGTTATGCATGGTGGCATCTGGGCATACTTAATTTGACTGCTTGAAACATATTTACTATAATTATTTATTTTCCACATAAACAGATACACCTTACTGCAACGTCAGCACTCACAACACTTATCCTATGGAATGTGTCAGCAACTAGTTAATAGTACTAACTGTGCAAAAATATTAATACTAAACAGATATATAATTAATGGATTAAGACTACACTTATTTTAAGATGGTTTGGAAACATTTAATTGTAAAAATAAATAGTAAAAAGTTGCGTACTATACAGTGCTATTAATAATAAATGTAAGTTTATCGTTTACTTTTTTTAATGATAAAAATATGCGTTGAATCTTGCTTTTAACTTTATAAGTTTAGAAAATAAATGTCCTTCTCGTCAACTAACATTTAGAGTTACCATAAAAATAGTTTGGAACTTATATTTACTGTATTTTTGCACAAAAGTTATAACACAATGATTTTCAAGCATTTATTTAATAAAATATAACGAATTTTTTTTAAAGCCATTTTTGACAGTGCTAAAAAAACATGGGTTATAGAAATGAACATTTCTAAAAAACGATGGAATGATAAAACACATTTCTCCCAGGTGTAATGTGATTAAAAGTTTTATTGATTAGGTCTGTAATCAATATCTATGGTTAAATCAAACTGCTTGGTATAAAGTTATAAATTGATTATGTACATTTCTAAGAAAATTTCACTTTTAAGTCATTTGAAAAACCACTTTATTGCCTGCAAAATTCATTCCTACGCACATTTGTATAAAATCAAGAACGCAATGTAAAACCACATTTTGCAGGAATAATGTATAATTCCCACAGAACTCAACACGTAAAAGCTTTTTCTTGTATCTCAGTTGCCATTTGTCTGTTAATACTCTAGATATACATTTCCCTCAGAAGTTACCTTTTGTATACTTCTGTACTGTAACTACCTCTGTCCTTATGACCTTTGATAATCACTGATAACTGTACAATAGTCTTATTTTTGTAGATTATAATACTAAGTTATACTAATGCTTGGTTTAATTATTTAAGTAGTTTTGATTCAATATTAAATTGTTTGTTTCTTTATTAAATTTAAATATAAACTATTGCTTCCTTTAATTTGCTGTGGGTATATTTCTTTAATTGAACTATTTGGGTCCTAAGCATTCAAATTACTGTTGATAAAAAGATCTGTTTATTTTTGATGTTATAAAAATCTTATGATTATTACTTCTGGTGTTGTGGGGAATACGAGTTGAACTTTTATTTCCACTATTGTCTGATAACAATATATACACTTTTAATCTCAGTTCAAAATCACTACAAAATATGTAAGAAATATAATATCAATATAGATATATACATACAACAATAAATATAATAGAAGATTTGACAATTATTCCCCTACATGTATAATATTTGTCTTCTCCAGTTCAAGGTTTTCACTCAGCCTTTAATGTTAAACTACATACTCCATTTTTGAGGTTCTACTTTATCATTTTACTACAATCTAAGATCAGTAAGTTATTTTACTCCTAGTGATCCTAACGCATCACTTTATTCTTTGAATCCTGATCGGATCGCTTTGCCCAAAACCTTACACTATGATGTCTAGTATATTGTCTGGCATTGTACAAGCCTTATACACATTATCACTATTACCAGTAGCATCGAACCTTGTCAAAGAGAAATTTGAATAATCTCCATACAACATAAAATATGGAGCCTGGGGATCGCTCCCTAACTGTTTAATGTATTCTTCAAACACAGCATTGAATTGTTGTAATTAATATAAAGATCTTAAATTTTCCGTTAATTCACTACTACTTCTTTTTTATTGCAATTACGGTTAGGTTAGGTTAGGTGGTTACTAAAGTTGATCACAAACTGGTAAAGCCAATGATTGACTTAACACAGAATGCGCTCTCCGTGTGTAAGTTCTTGGAAAGCGATAAGATAAGGCTAGCGATATCGGATTCTAAGTGGAAAAGGAATACTACAGTGGACGTAAAAATGATTGGGGAGCATATTTCAGTGAATTAGAATATTTACCAAGAGGTAATGAATAAACGGAAACAAAAAAAAAGTAACGGTAGTGAATTAACGGAAAAGATACTAAAGTTCCAGCTGTGTTTAAGTTTACTCCAAGTTGTGTTTTTTTTTTTTTTTTTTTTTTTTAATAATTTTCATTCTGTTATCCATTGTATGTATCCTAACTTGTCATTAATATTCTATTTCACTATATAAGATTCTCTTTGCACTATGTATATGTTGTTTTGATGCATATAGAGAACAGTTCTGCGATAACTGAGTTACTTGCAAAGTTTTAGTTTCCCTCTTTCTACAATAGCCACAACATTTAGAGTAGTAATAAATTCAATACTTAAGTTGTTTGACAATTTTCTACAATTAGAACTGCCTTGCCACTTTCGTTTCTTAATTCTCAGTTTGGTTACAAACGCAGGTAAATTCCTAAAATGTATTGTATCAACAATTTTAAAGTGTAGTAGCCATTTGCAGTGTATTATATGATACCTTTTCCGTTAATTAACTGCCACTACTTTGGTTAGGTTGGGTTAGATTTATTTAGATTTGGTTAGGTTACGTTATGTTTAGTTATGCTAACTTTACTTAACAACATAGTAAGTAAGGTTAACCTAAGCTACGGTTATGGTAGTAAATTAACGAAAAATATCTCTATTATAATATTGTGATTACTAAACAAATGTTTTTATACGTTAAGTTAGATATATGTATCTTAAAAATAAATCACGAATCATATTTCTATCAAAATATACCTGTAGTGAACTTGAATATTTGTATTTATATAGAAACAGTTTCTTTGTTAGCATATTGCGTGTTCCTTTGTAAATCATTCTAGTCTGAGGAAGGTAAACGTGGTTAACAGAAATCGGACACCATAATAATTTGCATTTGCAAATACATTTGCACTTAAATTCTGATAAATTTATTTTGTGTGACGTTCACTTGTATTGTATGTAAGTATAGGCAAAATAATTCAAAAGCAAATTCAGAGGCACGTGATATGATAATATTTCTTATTATCTTACTTTTTATAAACTAACACAGTAGCCTACGTGAGGTTGTCAAGCTAACAAGCAGAATAAAAGACATAAGTCAAGTATTAAAAAGACCCGAACTTCCTAAAGCATTATTTTGCAAATGGTGTCTCGCTTTTGGACGTCCTAATGCGAGGTTTTGAAGAGCAGCTTGGCGTACATGCCAAATGTGAGTCATATAATCCTACCATGCGTGATAATGTGAGTGTTCTGAAAACGTTTCTTTTTGTGGATATGACACAGTTTCAAGTTATACAGTATTGAAGATACTTATAGTAAAGATAAACTATTTCGTTTTATAACATTTAATAATTAGTAAAGTTTATTTAACCAAGTTTTGGTTAAACTGTTAAGGTTTTGTTTGTTAAACTTCCCCGCGTTATGCATTTAAAGAAACAATTTTTTAAGATGAAAGCAAAGGTTTACATTGATCAGCTACCTACTTCCCTTTGGTTGTGTGCGTCTCATTTACACATACAATATGTTTTATTTTTTGAGCAATATAAAGTTAAGAATATGTTTTTTAAATATTTGTGATACTTATAGAAAATAAAAAAATGTACGCTAAAGATACAGCTTTTTAGTAAAATCAAAAATTAATCCATAAACTTATTTAAACATTATGATTTCGTTATACAGCGTATTTTATATTAATGAAGATCACATGTTTTGTGGTTTAGTAAAACAATTACCAATAGTAATACTTATATTACTACTTAAACAGAATGTAGCAGTATAAATTTCTTTAAAAAACGTAATAAAGTGTTTATTGTCTGAAAAATATTTTATTTATTTTCTATATTGTAGGCACATGTTTAAAGTTTTGTTTTACATAGTTTTGAAGATCAAATTAGAAAAGTGACGTCCTCCAGTCTCCATAAACTGAGGAAACCGATTTCTGACATTGATTTTCCTCAACCATAAAGCCCATTTACATTTGTTTGGATCTGCCAAAGCATGCATTACTGGGCTGACACCCATCCTTGAGAAAGCCACATTAAGGTGCGCAATTATCTCAGCTGGAATTATTGGTCCATGGTTATTTGAGGAAAATGAAGTCGCAGTGACAGTGAATTTGGAGTGAATTGTAAACTTGTGTTACAGGCATTTTTTTACCAATACTGCATAGGTTTTACTTCACTTGGTTCCAAAAAGAGGGTGCAGCGGCACACACTTTAATGGCATTGATGGCTGATCATACGAGAGAACACTCTCCAGAGTGCCTCATTTCAATCAAACTCGATTTGGAGTGGTCAGCACACTCTGGCATTTTTACAGGCATTTTTTTACCAATACTGCATAGGTTTTACTTCACTTGGTTCCAAAAAGAGGGTGCAGCGGCACACACTTTAATGGCATTGATGGCTGATCATACGAGAGAACACTCTCCAGAGTGCCTCATTTCAATCAAACTCGATTTGGAGTGGTCAGCACACTCTCCCTATTTAGCCCCTGTTGATTTTTTTTCTTTTGGATTTGTTGAAATACCGTGTTTATGTGAAGTATCCAAGGACCTTATAATATTTAAAAACCAACATCCCGTACGAGATTGCCAACACAACGCCTGCTAAGCTGGCAAGAGCCATGGCGAATGCCCGAAATCGGCTTACTCAGTGTATGGAGAATGTAGGACGTCACCTACCCGATTTGATCTTCAGAACTATGTAAAACATATTTTAGAATATCTATTTATAATTTTAGACATGTTTCCATATTATAACAATAAATGCAAATAGTTTGATTCATACAGTTAGTTTCATTATGTTTTTGTTTTCAAAAAAGGAAAATATGCTGCCACACCCTGTACAAGACATATTAACTATAATATTTTTACATACCTGATTCTACTGACTATACATTTAGTTTATTTGTAACTGGCTTAGTATAAGAACATAGTAATCATTTTATATAAAGAATTTAATAATAACAGTATTTTAATAGTTGTCATAAGCCAATTAATAGCATTAATTTCTTAAGCTTGGTAGAAAATGACCCATCAGAACTTGCCAAGATGATAATTCCACAGAATTAATGAAATAATGTTCTGAAATAAATGGATTGGCATCTTGTTCTGGGGCCTAATGGGAAAATTGGGAGCAACATAAAAAAAGATGAAAATGATTAATAGACTGAAGGGAGTAAAATACATCATAAATTTAAGATTGAAGAACGAGTGGATCAAACATCTTTTCAAATTTATTGTACATCTCTGCACCGATTCACTACGATGGCTTTTACTTTATTAATAACAAGGAAGTCTGTACTTCCTTGTTATTAATCAAGTAGCCTTTACATATAA
Organism: Stictocephala bisonia; assembly: GCA_035578905.1. Taxonomy (NCBI): domain Eukaryota; kingdom Metazoa; phylum Arthropoda; class Insecta; order Hemiptera; family Membracidae; genus Stictocephala; species Stictocephala bisonia. The sequence goes on along the minus strand of JAQJVL010000253.1, from coordinate 1,211,707 downwards.
ATAAGTAATAAGATTGCCCAAATTCATATTTTTCCTCTTACCTTAACTTCAGAAAAAAATAAAACTAATAATTACAAATATGTATTAAAGTTGTTGATCAGTTCATCAGAGACAAAACCTTGAGTTCTACAAAGATATACTGCAAGGACTGTGACGACAACAAATTTACTGCAAGGAATACTTATCATTATATTTACGTGCCTAACAAAAACCTGTTTTTATTGTTTATCATTATCAGAAATTCATTACAAAATTGAGTTTTTTATAAAGAGAGTTTTTAATAAATACGTTAGTAAAAATTGCTAGCTAAAATTACTGCTAAATAATGTTGCAGAAAGGCTATAAATTCATACAAATAAAATATCCAGTACATATTATGACTAACAGCAAATTAGTCAAACGAATGGCTGATATAACTTTTAACTATTTTCTGATACGTCAAAAGTCTACAAAACTACAAGATTAGGCCTCCCCCTCCCCGTACTTAGAACGACTCTATTCTCTTGATGCACATTTCTTGGTTTTGTTTACTTTTTTAAATATAATACATTCGCTAGTCATAGAAAAAAATAAAAACAATGTTAGTAAAACATAACATTAGTTCCACACGTAAAAATAGTAACGGACCAAATGCAACGATCTTGTTGAAAATGAACTGTAAATATACCTTTGTAAAACGAGAATCTATACACATTACTGATTTAGTGGATCTGAACTGACATTTTAGTGGAAGGGTAGGACACATATAGATAGTAAACAACTAAATTATATTGCTGTTTCAACCATGTTGCACAGCACTGAGGTCAAGGACAAAATAGTTGTTTTTGGGGTTTTCCACAAAAAAACTATTAGGGTATAACCCTTATTATATGTATGATATTTTTTGTTACTTTTAATTTTCTAAGGCACATTTGAGAACATTTATCCAATCATAAATACTAGTGACAGAAAAATAATCAGCACTACTTGTAAACTGGTTCCTGAAAATGACTCAGAAAGAGGTTGTTAAGTGGATTTTGCTGTCATAGTATTTGCAGAGTTCATCAGCCCTTAGAAAATCGACTCCAAACTAACTTCTGACCAGCGTCAAATAAACTCCATTGTCTGATATATTAGTTATACCACCTACCCAACACAATATAGCATAAGTTACTTACTTGATCTCTAGTTAAGTAACTTATTTTATAGACTGATTGAAAATAAATACACCATGAGGTATTCGTATATCAGGCATTACAGTTAAATATTTTAGGTTTTTATGAAAACATACAGTACAAGTGAGCGTCTTAAAATAGTAATATATTACAATATAAGCAAAAAATTCACAAATATGTCAAAATACAAGCAAACATACTACAGTAAAAGTATTATATTGCTTGTATTGAACTATATTTGAACAATTGGTACCGTAGTATATTTGTGCATTTCGTGCTTGTATTTTGATGTATTTGTGCATGTTGTACTTGTATTATAGTATATTTGAGAAATTTGTGCTTGCATTGTGCTATATTTGAGCAATTGGTACCGTAGTATATTTGTGCATTTTGTGCTTGTATTTTGATGTATTTGTGCATGTTGTACTTGTATTGTAGTATATTTGTGAAATGAATGCTATGTTTGAGCATTTGGTACCGTAGTATATTTGTGCATTTTGTGCTTGTATTTTGATATATTTGTGCATGTTTTACTTATATTGTAGTATATTTGTGAAATTTGTGCTTGTATTGTGCTATATTTGAGCATTTGGTGCCGTAGTATATTTGTGAATTTGGTTTTGTATTTTGATATATTTGTGCATGTTGTACTTGTAGTATATTTGTGAAATTTGTGCTTGTAGTATATTTGTGCATTTTTTGCTTATATTTATATATTTGTACATGTTGTACTTGTATAGTAGTATATTTGTGAAATGAGTGCTGTATTTGAGCAATCGGTGCCGTAGTATATTTGTGCATTTTGTGTTTGTATTTTGATATATTTGTGCATGTTGTACTTATATTGTAGTTTATTTATGCATTTTGTGCTTGTATTTTAATATATTTCTGAATTTTGCACTAATGTTGTAGTATATTTGTGCATTCATGCTATCTTGTAATATAATTGTGTTTTGTGACCACATAACACGTATAATGCAAGTTAAAACTATTGATTAAAATATATCTCATTAACCAACTTAATTACGCTCCCAGGTTCTATTATGTCTAACTATCTATTTAATACTTGTGATGGAACCATTGCCCCCCGCAAGTATTACTATCATTAAAGACCTAACATTACGCTAGTCACGTCGTAGTCGCCAAGATAACACTCACCTACGTGACTGCGCTGGGTGTGTCCTGGTGTTTAGGCTGAGCAAACCCCGATAGGAGGGCAAATATCTGTTCATGTATGTATGTACAGTGTGTGTTTGACCCGTTACATTTCTTTGTATTTGGGGTCAGTCCATATATGCTGTATTTGGGGTTATATGGCTGCAAATCAATATAACCTTAAAGGTAAATATACAAAAATAACTTAGAAATACTTGGAGTTGGGCATATTATGGTTATTTCAATTATATAGGTAAATTAGCTGTTAGTTTTGAATTATAACTAAAATAAATGGAACCAGGTAACTGGCACAACATTTCTTCACTCTTAAACATAACAAAAAATAAAAGTATGGAAACAATCTTCATAAATTGCGGTTCAATATTTAATCACATAGCCAGATTTTATCTAAACAACCTTCAACAACTTGAGTTGTGGCCTCCAGACAACTTTGACCTACAGCCCTAAATTAGTGGGGTGGTATATAAATATATTTAATTGTAATTTTCCATCTTTACTGAAAATCAATCGTTAAGGCAGAGCTTTAAAAATTAATTGTTTTAATGTTCTAGCCCCTAAAAAAAGGTTATAGCTCAAAAAATATTAAATTTGGGGACATATGGCATTTATTAGAATATTTTTAATTGTAGTTTACATCTTTCCAGAAAATTTAATAAAAATAGTTATAGTCGTTTTTGAGAAAATTCCATTTTTGTATGTTTTTGCCCATAAAAATATAAAAAATTGTTGTTAGTAAAAATAGTAAAACTACATCAAAATAGTTAATGTAGTTTTAAAACTATTTTAAAAACTAAATTAACTATACTCGAAAAAATGTTTATGAAATAATGTTTTCTATAGTTTATAATAATCACATTCTACGAATAAAAAATTATTTAAAAATATTTCCAAAACATATATTGAAAATAGTTTTGGTCGAAATAGTGTTATTCAACAAACTATAATAATTTTTAAGAGTGATGGTTATATCGCAAAACAGAATTGATCATTTAGAAATATATAATATAGTATTTACGTGTACATGAAAAAGATAAAATCTTTTTGGAGTTCTGTAACAACTGAAACTGTTTAATAAATCAAGAAAATGATAAATATTTATTATTGTGTATGAAGAATTGCAGAATAATAGAAAAATTAAGTAATTTTAGTGATTATTTATCTTAGATTCAACAATCAATACGAGTAGGGAACACAGTGGCAGTAAACTATATTGCACTCAAAGATAATGCTCACTTCATTACTATTGGGTAAAGCACAGTATTCATCAATCCAGGAACGCATCAGAAACACCCTTGGGAAATCATCCTTCACTAGGAACAAATACCACGTTACATGTTTTTAAAACTATTTTAAAAAGTACATTAACTATACTCGGAAACATTTTTATGATATGTTTTCTATACTTTATAATAATCACTTTCTAAGAATAAAAAAAATTAAAAAATATTACCAAGTTTTCCAAAATTTGCAAATCGTAGGTTTACGTGTAATATTAATTATCACATACGTGCGTAAACTAGATAACGTTTGTTTACTTTGTTAACAAATACGAGAGTATCTACACCACAAAAGTAAATATGTTAGTATCAATTAAAACACGCTACACACACACTGATAGCCAATTAGTGTTTCAGTGGCACTAGCTGTACTAAAACGACACACATTCAAATTACTCCTAACTTACTGAACGGCAGTTGGAAGGCTCCATGTTCGTACCGTTTAGAATTTCTTCTAGATACAATTTCCTTTCTAATATAAAAACAGTCCTACAGCTGTTTTCCGACTTCCCTGGATAATTTTGAATGGAAAACAAAAGTACTATAGTTCTCTAGAGTAGCAGGGCATAGACTTCCCTAGTTTTGTATGATATCAATACAAGATCAATGTTTTAGTGATTTTATTAATAACTTCAATTTTAGAGAATATATATAATCAATTAGTCTGCTACCTATAAAATTAAAACACAACAATAAGTAATAAAGAACATTAAGTAAGTGTCGGTTGATTTTATTTTACTCGTAAGTACTAGTAGTTTTTTAATTAGCATAATACGTGTTGGTATATATACAGTACAAGTAAACGTCACAAAACACAAATATATTACAACTCAAGTACAAAATGCACAAATATTTTAGTGATAGATTTCGGTGAACCACGCTCACCTTCCTCTGACCAGAGGGATTTACAAGAGATTTGTGTTGTGTAACGTTTACTTGTACTCATAAGTACTAATAACCTAATTTTACTGAAATAACGTTGTTGTGAGCAAATTAACAAAAAATTAGAGAAAACATTCAAATATCTTAACAATAGTATATTCTAATACTCTCAATATTATCAAGAATAGAAAAAGTTCAATGACCACCAATATCACTAACAGATAAAGTATATTTATCAAAATTGAATAATTAAATCACAGCATATCCTATCAATAGTACATGGGGGGGGGGGGGTGGCCTTAAAGACTACTAGCTTACCTTTGTCCTATTTGCATTAAAATACCAATGCAATATTTTCTTAATTTTCTTGATGTATGTACCTCTTTAATTGTCTCTTAAATAACTTAATAACTTTAAAGTACGATCATAAAAACAAAAACAGTAATAACGATATTATTTACCCGTTATTAGATGATCTTGACACATAAAAGAGAAGAAATATAAAATTACGGAAAGAGAAAAAGTAAAGTAGGAATAAACGGAGATATGGTTTCTTCCAGTAAAACTGAATGATTAATTTTTATTAGCAAGTTATTCTATGAATTTTCACAGTAAATATTAGGTAATAGGTAAAGATGATGAAAACGTTTACATAAACATATACAGGGTGTCCCTGAACTGTCTGAGAATCTTTTTACGTATTGATTGTGGGTAAAAAAAGACATAATATCATATTTAAACATTTCAAATCACCTCCGGTACCCGTACTGTCGCTACTTTGTATTTTAACTAATTATTTTTTATTTTTAAAACTATTTAACCTATAGAGTTAAAATTTGGTATACACATTAATAAAATCATATTCTTACTGAAATAAAAAATCAAAAATATTTTTAAATTATTTTCAAAATGGCGGCTCTTTCACATTTTTATCCTTAATAACACTTTAAAGGTAAGAAATAAAAAATCACAAGAATGCATGTTTTTTGCAAAATAAATTTACAATCAAAAAATTTAAGCTGAATGAAATCGAACGAGAAACAAATAAGAATTGAGTATTTTTGTATTTAATTATTTACGAGCCAATGTGTACAGCCATGGTGTCGTGCCGCGCGAATAAACCACCAAAGTACACCAGCGATCTATTCTGATTACTTTCATCCAAAACATTACAAAAAAGTAATTTGTGGCATCATTATAATAAAAATGCCCCAACGGGGAAAATGTGTAGATGATTTTCGTTGTTATTAAATTAAAAATTAATTTCAACCTTAAGTAGTGCCCTAAAAACTAAAATTGTTGTAAATTCTAGGTTTGTAGAATTGTTGAAGTTGTTAGAATTATTAATAAATAAAATTATTTGCTGCTGTGCGCCAGTCACTTTCCAATAGTTTTTTCTTTGGAATCAAATGAGAGGATAACATTTTGAGAATAGTTCGTAATGTGAAAATTAATTTAATTAAAGTTTCAATTTATAAACTAATACTTTTTAAAATTATACTTGTTTTATGTCTACTATCTGCCAATGAATAGAGTTTGTATTCATTGTATCTGCTTTGCATCACAACTAAACTTTACAATAATTTTAGTTTTTAGGTCACTACTTAAGGTTGAAATCAATTGTTAATTTAATAACAACGAAAATCATCTACACATTTTTCCCGTTGCCCGCTTGGGGCATTTTTATTACAATGATGTCACAATAACTTTATTGTAATATTTTTGATGAAAGTAATCAGAATAGATCGCTAATGTATTGTTGTGATTTACTCGCCTGGCACGTCACCATGGCTGTACACATTGACGCGTAAATTATTAAATAAAAAAATACTAAAATCTCAATTGTTTGTCATCCGATTTCATTCACCTTTACTTTTTTGGATTAAAAATTTAATTTACAAAAAAGGTATTATTGGGAATTTGCTGTATCCCTTACCTTTAAAAAATTATTAAGGATAAAAATAACTGAAAGAGCCACCATTTTGAAAATAATTAAAAAGGTTTTTGGTTTTTCTATTTCAGTAAAACAATGGCTTTACTAATGTGTACACACAATTTTAACTCTATATATTAAATAGTTTTAAAAATAAAAAATAATTAGTAACAAATACAAAATGGTGGCTGTACGGGTACCGGAGGTGATTTGAAATTTTTAAATATGATATTATGTACTGTTTTTGACCTACAATCAATACCTAAAAAGATTCTGAGAGAGTTCTGGGACACCCTGTATATGCATGTATACAATTATACAGGATGTCTATTATGTATGGAAACAAATAAAAATTTTCTTTATTAATTAAACTATAAATTTGAAACTTATACAATATTAGTAGCTATGTGGCACCTACATTTTGGAACATTGTTTAATCATTTCTCACTAATAGGGTATGTCCTGTCCAGGGTATCATTAATATTCTTTATGGAAGCCTAAACTTTGTGATGCATCACTTTAAAGGCTACTGTGAACTGAATTGAATGCCACAAATTGCATCTCAAAAGATTCACTCCATCATAAAATACAGCATTTGGAGTGTTTAAAATTGGTGATGTTAAACAATTTCATTTTAATATCATTGTCAAACTGAAGAAGGGAAACAGTTCAAAAATTTACGTTGTCACCAAATGGTGCTAAAAGGTTAATGTTAAGCCTTTTCTAACATCAAACATTATTTTTCATTATTATAAAAAATTAATAAAATAAATCATTATTTAAACACTTTTTTACTTTTCATTATTTACACATTTTTATAAAAATTATACTAATAAAAGCCGGTCAAAATGTAAGTGTTGTTTTATATCATTTAAACATTTTACAAAATGTTAGGAAATTTACTTATTGTGACAAAAACCAAGTTAAATTGAAATTGTTGAACATCACCAATTTTCAATATTCAAAGTACTCTATTTTCTCATAAAGTGATTCCTTATAGATGTGGTTTGTGTCATTCAATTTAGTTCACTATAAACTTTAAATTGATGTATCACAAGGTGTAGGATTCCACAATGAATAATGACAGTATCTACGACAGGACGTCCCCCGTTAGTGTGACATGACTAAACATAGTTCAAAAAATTGATGCCCAATCCCTATCACGATTCTAAAAAGTGTCGAATTAATATTTCGAGGAATAAAATATATATTTGGGTGTTTCCAAATATAATATACACCTAAAATAATAAACATAATAGTATTTTTGTACTAAATCAATAAACTATAATGTAGCAAGAGATTAGCCTCTTTTGTCGAAAATATACTTATTTCAATCAACAACATCATATTAAGCTGACACACTAAATAAAAGCTAGGATTAGTTTTTAGAATGTGTTTTATCAAGTTGTATTTTGGAAAATATGTTCTTTCCTAGCCTAAGATTTTACCTAATTGAATGATTTTACCTTGATCAAGGTATTTGATCATAATTATCTTGATATAACAGTTTTATATCTTCTACGTAACTAATTTTTCATAAATAAACATTAGGTCTATATTGCTCAAACATCACCTCAGCCCTTTACCAACAGTACAGCCACAGAAGAATCTCAATATTATACTTTACTAAAGAGATGAGGGAAGGTATATTCACATTGCGTGTGTGGGTGGTTGGGTGGGTCAATACTACTGTATACGTATGGGTGGGTGAGTGTGTTAATCAATAATTCAACCATGGTTAAAACGCAATGTGAATGTATCTTCCCTCATCTCTTCTAGTAAAGTATAGTACCGTATTAAGATTCTTCTGTGGCTGTACTGTTGGTTGAAGGCTGACGTGATGTTTGCATAATTCTAGACGTTGTTTTGACAACCTACCAGACAATTGAGGGAATTCTTTTTGAAAGAGGAATTTTTATTTACTTCTCTGATTTTTAGTGGACATTTTATGCTCGCTGTTGGATATGTTTGTAAGAAAAGAGTTTCTCTTTTACGTGAACATATTGACCTAATGTTTATTTATGACAAATTAGCTAAGTAGAAGGAATGAAAATGATAAATCGAGATAACTGTGTTTACTTAAAAAAAAAATCAATGTTATTAAATTAGATAAAATAGCACCTTAGGATAGGAAAGGACATATTTGCCAAAGTACAGTGTGAAGACATACGTTTTCGAACAAATGGTAGCCTACTTATATATCACACATTATATTAGATTATTATATTAATTAACCGCAAGTATGTAACTGTTACTTTTGTTCCATCGTCACTGGTTGTGCTTTGTGGGGCTCTTCCCCACGCACAGACTTATAATTTATGCGGGGAATTATTCCTGTAAAGTGGTTATTGTAATTTTATCCTTTGTAATTAATTAGAATAAAGTACTTTTGATTTAATTTGATATTTAGTGTTAACTTGATTTAATATTGTTTTTTTTTGAAATAAGAAGACTTTTAATGAAAGGAAATTTTCTCTTGCTCTATTTTTGTTTATTTATTTCAAAGACGACGATCATCAACATAAGGGTAAATATGGATTTATATTAGTGAGATGAGTGAATTTAGTCATTGTTACGAACTAAGGCAGACCATTTCTTAGTAATTGTCATTAATTAAGTAGCTCAATGACAAATGAACAGCCGTTGGTTATCAGCTGATCACTTTCAACATTTTTATTACTCTGATTGGAATCGAACTGAGAAGTTTTCGTTTATTAAATGATTTAAATTTGAAAATCAATTGCATAATATCATTATGAACTATTAATGTTTGTAAGATATTATATTACTAGATATAAAACCCCTTTAATGATCAATTATCAATTGCTTTGTACAGTATGCTTTGTACTTAATTGATAATTTAAAGATCAATTAAGTCTTAATATCTAAATCTAAACAGAATCAACTCAATATAAATTGAAAATCAAATAGTTTTCTAATACACATCTTACCACGCAAGAAGTATTCTAAGATGCCGTTTACTTACACGGCAACTTAAAGAAATGGTAGGAATCACGCTCATAGTGCGCAGTAAATCTTGGTGTCAATGACGTCACACAGACGTATCAGCTGGTTTACTTGTTACACTGAATGTAGTAATAATCAGTAACTGGTTTCCCTTAATCACTGTTTTTATCAAGAAAAAGGCTTTATACCCGTTAATAACTACTGTATCAATAAGTACAAACGAATATTTATAATAATAATATTATTTAACCAATATTTATAAATTTACTCCTGAGGCCTTTCAATAGCAAGGCTATCATCTTCAGACACATCACAAATATTAAATTCAAAAAGTAAATATAACATAAGATTATATATTGAGGTGCAAAAAAGTAGGACACTGCTGTTTTCTTTAATATTTGTCTATTTACATAGTTTAAACAAACTTTAACAGAATTACTGACAAGAAATAACATAAAACAAAATAAATAAAATCAGTTACTTAAAATTTATTATATGGTAATTTAACAAGAAATGAAAATAGCGTTTTCATACTTTAAAGCAACTAGAAGAGCCAGTGTTCTTTGAGGATTGGGAACACTTTGTAGGTTTTACGTTTTCCATTTCAGAAAGTTGAGTACCTCGTATTTCCTCCTCGATTTCTAATGACTGCTTCCAATCACCTAGGCATGCTTTCAATTACACTCTATAAGTTCTGTTGACCAATATTGTTCCATTTTGCCTGTACAGCCTGTCGAAGGTGATCCAAAGTTACCAGCTCACCACATTGTCTTCTAATTACCCTCTCAATCTGCTCCCAGATGTGTTAAATCGGATTTAAGTCAGGATAATGGCCAATCCATTGTACTAACTTGCACTTCCTGAATGTAATTTTGCACCTCTCTAGCCCAAAAAATCCTGCATAAACAGAAACATGTTCTGCTAGAACCTCTTCCACAGACCATTTTTAAGTTCCTCTATGAAAAACGATTAAGTTCGTGTGATCATCTCTTGTGTCCCTGCGTGATATGTTGCGTTGCGCATATCGCTCCCCTCGCCTTCTCCACACATTTCCCGACCATCAGGAGATCTGAGAGAGAATCTGGACTTGTCGGAGAATATTACTCTAGTCCACTGGTCAATAGTACAATTAAAGTGGCTTCTTGCAAATTGCAAACAAACTTACCGTTGTCGTGCGGTCAGTCTTGGGCCTTGGCAGGCGGACAATCATTTTATTCTCTTTCCTGTAACCTTATTCTTACTGTCCATGTGCTAATATTGACTCCCTGAACCCTCCAAAGTTCATTTGACTGTTTAAGAGAAGTTGAAAATCGATTCCGTAGACTCAACGAAACAAGAAACCGATCATCCCTAGCACTGGGTGCTCGGCTACGACCGAATACGGGCTTTCTACCATAACTACCAGTCAGACTGAATCGGATAACAGCTCTATTAGTGCTTGAACGTGAAACCCTGTGATCTCTGCCACCCGACGCACGCTATTGCCATTTTCAACTAATTCCACTACTCTAGCAGAATTCATTGGTTAAAGAGGCATTTTAAACGACACATCACTACAGCTTTTCAACTACAACTGTAATTGTTACAATAAGAAACACGAATGAGGACGTGGTGACCGGAAGTGATGTTCAAAGGTAAAAATTTGGCTTGATAATAATTAGGTAGTACCTTATCATGAAAATAGACATGCAGAAAGAGACAAATGAACAGATTTATCAGCTTTTTTACAAGGAAATGAGCGGTTTTCACTTTGAACTGGAACTCATACACTACATTTATTTATATAAACATAATTCATGACGAACAAATCCGATTAAGCTAAGGGCATAAAAAAAAACAAAAAAAAAAACATAATGTTCCTCTTTTTGTACCTCAGCGTATGAAAACACGTTTCTAAAGTTTTACCTTTCATGGCTAAATCTATTTATTTTTCTAAATATTTAGAATGTATTTTTTTTAGTTTTACAAAAAATTACTTTCTGTAGGTATTGCGTAAGTTTTTTTGATCAATATGTATAGTTATATTCATTCATAAAACACACTCTATTTGTTTATGATTCTTACTTTATTTTAATAACCTAACTGATATTTTAAATACATTAAGTAGGAAAATAACGGTAGACTAGTTTCTTTAATTGGCCTGATTATTTTGTTTTTATTAAAATAATAAATGTACAATTTTTACATATTTTATTATAAGCATGTATAGTAAATTTGTGTTATAGTTTTTTAACATTTTCATTTTTTGTTAGTATGAAAACTATTAAATAGTTATTTTAATAGTTAAAAGAATAAATATTTTTAGTAAGTGAACATAAAACCTGAGGTTGTGTAGGCCTGCTGGGTAATATCTTGTCAGTGACAAATTTTCCTGGCAGGAAATGCCAGAGAGGAGGGGAGGGGGAGTGTGTCGTGTTAATCCTAAGGTAAGCACATCACGCAAGCATTATCTGAGGTAGACCAACAGCTTTGCGTGACTAAACAACACGCTTGATGTTCATCAGGAGGGCTTCATCCTCAAAGCCCACCAAAAAGTTTATAGAATACTAAATAAAAACCCTTAAACTATATTTCACAAACAGCATATTCCTCTGAGCATCTGTCATCTGTAAAATGCAATTATTATAACTCACATTTTAAACAAATTGTTTAGCAAAAAGACGTTAAATTATTAAATTTAAAAAAGTTCTTTGATGGTTCAAACAAATGGTTTTGGAAAAACCCAAATTAAAAATAACAATAAATATAAAATATTGTCATCTATTTTGTAGATGTTAACCATGTCAAATACTTATTGTTTATTCCTTAATCCGTGCAAACTTAGTTTACAATAATTACACTTCTCGTAAAATGATTACGAGAAACAAACTGAAACTGTAATAAATGATGTAGGTATCGAATAAATAAATAAATGTTTACTTACTAGGTTATTTTAATATTGTAATAATATGACGGACAGAGTATTTATTCCAATGCATATTATTTCTTTTTATTCTTATTAATTTAGAACTGATATACTTTTCTATAAACATAGCTCGTTAACCTGAATTATAAATAATTACTATTTACCTTTGTTATTTATAATGAGAGCTAGGAGAAAATAAATTTGATAAGGGTGACGTTGAATTGGTAAAGTGAAAGTTCTCAATAAGCTTGCTACAGGCTACTGGGAAATCAACTACGTTGGGAAAATAAGGACAAATTACTTGAGGCTATCATAAAAAAAACCTAAAAACAACATAAATATATCGTATTTAATAACGTGAGAATAATAGTAGGTATTTTAGGAAGTTAAAAATATTTTTACTTTAATACGAAATTAATTTCTTTCTGTAGATAGCAATTTACCTACATAAATTTAAAAAAATAATAATTTTTTATATTATTATCATACTAGTCTGAACAGGAAATCTAACAAATTTTTATAATTGTGTTTCGTAATAGTAACTAAATTTACGGATGACTGACCTTTTCTGCAGTTGACAGTTCAACTATCTCCAATTTTATTTAACATTTTGTCATATTTGAAAACTGTATCCATGTAGTATATGAAAATTCTTAAGGGTTGTATACCACCAGTGTATACCAAATCAATATTTCATAAAAAGGGACAACTTCTTCCCTATAGTTAAATAAACCTCTGTGTTATGGAGTATGGCAAAGAAAGGGTGACAGTTAGAATATCTCAATGATTTTTACTAATGGCTTGAAATATAACTGTATTTTGTTTGCATACCTAGATAATACATAATTATGGATGCAATTGAATTATAAAATATAATTTGTTTATACTATTGATATTACTTAGGCGGCCTTATTAATATGCTTTAGTAAGATTTTAATTTAATTGTGACGTGTTCTTCTGTTATAAAAAAATAATTGAACAATATTTTTGCCAATATTTTTGAAGCTATGATTTAGACTTTTAATTCAATAGTCTAATATGTTTAAATATGGCTAAAATATCTTTACAGATTTGTAGATTAGTGTTTACTCACTAAAAACTGATTACATAAAAACACATTCACCCACCTAAAACCCTTTACCAATTAGTGTAGTGTGGTCTGGTAAATGTAGCGTGCGTGCACCTGGAGAAAACTTTGTTTCATTATTTTTCAAAGAACTTCACTTTTAACAATTTGCTAGTAAAAAGTATTTTAAAAGTTAATATTATATTATACTTCTGACTGTATTCTCTAGAAAGTATTTATGGATTCGTAATATTTCATAATATATTAAAAAGAAAACAAAATCTGATTAAAATAATTTTATATACTTGCTCTTTAACATTGTTTTATATGTTGAGATTAACCTTAGATAGCTCATTCACATTAGCTTAAATAAATAAATGGTGTTCCTTATAATACTGATCATTTTTATAACATAATTACACTAAAAACGTCTTTTTACAAACTTATGTATGACGTTTGTAACAATATCAAAATGTTAACATAAAACAAGACAATGCTTTACCATAGGTTCACTAGCAACAATAAATGTTTCTTATTCGTTTTATATACAAACATTTAGGAAAAATACCTACTGTATATTCAATAAAGTAATAAAAAAACTTACCAAATCCTCGTCCAGGTTGTAAGTCATAAAATGGAGACATTTATGCTGGCTGAATTTGGCTAAAGAGTTAGTATATGTATGCTCACCATTTTAGTTTTGATGTAGCTAATGTTCCATATTTGAATAATTCACTTTACTACATGTTGCTTTAAAAAGATAAAAAAGCAGCTAAAATGCTGTTACAAGTTTAATTATAGAAGAAAGTTATGTACCAAGTTAGTATCTATCTTATAACCTAAAATTACAATATCTATTCTATGAAAACTATTTATTTGAAATTCCTTAGGCACCCACTATGAACTATAAATAAAAAAGTATTAAAATATAATGTAATAGGTAATCTTGTAAATTGACTGTCCCGAAAAGTATGTAAATGAGATGTTACATATATAATTTCTATGTCGTACGACGTGTAGAGTGGGCATTCAGCTGTATGCATTCACACAAATATTACAGGTATAAACTGATTACTCTCTTACTGAAAACTGCCTCAATGCGATATCACACTGCCTGTGCAACTACTAGGAACCGACTAACTTTACTACGTGGTTTCTCATTCCATTGACTAATATTCATTAGGTTAGGTTAGGTTAGGTTATGTTATGTTAGGTTAGGTTAGGTTAGGTTAGGTAAACGGTAAAATAAATTTGATAAAATACAGTTATCATTTAAATTTTAAGTCAGTAAAACTGATTTAATACGACAGCAATCAGTCACAGAAAAATACTACCACAACTGTTAAAATATTGTCGTTTTAGGTTGTCAGTAAATTCCTTAATATTCGAATGAAAACAAAAATGTTGTTTTAAATTATTTCAATGTATAAAATAGTCACATTCACAAATCATTAATTGAATAATGTTACAATAAAATCAGAACAAAACAAATTAACAATATAAAACAATAATTGGCTTTTAATAATTAACAGCTGTATAAAAAACATTATAGCTTTAAATAATTTAAATATATAAAACAAAAAAATGACTATTAATGAAAATAAACATAAAAACATTTGTTTAAACAAGTTACATTATTCATTTTGGAAGTGTAATCAAATCTTTTTTTAATGAAATCTGCAGAGGAACTGTAGAAGTTTTAAAAGTCACAATATTTTTAATGAATTACAAAATATTAATGGATTTTCTCTGGACTTTGTAAACTGTTCATATAAACTTAAGTAATTATGATAAAACGACTTGTCGATAAAACAGTCTTATCACTGAAAGGTGCGTTCACTAAAAGTTATTTGCTACTTCGAATTATTACCAACACTGAATTATACATATGATAAAAGTGAATTGTTCAGGGATCCAATTGAGATACGTTATGTAAATATTTGAATAACAAAGTATTCTTTTGTAACTTTTAACATACTACACATATATGCAGCCCACCCACCCATACACGTACGGTAATTCCCCCCGCCCAAAGACGTTCAGTGGTTTGACCCACCAATGGTGGTATTGACCTACCTTCCCTTCCTTAACTTACGGTAGTATTGACCCTGTAACCCATCCATACACGTACGGTGGTATTGACCTACCTTCCCTTCCTTAAATTTACGGTGGTATTGACCATCCAACCCATCCATACACGTACGGTGGTATTGACCTACCTTCCCTTCCTTAACTTACGGTAGTATTGACCATCCAACCCATCCATACACGTACGGTGGTATTGACCTACCTTCCCTTCCTTAAATTTACGGTGGTATTGACCATCCAACCCATCCATACACGTACGGTGGTATTGACCTACCTTCCCTTCCTTAAACTTACGGTGGTATTGGCCCTCCAACCCATCCATACACCATACACGTATGGTGGTATTGACCTACCTTCCCTTCCTTAAATTTACGGTGGTATTGACCCTCCAACCCATCCATACACGTACGGTGGTATTGACCTACCTTCCCTTCCTTAAACTTACGGTGGTATTGGCCCTCCAACCCATCCATACACGTACGGTGGTATTGACCTACCTTCCCTTCCTTAAATTTACGGTGGTATTGACCATCCAACCCATCCATACACGAACGGTGGTATTCACCTACCTTCCTTTCCTTAAACTTACGGTGGTATTAAATATAGTACAAGCAGTGGTTATTGGACTTTTCAAAATTCAATTTACTGTATGAATAATTTATTGATAACTGTTTGTATATTTATGGAACATATCCACAAGATCCTAGAAGTACAACAAAACATGAACTTATTGCAATAAAAGTACAAAATAAACAGGTATTATGGTGACATATTTACCATCCTCAGTCTAGGGAGAGTGACAATAGAATCAGCATTCCATACAAGTGCCAACGAACCCTTCATCTCTCAATCCAGAAGAAATATGACATAATATCAATACACTTTTGAACTTCGTTTTGACAGTCTGTCATAAACTGAAGGTGTTATTTGGAGCCGGGTGTTATTGAAATAAGAACTTGAAGCTTGTTTTATATCAGCATTGTTAACGTATTGTATTTTGATCAGCTTTTATACAATATCTGTCCATGCTATTTTTTATATGATTGAATTAATGCATCAAAATGTTTTAATAATGCATTTCGTAAGTACAAAATAAATTACTTCACTAATAATAAAGCAATTAGTTTTTTTCTTGCATGAGTTTATATGTATGTGTTTAGTGTGCCTAAAAGCATTTTAAAATGTACACCACAATGGGATTTACAAGTGTCAAATTTAGATTTGTTAAAATCTGCATTTACTAGAAACTTTTACTTGATATATGACGAACGAGTATGAAACATAATAATTGTAATTTACTTTATACTACAGTAATATAATTAATTATATAATAAATATTTTTTTACAGTAGTTTACAATACTTAATTAAACGTAGAGAAAGTAAAACGTTTAGAATTGCATATTCCTACCGAATTGACAAAAATATAAACATATTTATTTTGAAAAAATTAATATAAGTGGTTAATTGATTGTTTATAAATATTGTACGATATTTAACTTCAGAGCTTTTAGTTTACGTAGGTTTGAACATATTCTACCTTACTATTTTTTCTCTCTATAAAACAGAAAGAGTAGAAACGGTTCAAAGGGGTTACGGTAAATTGTCAAAGTAAAAGTTAGGAACCGTATTTGCTATAGGCCACTGGGAAATCAACTAAGCCGGAAAAATAACTCCAATTTACTGGAACTTATAATGAAAACTACGCTAACTCGCTCCAGCGCCCTGATGTCATGTTACATTTAGTAGGTTGGCACAACTGTTCAGTTACAGGAAAATAAATAAAAACGGTAGGCAGTTAAATAAAAGTATTTGATTTTTAATTTTATTTTTGTACTGATAAAAATAGGAGTGTATGTATTCAGGTAAAATTTGTTTTTGAGTGATTTTCCTTTTATCTCCTAAAACCTACATTTTAATTCATTAAAATTGACAGCTATACATATGTCGATAAAGTTAAACATGATAAAGAGCTAGATTTTTACTTTCTATTTTGTCAATTTGTGAGTAATTATAAGAATAACTGCAAGAACAGTCATTATTTTTAATTAATAAGCATTCAGTTTAAGTCAACACGTGATTATCTTTATTGTATCTTTGGGTATCATATATTTCTAAATACAATCAGGTCGAACTTCATAGTTACAACGTATATAATGATTTAAGCTTGACATTCATCATTATAAACCATGAAGATAAATTGTTTTAATTGGATTATTTTTCGTGTAACAAGGAGTTTACATGGATTCAGGCTAACGTTTACTTAGAATCTTTGTTTAATTGAGAACATGATAACCTTGGCCATCGTAAATCAGCAAGGAGGAATTTACTGATGGTCTTCCGAACGGTTCTACGTACAACATACCTTAATGAACTCTTTTATTCCCACATATTTATTGTTATAAATATATTTTCTATCATAAATTAAGTTCATTTAAGAGTTAAAAATACATGCGTACCGTACAATTCAAAATGGTATTTACTATATTCATAAAGTTAAAGGCTTTTTTATTTTATTATAATTTATATACAGTACAAGTAACGTCACACAACACAAATATATTGTGTTAAGCACAAAATGCACAAATATAATACAAGTACAAGATGCACAAATATAATACAAGTACAAGATGCATAAATATTATGGTGATTGATTTCGGTAAACCACGCTTACCTTCCTCAGACCAGAGGGATTCACAAAAGTTGGTACACATACAGTACATGTATATGTACAATATATATGTACAAGTATACAGTACAGGTATATGTACCAACTTTTGTGAATCCCTCTGGTCTGAGGAAGGTAAGCGTGGTTCACCGAAATCGATCACCATAATATTTATGCATCTTGTACTTGTATTGTAATATATTTGTGCATTTTGTGCTTATATTGTAATATATTTGTGTTGTGTGACGTTTACTTGTACTGTATATGTACCAACATGCATAATGCTAATTAAAAAACTATTTATAATTCATACAAAATATGTTATTATTTGAATGTCTATATTATTAAAACTTTCAATTATTTAAAAACTGACAAAATAGTTCATTTAATAATTTTTTTTATGAGAATGTCTTTGTTATGTATTTTTATAAGTCATAAGAGAGAAATGCATTGTTTCTTGAATTGTTTTATTCGTTAATACACTTATACACCTAGTTTTGATCTTCTATAAAACTGTCTAGTGTATATATTGATACCATAATATACTAAATGTTACTAATTTCAAACTATTATAAAAACGTATGTTAAATAATTATAATTACTAATAATATGTCTGTGCTTTCGTATGGTGTAAAGCTTTTCTTAAACTAATTAATTTTAATTCTTTCTTTCTCTGATGCCTTTACTGTTGGTATTGGTTCGAATTATGTTCAAAGATCTGTGTTACTTACAGTCATATTTAACAGACTATTTAGAAATATTTTAGTATTTGGTAATAATGGTTTGTATACGGTGGGTTTTAGACAAATTTTAGACCAAATTATAACTTACATATCAATTATTTCCATAATCTTTAACGATATTTTAAGGTTATCGATTTGTAACTTTCAAATTAAATTTGGGAATTCGTTAATTTTATTTCTTTATCACTTGTTAACTTCTAATTCTTAAAACTAGTACGAAATGGCGATAATCTGTATTTCTTGTTTATATGATGGCATCTATCGCTACTTGCAGTGTAATGGTTGTGATGGAAGTTGTGGCTATAACATAGATATCAATGTTTTTAAGTAAACTGGTTAAGTTTACTTCAAATAATAAATACTACAAAAGTTTACCAATATATAATATGCCTAGCAATTTGTAATGTACGCAGAATAACAAATGATTTTGAAAGTTAATTTTTAGTTTTGTTTGTACAAGGTCGTGGGATGAACCACGTAAGTACGTCTGTAGAGTACTACTGGTTACTTATTCTGTACATTTCAACTAAGTACCATATTTGTTGGCTGCTTTGCCACATCTGAAGCTTGGTGTCGTATTTTTCATTATTGTTTTAATACACCAAAAATATACTATACATTTAAAATGTAAAAACTAGTTCACAAGATAGGGCTACTGATATAATAAATTGATTGGTAATTTTAATAAATCTTCAGAATGTACAAATATATAACCTACAAAAAATGAACAATTATAAAAATAAAGATAAAATATATGTAAATAACATTATGATTATTTTAGTGTTTTACTAAAATATACAAAACAAAACTACATTATACAAAGCTTTACTTTTGATTTTTTTTAAATTTATGTTATTTTCATACATATTATTTTTATGTTTTGCATAAGCAATTAAAATTATTTACATCTATTTTATTTTCATACAATTGTTCATTTCTTATAGGTTATATATGAACACTCTAAAGATGACCTAAAAGCCGAAACCGGTTAGTATTTTATTATAAAAATGGATAAATGGTGGATAATTAAAATAATTACTCAATTTGTTATAATTTAAATGCTACAAAATAGAAATATAACAAAAATTATTTTTTTTATATTTATTAAGTACCACTTAATAAATATAAAAATATTAAATACAATTGATATTATAGTTATTAAATTTGTATTGGCCAGATTAGAACAAATAATACACCTAGTATTTCATGTGTTAGTTTTTATACATCTACTCAATGACAAAATGTTTAGTATGTGGACTCCCAAATAATATATACAATATATATTATTGTATATATTGTATATATTATACATATATATTGTATGTATAACTATTCCTAATTATTATATCTTCATGTCACCTAATGTAATATGGGTTGGCTCTATTACATATTTTTATTTTGTTACATTATTGTTGTCCCTCTCCGTTATTGTGGGGGTAATAAAAAACATGAGGTCGTGCCAGTGACCCGAACGATATCCCCTCATGTTCCCCAAGGTACCATTGTAGAGATGGCCGGTCCCTCGCTCACGACTCTCTGATGTGACTTTTTTGAGCGGCCATTCTGTTGTTGATGTTGAAGCTGAGTCGTGTAATGGCCTACGTTTGTAATTTTATGATTCTCCATAGTACATTCTTTTGTATTCTGATATATTCACGAGTTTTATTTACTGAATTGAGTGCTATAAACACACAAATAACTCTGTTTTATAGCTTACGTTTTCACTAACAGATTTTTAAAATATTTTAAGTAGTTCTTCAAATAAATCATTGTTCAGTAAGACTGCGTGTTGCTGAAAAGACGCAATTCTCACATTTATAATGAAATTTTACTTGTTGTAATTGTTTCTTATTGAACAAATTTTATTTAATAGTAAATCACTTATAATGTTTATATTGCACTTTAGCCAGATACATGTCGTTAATATTATGTCGTTTTTTTTGGATTAAATATTGTTATTTTATAGTTTTTTATTTTGTTTGTTTTTTAGACTGACAGAAATAATTTAATTTTAAATTTATCATAGAACCTATATTTTTAATATTTCCTTAAATCTTATTTGTTATAAATTTGTTAGAGTTTATATGAAAACACGTTAATTTCGTTATTTTTAAATCAACTAAGGTACCTGTAATTGATTAATAAACTGATTCCTTTCATAATATAAAGGCTTTGTTCCTCCTTTATTCAGAATTTGAGATTTATGTTTTAACGACCGTTCGTCAGGACTATAAAAACCACCCTGAAAATTAAATGCATAAACTTTAAATAGGACCCAAGTTTACGAGGTTTTGGCTGCCTTTGAATTATTCATAGGATTCTGCCTGAAATACAGATTTTTTCATAAGGAGCTTTAATTGCCGTGTATATAACGTAATGTTTATAATTTCATTTATATGAAACTAAAGCACTATTTAAGTAAATGTAAGTGAAATTAATTTATAGTTCTTATTTAAATATTTCGTGTATTACTTCCACTTTACAAGATACATTATTAGTGATTATAATTATTTAGTAGTATAATTTCTTATAATACTTTGAAATGAGTTAATCATTTGTACTTTATGACATGCAAACGAGAAAATTTCGTTTCATACGATTTCAGTATACAGTAGAAACCCGATTTTCCATCAGTGGTCGGGACCGCGGCCGTGACGGATTGGAGAATATACGGATCATAGAGAATTCACCCAAACACACTTATATCGCTGGAAACTTTTTATAAGTGCTTATGCACGTTCAATTAAAATGCTGTATAGTACATATTGATTAACAAAATGAGAATGAAAATGTTAGAAAAAAGACATGTTTCAGAATGTATATACTAGAGGTCACAACTACCATTTTATTATAGTAGGCCCAGTTTTAATGTAAAACATAAGCTTGTACATTATGTAAAGAGCACAAAAATTAATTATCAACATTACTAAAATTAAACTGCAGTACAGTGTAACATATTAAAGCCAAGTTCCCACGGATAGTGTTTTCGCAGACATCAGGCGGCCCGGGGATGTCGCCGTTCCAACATTACCTATTTAATAGAGGAACGGTAATGCTAATAGTTATTGGTATATCAATACTAAGACGAAGTTATATCATGCGTCGCGGCTTATAACTTCATCTTCGACAACATGCCTTTGTAGTGCTGCCTCTTTCTCCATGTTGTACAAGACCTATACAGGCAACCCCGGACGGTCTGTCCATACGTCAGGCGAACACAGCCGAGCTGTTCCAACGACCTGTTATCTGGTAGACGGCAGATGAAGCCTTACGGATGGCAGGCCGTTGGAACAAGGCTTATGTGGGCAAGACAGCTGGATTGGGAATTGTCGTCTTCTAGAAAGATGAGTCATATGGTAACTGTCATATCGTGGCGCGACGAACCCAGACACCGACGGATAACAGAACCTGGCGGAATATAGGGTGACGGACAATAGGGTTTTCACTGTATATAGAAATTCAACAAACATTACGGTAGTAAATTTCAATTATCTACTTTTACTATGCCGGACACGTGGAATTCACATATCTGGGATTTATCACCGAACTATTTGTACTATTTGTGCTTGCCAAATAATAATACTATGTTTCAGGCCTGTTTAGCTTGCTTGTAAACTATATTGTATTCTAAGTTGCTCATGAAAATCCTGTTCAGCTTTCAATCATGTATTGGTCCCTATAAATATATTTTTAATTATTTTATGAATAATATTGATATTATGAATTGAATAAAATAAGATATAAGGAATAACTTTTATTTTTATTTAAAGAAACTCACATGGGAAGATCAAATTTAAAACAATTTAATAGGATTATTACTAAATGAATAACTAAGTTTAGTCATATGGCATTTTTTCCTTTTATATTGTTTAAGGCTTTTTTATATTGTTTATTTTTATATATATTTTCTATTTGTTTTTATTATGTTATTTTCAATTATTTACAACCAAAGTTAAATAAAGTTGGAACTTAATTATAAACCAACAGACATTTCACTGGTTTGGAGCTGTGAACAAACCAAGCTGTAAATCTGCGTCTCTCGTTATCCAGCAAACGTCTCGTAGACAGTAAATAAGTGGAAGGCAGCGAGACTAATGGCAAAGGGCACGGCCAAAATAGAGTTGAGCCATCGCCTTGGATTATTGGAGATATACTGGACTTTTGTTTACTCCAGGGATCGATCGAACAGCAACAGTTTCCAGGATTGTGTAACTTCTTTACAACCATTTCCATTACATGCATAGGGGCAATATGAGCAGTACAACTTTAGGAGCACTTCAATTATTTAAATTGTAAATTTATTATTTAAGAAAAACTATAAAAACCACAGGTTTAATTACTAAGATAGCTTAAAGCATTACAAAATACATTGCAATATATTTATTATTTACTTTTTTTCAATTCAGCCAAACCGTAAAGTACAGTATGGTGGTATTAATGCACCCGCCCCACCCATACACTATGGGTGGTATTGATCTTTTTTATCTGTGGCCTTCACATTCAACAAAATGGAAATATGGGCTGACAGTTCCTCACACGACCTCCCCAATGGACACATGGACTAACAGTTCCTCACACGACCTCCCCAATGGACACATGGACTGACAGTTGCTCACATGACCATCCCAATAAACACGTGGACTGACAGTTACTCACAAGACCTCCCCAATGGACACATGGACTGACAGTTGCTCACATGACCTCCCCAATGGATACATGAACTGACAGTTGCTCACATGGCTTCCCCAATGGACACATGGACTGACAGTTGCTCACATGACCACCCCAATGAACACGTGGACTGACATTTACTCACAAGACCTTCCCAATGGACTGACAGTTGCTCACATGACCACCCCAATGAACACGTGGACTGACAGTTACTCACAAGACCTCCCCAATGGACACATGGACTGACAGTTGTTCACATGACCACCCCAATGAACACGTGGACTGACAGTTACTCACAAGACCTCCCCAATGCACACATGTACTGACAGTTGCTCACATGACCTCCCCAATGGATACATGGACTGACAGTTGCTCACATGGCTTCCCCAATGGACACATGGACTGACAGTTGCTCACATGACCATCCCAATGAACACGTGGACTGACAGTTACTCACAAGACCTCCCCAATGGACACATGGACTGACAGTTGCTCACATGACCTCCCCAATGGATACATGGACTGACAGTTGCTCACACGACCTCCCCAATGGATACATGGACTGACAGTTGCTCACACGACCTCCCCAATGGACACATGGACTGACAGTTGCTCACATGACCACCCCAATGAACACGTGGACTGACAGTTACTCACAAGACCTCCCCAATGCACACATGGACTGACAGTTGCTCACATGACCACCCCAATGAACACGTGGACTGACATTTACTCACAAGACCTTCCCAATGGACTGACAGTTGCTCACATGACCACCCCAATGAACACGTGGACTGACAGTTACTCACAAGACCTCCCCAATGGACACATGGACTGACAGTTGCTCACATTAGCACCCCAATGGACACATGACTGACAGTTGCTCACATGAATTCCCCAATGGAAACATTTACTGACAGTTGCTCACATGACCTACTCAATGGACACATGGACTGACAGTTGCTCACATGACGTCCCCAATGGACACATGGACTGACAGTTGTTCACATGACGTCCCCAATGGACACATGCACTGACAGTTGCTCACATGACCTGCACAATGGACAATGACTGACATTTTTCCAACCGCCCTCCCAAATAAACACATAGATTGACAGTAGCCCAATTCTAGGTAGATGTATTAAAAATTTGCAATAAAAGAACTATTACATAATGGTTACTGGTTATATAATAATACATGCATTGTATTTAAGCTCGTATTTTAACTCTCTTTATGACAGTTTAAATATGATCGATTCATAACTTATGCCAAAAGATTTATTTTTTCCCCATATTTAAATTTTTACAGCATAATTTTAGGATCTTAATTAAAATTTTGGAACTCAGCCTAGTGATTTTCAATCATTTTTGTAAGTTTTTTTTATTTTTCATTATTATTTCATGTGTTTGATCTAGTTAAATATAACGCTTTGACAAATTATTAATGCATTTCATGTTAACTCTTTTTAATTGAAAAAGGGTAATTTGTAGCATATTTAATATTCATAGCTATTTATTAAACACATTATTAAGACTGATGAAAGAATTGTTATATAATAAAAACTTACTATTACTGATAATAATACTAATAATATAACTCGAAGTACCATACTAATATTAACATACTTTAATGACATAACTTGTTTTTAATGTTTAGTAATAATGTGTTGGGGGAAAATTAGTTTTACTTATGAAGCAAATTTAGCTAAAAAAACTACTGCAAAGCTGCACAACAAAGTACAGTACCTCCATCTTTCCGTTACATAAAAAGGTTTAATATCAAATATTTGCATAAGAATGATATTGATGTATCTGTTTTATTTGTACAGCGCTCACATAAGACGTTTAAAATAAATTAAACTAAGTTAAAAAATGTGAGGTTTTTAAATTTCACTAGTTTACATGGGGCGAAGGCTTGTTCATGAGCTTTATTGAGCGAGTGAAGTGCCAACCGTCAGCTCAGGGGTGAATTTGGCCCTTGGACCTTAGACACCGCAGGCCGAAGGTTCAAGCAATGATACATCACTCCAGAAATCATGCATATATGTATACTCTTAATTGAAATATAACAAAACTTTTTTTTAAAAAACATATGGGATTGAGGCTGAACTGATAATTTTATATTTCGTAAACATTGTTTATGGATTATTTACATTAAGACAATTTAAGATGCATTAGGGTTTTTAGTTTTAGATAAACCTTGGATCTTTTCCGTTAATTCATTAAAACTACTTTTTACGTTAATTCACTACCCCTACTTTTGTAACGCAACTACCGTAAGTTTAGGTTAGTTTAGGTTAGATTAAGGTAGGTTAAGTTAGGTTGATTAAAAATTGGTAAATCTAATTATTGACAAAACGCTGAATGCGCTCTCCATGTGAACGTTCTTCGAAAACGATACGATAAGACCAGCTATACATGATTCATAGCGGATAAGGAATACGACAGAGGACGTAAAAACGATTGGGGAACAGATTTTAGAACAATAGAATATATATATCAAGCGGTAGTAAATTAATGGAAACAAGAAAATGTAGTGTTAGTGAATGAACGAAAAATATTCTAAACCTCTCATAAAAAACTTTGCTAAACTAGGTAACGTTTAAAAAGAAATAATTTTTAAATTCTTAAATAATCCAATAAAATATTTTGTTTTTGTGTTGCCTTTTGCCTACAAGATTTCCACTATCCAACAAAATTTGGTTTTAAAATAATTATATATTTAGTTGTGTTATTTGTTCTTCTATTTTTTATTTATCAAAACATTTCGAAAAGCCCCACAAAAATTAAAAAATTAGTGGATTATTTGAGAATTTTTGTATTATTTCTTTTAAAATAATTTTCCAATGACGAACTAAAAGTAGAAATAAGTAGAACGTTGTTTATCTCCTTTACCAACTAAAAGTTAAGTGAAACTAAAACAGGAGATGTCGTCAGTGTGTCGGCGTTATCAACGTTCCAGACAATCCAGGTGACACACATTCTTCCCCCTCCCTTGTCCCATTGCGTGATTTCACATTTTTACAGTCTGGTGGCTGTAAAACCCAGATAACAATGGCGTTCATACACCCGGCTCCTATTTCCCAATAGCCCATGAAATCGAAGTGGGTCACTAGACGATGTAAAATTTTCACTATATTGGTTTTATTTCATTTAACTTTACAAAGTGTTAAAAGTTGTCGATTTCTGCTATTAGATAATTGGTGTGAGGATTACAATATTGTCACATAACTCATTGGGATCTGATTATTATATTTTAAATTAGATGTTTGGATTTAATATGAAAATAAAAAATAATGTTAAAAAGTAATTACTTTTAGTTGTTAAAAACTAATATGTACTTGAATACATTTTCAAATATCAATTTATAAAATATATAATTTTTTTACGAACTTCATTTATCAAATAACCGTTATTTGTCAAATAATATCGTAACCTATTTTCAAATAATCCCAATCAATTTAATTTGAAATAAAATAAATATAAAGGAAAAGTATTAAAAATATTAATTCATTTCAATGAAAAGAAAATACTTCGATCCATGTTTAGGAATTAAATTGTCAAATATTTAACTGAAATAAAATAAACTAAAAGATCTGTGCTTCATGTTTTTTCTTTGCTATACATCAAACAAAATGTTTATTTAGCTCATTTAATTAAAACTGTATTACCTTTATTTACAATCCCAGATATATAATACATAAAACTGTTTTATGTACTATTTTACCACAGAGTTATATTTTAAATGTTTATTCTAAAATATTTAAACTACTACAGTTACGTAAGTGTACAACACATCGACAAGAATTTAATCATATTTATTATAAATAAATAATCATAAAATGTATATTTTAAAGTAAAGGGTTGGTTTTAGTTTGTAAATGTTATATCCCACTAAAATTATAACTTATATTTAATTTAAACTTTATTTTCCCACAAATGAGTGGATTGTTGGAATTTTTTTCTCCCTTTATTGTACAATATATTTTATATTTTATTAATTCTATATTCTAAAGGTGTATACAGCAGTGTTATTCATCAGCTGTTGTCGTATTGTATATTGTCGATCATATATTATATAAGTAGGGTTTAGTGTTTACATTAAGGAATAAAAGCATGAGTATTTGAAAAGTTGTTTACGTGTTTTAGTATGTGTTCTAAATTACTTATGTTAATATTTCTGTGAATTTTAGCCGAATTTACATTCCTCATTAATAATGTATTTTCAAAAATATATTATTCGTCAAAAAATTTGGTAAAACAAATTGGAAATAAAATTGCTCTAAGGTAACCTTATCCTTAGAAAGTTGAATTATTTAATACCTAAAACTACAAATAAATGTCCATGAAAAGGCAAAATGTAACTTTTGTTTCATTTGAAAATATGAAAGACTTATTTTTGGAATTAAACTTAGCCAGTTTTGTTACCTGCTAAAGTTATATTTTTGTATCCTTGGGGAAATTTATAAGTGAAGACTCAGATTTTTCTGTCACTCAGTTAGTAAGTAATTTAAAAAACACAAAATGACGTTTCAACACCTAAGTATGTTAGAATATAAAACAGCTGTTTAAGTGGTGATGGTATCGTTGTCCGTGGATAAGAAGAGGTTTATAGCACAGATATTAAGTGTGTATGGGATGAGTGAGTGAGCCGTTTTGCAAGGGTATCTTGATAAGAGGGGAAGAGAGTCGTTAAGCCCAACTTTGTATGGGACTGTTGCGCTTCCTGGATCAGTCCTCTCTCTTTAAATTGACCCTCTCCAGACTACATTGCCCTTCTTTACGAGTCCTTGTCAATTTATTAACAAGTAAATTGTAATTCCAGATTAATATTCTGTACATACTTGTATTGAAAACATTATTTTAGTTTTTTACTAAATCTAGTAGAAAACTGCATGATTCATGCTAATATTCAGGGACTGGTGAAGTTCATTATTTTTTATTTCCACTTAAGTATAATATTTTATATTATTATTTAAGTTCGGAATATTATTTGTAGATTTTTGTGTGTTACAAATAAAATCGGTTTGTTATTTTATACAGGTACGTTGGTTATTTTACTAAAATATATTTTTTTATTTTTAGTAGTTTTATTAATAAGCCTACATATTTCTTATTACAAAACTAATGGTTAAGTCATCAACCAAGTTCATTCACTTTAAGCCTACATTTAATTGTTATCAAATATATATTAGAAAATTTATATTAAAACATGTAGATGAGTAAGATAACTTAAAATTTAATCTATGGTTAAAATTACCATTACGTACATGACATTGAATCAGTTTGAGAAAACTCTCGATTCTTATATTTAAAAAATAATATAAAAAAAATTTAGATGAAAATATCAGAAATCTTGTGTAGTATAAAACTATTTAGAATTTATGTAATAATATAATGTAACTTACGGAAATAGGATTTTTCTTAACATTTTAAGCAAAATGTTAAATGCTCATAAATTTATTTATAACAATATTAGATTGTCAAATCAATTATTGTTGCCTCACATTATTTTCGATATAAAATAAAACATGTATTAGCAAAGCACTTAATGAAAATTGAGTAATACGAGTATATTAAGATACACAAATAGTTTGCTTACAGTGTTACAGTATATGAGTCCAAACTAAATTTTTCCCCCATCAAAAGTATTTCTTAAACTGTACAATAACATATGTAGTATTTCTTTATATTCCACTTAAATTTCTTATAAAACTAAGTTACTTGTAATTTGTTAAGACCTTGAAAAAAGAATAAACAGAGATAGTTATCTCTATAAAATTTTATAAGAAAAACCTGTCAAATATTCTGGTAAAGTACTTTTTTCAGTACACAAATTAAACGGAACCGTATGTTGAATAGTAATGTTGAGTAAGGAACAATATAAATCATTAATTAGGTTCTATCGTAAAATGTATGTAAAATGAGATAATATGAGCATCTCATTGTTGTTATTTTATTAGTTATTTTTTGTAACAGTGTTTCTACTATAAAATGTACAAAGAACATTGCGTATTGTTGGGTTTGTAGATATATCAACAAGCGTGTACATATATTATGTCATGTTTGTAATTCTAAAATATTTATCAATGTGAAGGTAAATAATATCTTAAATACCTTTATGAATAAAATTTAAGAAATTAATCACTACGTAAACGGGCCAATCGCATTACTTTCAACATCATTTTCCATTATACAGATGAAAATCAGTTCTTTACAAATATGAGAAATTTACAAATACTACGGAGCGTGAGTAACTTACATATTACCTGTATGTCTAATGATGTATTATCTACGATGTAATTGTCAAACAATCCGGAGCGTAAGTAACTTACATATTACCTGTATGTCTAATGATGTATTATCTACGATGTAATTGTCAAACAATCCGGAGCGTAAGTAACTTACATATTACCTGTATTTATGATGTATTATGATGTATTTATGTATTATCTACGACGTAATTGTCGAATTTCAGTAAATATTTAGGTTTTCATAGTTATTATTATTTATAACTTCCAAAGACGATGTTGAAAAAAAAAAATACGAGGACATAAAACAACATAATATAATAAAACTAACAATGGTGCATTTATTTCAACAAATTTAATAAAACCTGTTTTTATATAGTACCTAAAAGACTCTTCATACAAAAATAAGATTAACTTCCCATCTATTTTTGAGAACTTAAATGTATCAAATCAACCACTAGAATTGGCATATATGATTTATTATGTCATATTTTGAATAATGATATACTATAAGTGGGGAAAATACATTGCATTAGTATTTTATAAGCGTTAATTATATTATGACGACAAAAAATATATTTTATCTCCATGTATTAATATATTACATGTGAAATGTAGTTAATGTACCATGTGACCATTTGATGTGATTTGAGACCAACACTGCCAGGCCAAACTGTTTCAGTTGAAACAGTCCTTTCATAGACCACAGGCTTTAAACCACAAAGGCTGCTGCCTAAAGGTCTTAAAAGCTTTAGCCCTAATCTTGTTTTTGAACTGACATTCCTAATGACCGTTGTTTTATTTATTTATTTTCTAAGCTTCAATTAGTATAGTTGTTGCATTATTTAGTGTAATTAACTATAAATACCTCATTCAGTGGTATTTTAAATGAAAGAACTTGGACAAAAAATTAATACTTAAAATTGTTCTTACAATGTACAGTTGGTTATTACGAAACATTGTTATTTTTTATAATTCGTACATGAGTGTTTTCCGAGGGAAGGCCTTGATTTATTTCATCAAAGTTGGTCTTTATTATACAATTTGTTAGTACAAATTATTAATTTTAGTTTTAAAACGTTTCATTGATTACAATAAGAATAAATCCCTACATCGCGTGTCCGGGTTAATTGAGTAAAGGCCGCGGCATTTCAAATCATTACCAATTGTCATTTTTATGATGTTTATACTTTAACATAAACCTATAAACTCACTCCAAAGAAGTTTTTATGAAGGCTAGTAAAAAATAAATGTTATGAAACCTGCTAATTGATTAAATCTCCATAAAAATGATCACAATATATTAGATTAGTCAGGATTTTGTGTACACTGTTTATTTAAAGTTATAAAAAACGGCCGAGAAGTTTTGAAATGTTAAACATACTGTATTAAGCGAAGTAAAGTAAACGTAATTTCATATAATGCAGCTAACAAATAAATGTTTACGAAAGGTTTAGATATAAACTTAATTTTAGAGATTATTTATGTTGATTCAACTATGCTATTCAATCTTGGAGTTTCACTGTCGATGCTTTCATTTTTACTAATAATCATTATATTAATTCGGTCCACTGTATTTACTCGACAGCATTTTATACACAAAACTGGCAAGACTTATGTTTTCTAGAGTTTCAACAATATAATTGACATATATATTGTTCTTTATCCTTGGAAAGATCCGTATCAATATTGTATCATAGTATTGCATCATATTTTAAATATTGTATCATAGTGATTATAAAATGTGAGAACTTCAAACATTAACTAAAACAACATGGCAATAATTAATCAGACAAATTAACATATTCAATATAGCATGTTTAATGGTAATTTTATATCTATTAATAATATAATTGACGATAGATTAACTCGAGTTATAATAACGTACGGATCTTTTCCGTTAATTAACTACCACTACTCTTTTTTGTTTCCGTTAGCTCAGTACCGCTTAATAAATATTCTATTACTCTAAAAACTGTTCCCCAATAATTTTTACGTCCACTGGGCTCGGAATCCCATATCGCTGACCTTATCTTATTGCTTTCCAAGAACTTGCACACGGAGAGCGCATTCACCGGTAAGCCAATCATTGGATTTCCCGTTTGTGATCAATGACCACCTAACCTAACATGCTCTCATATAAAATAACCGTAATTGCGACATAAAAGGAGTTATAGTGAAATAACGGAAAAGTTCTTAACGTACAAATTTATTCGAAGTTTGAGATCATTTCTCTAGTACCTCTGTCATGAAACTTAGTAAAATGGCTACCATTACGTTGTTTTACCAGACAAATCTAAAAACGTCTAAACATTCTGATAAAAAAATTGACGACTGATTCTCCTCATTCAACTATAAATGATCTTAAACATTTAATCAACAAATAAAATATGTACAATGAACATTTATGTATCCTGTTTTGTTGTCATATCAATTCCTTATCGCACGATACTAATTTTATGAATTGTAATCAATGGATAAAATATTTCAATAGCTATACTTAGTTGAATTTTTAGACGTTTTTAGATTTTTCTGGTAAAACAACTTAATTGTATCCGTTTTACTAAGTTTCATGGTAGAGGTGCTAGAGAAATGATCTCAAAGTTCGAATAAATTTGTACGCTAAGAACTTTTCCGTTACTTCACTATAACTCCTCTTTTTTTAGAAATTGCGGTTATTTTATACCAGATCAGGTTAGGTTAGGTTAGGTGGTAATTGATCACAAACGAGAAATCCAATGATTGACTTACCGGTGAATGCACTCTCCGTGTGCAAGTTCTTGGAAAGTAATAAGATAAGGTCAGCGATATGGGATGCAGAGCGGATAAGGACTCCGCTAACAGTGGGCGTAAAAATTATTGGGGAACAGTGACTTGACGGAACGAAAGTGAATAAATTGTCTAAAATGTAATGAACAGAACAGCCTTCCTGCAACGATATTCTTGCGGTTCTGTTTATGAGTGTTTCTAGGCCGTTAGGTTAACTGTTCATTTGTTCTATTTTAGCTACGTGCTGTTGTTGCTAGTTGTAGTTACCACAAAAATACGTGAAGTGCATCTAGTAGTCTGAGGGACATTTTTTTGAACCTCTTTAATTACTTGAAAAATAAATAAGAAATAACTACCCATATTGTTCTCGGGGTTTATCGTATTTATTGTATGTGAATAATTTTAATTACATGTCATAAGTGGATAAAATGAGAGCTATTTAGACATAATGTTACATAAAAAAAGTCGAACTTAATATAAAGTTTTCATTAATAATCTTATTTCATAAATAAAATCGCACAAAATAGTATGGCTCTCTCAGTCATTATAAACAATATCTCCATTATAAAACAACACACTTAATTTAGTTTTTGAAATTTGTTAATGATGGAGTATCAGATGGGGAAGACAAAGGTTGTTTGACATTTGCCAACATTACGTGAAAATTACCAATCACGACGTTTCGATTTGGTAAACCCAAACCTTTTTCAACTGCTAAAAACTAAATTACATCTACACAAACATGTTATAAAACTTCGTTCTAAGACTAATAAACTTATCTACATTAATAATTATCTACATTTTAACCTAGATCATAGAATGGGGTACAAAAAAATGAACTTTTGATAACCACTAACCAAATTGAAACGTCGTGATTGGTAATTTTCACGTAATGATGACAAATGTACAACAACCTTTGTCTTCCCCAGTTAATACACTTAATATTTACAATACATAACAACCACTTCTTCCTATCATTTCAAGTACGCCTCCTGATACTTGTCCAAACATTCATAATCACCTGATTTTATAAAGTACGGATTTTGAGTGGAGCAATGAAATCAGTAAATATTATTGCAATGATTTCCCTCTTATGGTGTGTAAACAAGAAGGGTCTATGTCCTCTATAAAAGTGTTTTCCCATGAGTGTCCATAAAATGTGTGGATGGGCTATTAAATTTGTGTCTGCTCCATACTTACATAACTAAGCTGAGAGAACCTTATGGTTACTTGTGGGAGAGGGAGGTATTTAAACAATTCGTGATCTAGTGGAAAGGCTAATTCTAATATTGATTTTTATTCGTTACAAAATAAATGTTTCAATGTTTGATAAAAACGTTTGAATTTGTACACTTACATATTATTTAACAATATTACACCATATAACACATAAAACCTGAACACATATAACATTTGTGGAGTACTTTAAGTAAAGCATGATTAAAACCATAAGTAACATTTAATATTATTAGTATGGGTAAATCTGATTTCAAACTGGACCATAGATCGGAAAAGTCTATATTTGAGCAAGTAACATATCGTTTAGTTATAAATCGTAAGCCTATCATTATCGTAAAAAAATTTAATTCCACTGCATTAGTTATATAAGCGTTTACTCCTCTCAAACAAAATCAGTGTAATGCCAGTTACATATTAGATGACATTCCATTACAATAATTAAAAATATACTTCCTTATTACGTAAAAATATACGTCTATCAATTATAAAACTACTAAATTATACCATAAGTTAAAATATATGATCACGAGAAAAAATAATTACCTAATTAATAAACAATTAGCAAACATACGATGTGTACAGCCTCAAGAGAATTCAGCACCGTAGAGTTCTTCTATATTTGAAAAGGAACGCAGCATTGTGATAGGCCTGCAGTTTTTATATGTCGTTAAGTTACCTTCTCTTTGGTAGAATTGTCACGTCCGTACAGGCAATAACTCTGGGCTGTGTGCTAGATACCGTATGACGTCACACTCGCACTACCACATACTCGTCACTGTGGATAACCATGTAGAGTCACTGCTAACATATTTATGTTAGGTAGCCAGCAATACATTTATACCCCACGCATATTAGGTATCTTAGTTACTGAGGTAAATAAAAGCTAACATTAAGTTGTATAAGTCTTAACTGACTTAATCAGAAAACTGCCTATGAAATAAAGAACTCGACTGGTATATTTTATTGATATCATTATTTTTTCTGGTTCAATGTTGCTACACTAATAAACTACGTTTGCTACTAATAAAATAAATTACGTTTGCTGTCGTATTGTTTTCCGAATAAATTTACAGATTTTGCTTGCTCTTAATGAACACAAAATAATTGTAATGACTCAGTACTAATTTTGGTATACGAACCTAAATGTTTGAAACACAGAGTATTAGTAAGGATTTATACATCAATAAAATTTATTTTTATACATTAATACCACAAATGTTTCTTTTATACGGTTATCTAGTGTCTTTCATAACATGTAGTCACTCCAAATTTGATCAATAATATACGATTTACTAGTTGTGTATTATTGATTATTATTGTACACAGTCAATAATATTGACTATGTAATAACCAACATCGTCTGATAACATGTGGGAAAGAAGGTAATGGAGTGTGTTTTGTGTATATAGTATATGAAATGGTTAGTTAGATTATTTCTTTTTGATTAACAAAAATTTTGGTAATAGTTTTATCTCAGTTCTTTATTCATACTTAAGTATACAAACACTAAATGTATTCTTACCATCCATTATATTAATCGAACTTACCAATGCAGAAATATAATATATAGACCAATATCTGAAATATTAGTTTTACAGTACAGTAGGTATTCAGTAAATAAATATTGTGACACAAGTAACTGTAAAAAATAGTATTTTTAGTTACGTTAATATAATTTCATATAATGCAATAATGTTATTGTGTTTAATAATGTTTAGTATTATGAAGACGTTTATAAACTGCTAAAGGAGCTCTTTATTAGGAGTGTATCTGACCTTTATACACAAAAATATCCTTTATATATTCATGTATAGGAAGTTATAGGTATGGAACGAGTCAGTCTTAAACAGAAATGTGAGTGAAGTAATGTTGTATATTCCTGCAGGCCATGAATATCGGTTTGATCAATTTAGGAACTTAAGTTACTTTAATCTAACAGCCAAGTAGTAAATATTTAACAACTCAGTAGTACCTGGTGAAATGCATAATTCATGAGCTCATTTCACACGCATTTCGTGTGCAATTTCACTAGTTAACGGTTATTACGCGTAATTTTCCTAAACAATGAATTTAAATGTATATTACCAACATGCATTTCGCAATTTACATGGTCTGATCATTATAACTAATTTAGACATGCTCTAAAGATTTCGTATAATGCATTCAGTATTTTAATACCCCGAGTGAACAGGTGTGAAGCGTATCCTCTGAAAAAAACCAGTCAATTATATTTTGAAAAATGCTTAGTTTACTTAAAAGAAATTCCTAAATATAAAACTGTTCTGAATTTTTAAATAATTTTTTAAGGTATAAGGTATGCAGCAATTTAAAACTATGATAATTTATAACTAGGGTGTAAATTGTAAACCAAATCGTAAATTATATCTAACTGTACAGTAAATATTTTATTTCATCACAGAAATACATCTATTTTAATTATATTACGATATGACTATAAAATTAAGCATTAATAATTATTTTTTCCCAGTGATATATAATGATTAATATTGGTCCGTTCCTTTTCTACTGATACAATCCTATTTAGCTAGTATAATAAAATATTCCTCTCATGAAAAATTTTAATTTTTTTGGTTACGAAATAAAACTAAATTAAAACATACGTAAATGTTAGTCTTAAATGTTTCCAAATCGTACTTAACTTGAAAATGGCATTGCAAGTTCATTCCAGGATCATAAAGGTGTCATATAAGTATGTTTTATTACTCCATGTTCAATAAAGTATTAAACAAAGATAAATTAATATTATTGACTTTACTTTGCTCAACAATTTTTATAATTCTGTGGTGAGATTAATTTGTATGGAATAACGGTTGTGATTAAGTGGAAGAGAGGACTAAATAGTCCTAACTTTGCTACACAAATAAAAAAAATTTCATTAAATTTTATTTAAATGGTTTCGAAATTATTTAAGTTACGAGAGCCCAATTACAGTTTCACTTAATAGGTTATATTTGAAATTATCACTGGAATATGAAAACGTAAATAGTCAATCGTATATATTGAATGATTAGTTTTAATCAATATAGAGTTTAGTGCTCATTAAATGTATAAATTAGTTAACATTGAATGGCGTGCTTGTTTTTTTATATGTGCTTAAAATGCGTTTAACCATTAATCTATGTGTGTTTTCTGTTGATGGCATATTGTATTATTTGTAACTTCTAAACGAATGTGAACGAATTTTACAGATTACAGAATACTATATTTATTCTTTTTTCATTTATACAATACAAATTAAAACTACTATAAAATACTTGTTTATTAATAATGTACCCCATTGTAGGGGCTAAATATTTTAATATATTATTAATATTATGAGCACGTTAACTTTACACAAGATCTTAAATTTAATAGGTTATTTTTTATTGATTTTCATATTCGTTATTACTATTATTTATTTTGTAAATAAAACCATTTATAAGACAAATATAAACAGATTTTACACTGTATCTGATGTTATTTTGGTGAGTTTGTTGGAGTTGTGGGCTGTTTGTAAATAATCAAAATGTTATTTCACGTTTTCACAAAAACTTTAATAATAAAAAAAGTATCTTTCTCTCTTATAACATTTTTTTTTAAAGGGAAAGTAATTGTATTTATCTAGTTTGAAATATTTAAATGTTTTATATATATATATATTAATAGTACACCATACT
This sequence comes from Stictocephala bisonia, assembly GCA_035578905.1. Taxonomy (NCBI): domain Eukaryota; kingdom Metazoa; phylum Arthropoda; class Insecta; order Hemiptera; family Membracidae; genus Stictocephala; species Stictocephala bisonia. The sequence continues at coordinate 1,174,243 of JAQJVL010000253.1, read as the reverse complement.
ATATGCTGGATTTTATGAAGCTTGGGTTTGAACTTTATACACAAAGTGGAATGGATGAAATTTTATTTAAAAATGTACGTTTTTTAAGTGTGGAATGAAAATATAATTCACTATATATATATCTACAAAATTATAACATCATAAACATTTTTCCTTTATAATAATTTTCTTTCAAGTTTATCTTGTAAACAGGTTACAAAATACCCAGTGTATGTTTATAGAATTTGTATTCATTAAATGTGCCTAATACATTTTCCAAGTCAGTTATTTATTGAAATTGATTACATTTTGCGCGTTTTCCTTACGTGAACAAAATTACGATGGTATTCGTTCCATATCCCTCAATTTATTGTTAAACTAAACTATACCATTAAATGATATGATGTGACAGATATAATTTCTTACATAAATTTAAAGTAAGTTTGAGTTTATACAGTGGGTTGTGTTAACTCAAAGGAAAAGTTTTGAATTAGATCATATTTCCACACCTTTGCAGCGTCAAGCCCCGGTACGTGATCCAATTTCACAAACCATTATACAAGACTCAAGGATAATGTTGATCCACTAAGAAGTTCAGTTTAAATACATTTATGAATTGAGTAACTTTTCATTTATAACGTTACTTTAAAGCTTTCAGTAAAACCTAACTTTGATTTATTGCTTGCGGACATGAAAATATAAATTATTCTTTATTTTTTAAAGGGAAATCACTAGCTTCAGCGTAGTTAAAAATTTTATACTTGATGTTGTAAGAAAGTAATGAAAATTATTTATTAGCATTGGATTTTTCATGATATTTTGATAATGTATAGATATTTCCAATGCTTTGAGTGTTTAAGAAACAAACACAACGTTAAGACAGGCACAACGTAAAACTCTTGCTGTCTTCAGGTGTACTTACTTTTGCTGAATTTTGTCATATTTTTGCATTTAGTTTCGTGTCTCATTGAATATTTTGTCTGTTTAATAACCTAATCTATTCTCGGTATATTTTTTCATATTTTGCATTTAGTTTTGTATGTCATTGAGTATTTATTCATAATATATGATAAAATAGTCATGCCTTTATACTATGTATTTAATAATCACTGTTTTTACCAGTTAAATAAAATATTAAACACAAAAAAATATATAATATTCCCATCCTCCTAAACGAAATGACGACAATATCCCTTCCACCCACCCAAACACAAACAACATTGAAGGCCCTCCCACCCACGAAAAAATTAACCTCGTTGATAGTTCATCTACCCACCCAAACATAATCAACATTGAAGGCCCACCCACCTACGAAAACATGAACCTTGTTGATAGTTCATCCACCCACCCAAACATAATCAACATTGAAGGCCCACCCACCTACGAAAACATGAACCTTGTTGATAGTCCTCTCATCTGCTCAAATACAATCAACATTGAAGGCCCTCCCACGTATACAAACATGAACCCCGTAGATACTCCACCCACCCACCGAAACACATTCAACATTGAAGGCCATCCCACCCACGCACTCATAATGATCGTTGATAGCCCTCCCACCCACACAGACACAATCAACATTGAAGACGTGTTCAATATAATGGACGTTCTTCAAAATAATATTACGTCAATTTTCAAAATAAAGAGATGTTTAAAATAATGATACGTTTCCTAGCAAAAGGGTTATTTGAGATAAATATTTTAACGCAAATATGAACCTCATTAATGGTTCTCCCACCCAGACACAATCAACATCGAAGGTTCTCCAATTTATGCAAAACTTTGTCCTCCCACCCATCCAAACACATTCAAAATTCATAACCCTTCCATTTACGATAGCTAAACAACTTCGATAGTCCTCCTTCCCAACCAAATACACTCAAAATTGATAACTCTTCTCTTTACGCTAACTAAACCAAGTTGAGAGTTTTTCTACCCACCAAAAATCACATAACCTTGATGACCCTTCCACCTATCCAGAAACGAACTACCTTCGTTGTAGTGATGTTTTTAAACTTAATTTAATACTAAGTTGTAGTTCATACAGAATCAAGGAACTAAATCGTTATTGCCATTATATTAATCTAACTATATTATATTCACAACACGCCTGTCAGATATAACTTGATAGTTTTAAAATACATTTTATAATTCAAGTAATTGAAAGTGTTTTACTATATAAAACTATTGTATAAGATATAACTAAATCTTATACTGTACACCCATATGATGTTACTTTATGCGTAAAACTTCTTATAACAAATAACGCTTTTGTTAGGAAACGTATCATTATGTCACTGAGTATTTGTTCCATTTAATAACTTAATTTGTGTTTTGTTGACTGGTTTAATAGTTTGCATTTCTTTTGTATTTCATATTTTGTATTTGTGTATTATATTTGGTATAATTATGTTATGTGAGATATCTTTTTAAGAACTTTTTACTTTCAACGGTAATTTTTAGTATCTAGCATGTTGTATTAAGCCCTTTATGATTTAGTATGGGTTAAGTATAAAAAAAGTTTTAGATGTAAGCTAAGTTAGTAAGTACACCTGAAGACGGCAGGAGTTTGATATACCTGTCAAAAAGTTGTGTTTGTTTCTTAAACACTCAAAGCATTGGAAATCTCCAAATTTTTTCTAAATATCAAAGTAAACTTATTAGATATTGTTCTTTTAATACATTAGTTTGTCACCTCAAACACTAATAATAATAATGAAACAAACTCTGTATATCGACTCGTTTTACAAATAAATATACAATGCATCAGGAACAAAATATTAGAAATTGAACAATTTTGTGAAACAGAAAAAATAGATATTATTTGTATATCAGAACACTGGTTAGAAGAAGACCAAGTTAACTGTTTCATACCCCTTTATTTTGAACCTGCAAGTGTAATTTGTAGGCAAAATAAAAAGAATGGTGGTGTTGGTATTTATATTAATACTGAATTACAGTATTCAATAATAGACCTAAGAAGCTTCTATACAGAAATACATTTTGAAGTTTGTGCTATACAATTAACTAAACCTTGTGGGAATTTAAATATTGTTAACATTTATAGATCACCCATAGGTGACATAAAATTGTTTTTTCAATTATTTGAGCTAGTTACAAGAAAGTTATTAAAAAAGGCAGAGAAACTAATTATTTGTGGTGACTTTAATGTTAACTTTTTAAATCAAAATGACAGATTGACAAAGCCGTTTTTAAATTTAATTAGATCCTTAAATTTAACTTACACAAACATGGAACCTACTAGGGGTGATCGGTGCATTGATAACTTTTTAGTAAATTTTGCGGCTGATTGCTATGATAATAAAGTTATAGGTGGCCACTTTGGGGATCATGACCCTGTGGTATTAAAGCTGTTATTCAAACAGCAGAACCTTTCAGATAATGTAAGCAAACAATTAAGTAGACAGTATAAAAGAACGCAAAATGACAATCAAATATTGCAGTTTGTTCAATTATTAGACGAAGAAAAATGGTCTATGATAGAAGATTATAAATTAAATAAAATAACTGTTCCTGAATTATTTGATACATTTTATAAAACTTACATTGACATATGGCACTGTTGTTCGCCATTAGTGATTAGTTCTAAAAAAGTACAGAAAAAGAAACTTATTAACTGGTACACTAAAGACTTACATTTATTAAGACAAGATATGTTAAGTTATTACGATATTTATAAAAATCTGGGCAGGAATGGTTCAATGCACGCACAAGCAGCTTTTACTGCATATAGAGGTTTAAAACAAAGATACAAAAAACAATTAGTTACAGCAAAAAAGGAGGCGTGTGCTAGATATATTGACAATTCTACCAACAAGTGTAAGGCTGCTTGGAATGTCATATCACAGGAAACCTCTCCATCACACACTAATGACACTGAACTTGATCCAAATGAGCTGAACTCATATTTTATAGATTCCCCTGGACAAATTTGGGACAATGTACACACACCGACTACAGAATCTGAATCCCCGCACCAACAATTTTTGGGTCAAAGACAACATATTGAATTTAAATGGAGGGGAGTTAATGAGTCAGAGGTAAAAGATCTTGTTTCTAAATTTTCAAATTCCAAGAGTCTTGACCATTATTGGATTTCTAATTACATCGTTAAAAGAACTATCCATTGTATTAGTGAACCACTTGCTTTTGTCCTAACCCAATGTCTACAAAGTGGATATTTCTCAAATTTATTAAAAATATCCAAAATAATTCCAGTTTTTAAAAGGGGGGATAAGAAAATAATACAGAATTACATGCCAATATCTATTGTTCCTGTGTTTTCAAAAATACTCGAATCTGTTATGCACAAACAACTAAATTCATACTTTGTTCAAAATAACTTAATTTACAGCAAACAGTTTGGTTTTAGGGAAGGTCATTCAACAACATCAGCACTTATAAATTTAGTAGATACAACCCTTAAAGCATTTGAAGAAAAAGAATCTGTTTCTCTTGCGCTATGTGACTTAAGTAAGGCGTTTGATTGTGTTCCCTACGACATACTTTTGGACAAACTCAAGTTTTATGGAGTGGACGGGGAATCAATTAACATAGTCAAATCTTACTTGATTGGTAGAAAGCAGTATGTTTCTGTAAGAGGGCAAAATTCAAAAGTATTAAGTGTTGGTCTGGGGGTTCCACAGGGCTCTGTCCTGGGGCCTTTCTTATTCACAGTCATGATAAATGATCTGCCATTATGCCTTAACACCCAATCTATTATTTATGCAGATGATGTAACTCTACTGGCTTCACACAAAAACTTAGAAGTTCTCAATACATTAATGATAGATTCACATAATAGAGCTATTGATTGGTTTTCATCCAACAGACTACACTGCAATAGAGAAAAGACACAGAAAATTATTTTAAGCCTATCAAAAAATGAAGATGCTAATTCTGTTAAATTACTAGGTTTTCATTTAGACAATAAGTTGAATTGGCAAACACACACTGATACAATTTGTAAAAAAATAAGTCGTGTAAATTATTTGATTTGGAAACTTAGAAACATTTTGCCTGATAATTATTTAAGAACAGTGTATTTTAGTTTTTTTCAATCACACATTTCTTATGGATTGTTAATATGGGGCCACTCTTGTCATGTACATGACATTTTATTACTACAAAAAATGGTTATTAGAACCTTGTGTAGAGCTGGTCCCTTAGATCCTTCTCGACCTCTTTTCAAAAAATTAAAAATTCTCACTGTTTATAACCTGTACATATTCCAAGTATTACTCTACACTAAAGCTAGTTTGAACAGTTTAGATATTAGACAAGACATCCATAGTCACAATACCCGTTACAACAATATGATTGACATTCCAAAGCATAGGCTTTCTAAAACTTCAAATTCTTACAAAGTCAATGGAATTAAATTTTTCAATAAACTTCCTCAGTCAGCTCGGACCATTCCTTATGCTCAATTTAAAAATAGTTTGTATAAATGGCTAATTGATAATCCTTTTCATTGTATTCAAGAATTTTTAGAACATGACCCTAGCCTAATAATATTATAATAACGAACTACTATTATTTCAGACAAGCTTGTTTCCCAGTTAATAGTGTTACATAAATCTAAAGTATTCTAAAATTACAACATGTTGCTTATAAATTGTATATATAACTAATATCTATGTGTTGACAATTCCTATTTCAATGTACTTATTGATCAATGGAAATAAACTATTTGATTTGATTTGATTATATATATATGCGCACGCGCGCACGCGTTCGCGCGCGTGTGTGCGTTCGTGGGTGCGTGCGCACGCGTGTGTGTGCGTTCGTGGGTGCGTGTGCGTGTGTGTGTTTGTGTGTGTGTGTGTGTGTGTGTGTGTGTGTGTGTGTGTGTGTGTGTGTGTGTGTGTGTGTGTGTGTGTGTGTGTGTGTGTGTGTGTGTGTGTGTGTGTGTGTGTGTGTGTGTGTGTGTGTGTGTGTGTGTGTGTGTGTGTGTGTGTGTGTGTGTGTGTGTGTGTGTGTGTGTGTGTGTGTGTGTGTGTGTTTTGCTAATGCTATATTAATGGAATTATGGTCAGTTATTTAATGATTAAATAAATAGGATGTTCATGTACTTATTTTTTATATAAGAATTAAATTTTACAATAAAAAATAAATATATTTAATTTCACGTTGTAAAATACTTATTGCAAATATTGCATTATTATTAAATGTTCAATATCTTATATTTTATTGAATAATAAAAAGCATAATAATAATCATAGCCGTAATGCCTTTTTGCTGCTTCATTACACAACGTAGCAGTTCATATAGTTAATAAACTTGCTGAAATTCACAGGCAATATTAATAAGAATATGAAAGTAGCCGACAAAAACATAAAATACTACAATAAATAACAACTCAGCAATAACAAACAAAATATATTAAATCAGCAGTTCAGAAACACGTACATTCTAAATAAAAATATTAAAGTAATCCAATATTAAACTTGAATTGGGAACCAAACAGATGTAATGGAAAAACTAAAAACTATATGGAGGTTTTTTGTGAATGACCTCACAACTTACCCCCTGACAGACCTAACACTATTATCAATCTTAGAACTTATAAACCGGCCGGTGTCGTAACTAGAATCTATATTTCCGGTGACAACCCCGTCAAGGTTCTACCTACATTATTTACAACCAGACGTTTCGCTCATGATGTAACATAATAATAATAACGTTTCGGCATGAGCGAAACGTCTGGTTATCTTGTAAGTAGATTAGATAGCACCCTGACGCGGTTGTCACCGGAAATATAGATTCTAATTAATATTAATGTTAAAAATAAATTGTCCGTCAAGAAGTTTAGTTACCTGAGCCGTTTGTGAAGTTGAACAATTCATACCAGTATGGTTGATATTTACAATATAAAAACAATGCCTCAATTAATTTTAACTGAGGAAAATCTTCAAAACACGCTGATTATAATAGTAATAAAGTCACGGGGTTTAAAGAAGTAATCTAATTAACATACATGTGATGGGGTAGTATGACTATCTCTTGTAAGAACGACGTTTCCTCGTAGTTTCACATTTATTATAGAGGAACAGAACTGTCAGGTAACTAATTTTGATATTTCATAAGACGTGGTTATTCGCATGTTATCATTGATGCCCCCTGAAGTAAAATAAATATATTATTTGCTCCAATAAATCTCAGAATGTACTAGCATTCTTCCCTCACAATAACTGGGACTGTACTAGTACTTGTGAATGGTATTTCACTGAAGTTTTATATACGTTTCCTTAGGCAGGGTGACACTTGGGCAAGGCAAGAACTAGCTGATTTCCAGAAGGATTTCTTCTAGTTCTTGCCAAGTAGCCATAATAACTTGGCAAGTATAAACAGGAGAGCATTTTTATCTATCATCCAACAATCCAAGAGTACAATAACTTCTATAAGCTTATAGTCAGTTATAATTCTACATATTTTTTTATCCTATAATTTTTATTATATATTGATATATCTTATTAAATTCGTTAAAAACCATCTAAGAGGTAATACAGTACTAAAAATCTATTGAAAAAATAATTTATTTTATAAATCTCTGAGTAAAGAAAATAATTGTTCATCTATAGCTTAATGGGACATTAATTGGTTTAAGGGGAGATTTAACCCTAAAATGTATTACATTACTGAGAGATATAGCGTGTTGAGTCTCATCGAAGTACTGTACTTGTAAATAACGACTACAGATTTTTAAATGAATGGTGTTTCCTATTACCAATAAATGTTTACAATCAAATAATGTACCATACTCTTTGTATGGTTTAACTTTTTTTGGTAGAAGGGGAAGTAATAAATATAAACGTTTTTGTATAGTAAAAATAATATTATTGATACCGCAACCTATTACTAAGATATTATTTGCTTAGTATTGCTATAGTAGTAATATATGTTTACGAAAGATTTCATTTTAAGACATAATTTAATTGAAAAGGAAATAAAAGTGTAAAAAGTATTCTTGTTTGTGTCCGATCAGATCGTCTTGCGACACAATACCGACAAAAACACAGAAGGGAAAGTTGCAGACTCGACCACTCAACTTGGCCAGCTCGGTAGGCAGGTCACGTGACTATACCCACACTTCTCGGAATTCCATTTCATTTGGAGTATATTTCTTCCTGTTACATTCACTATGTAACTATAACACACGACTGTACGTTCACTTACAACTACTACAAGCACACTTTTCAGGGAGGAATATATTTTACGTATATTAACAATTGTATTGGCCCACCCACCCGGCCATACACAAACAGTGGTATTGGCCCACCCACCCGCCCAAACACGAACAGTGGTATTGGAAATACACGAATAATGGTATTGGCCCACCCACCCACCCATACAGGAACACATACTTTAAATTTTATTTTTTTGTTTTGAAATCATAATATTTATCTTTACAGAAATTTATTATTTTTTTTAAGGAGAGGCCGATCCTCCTTCTTAACCGTACTCTTCCCATTCCTCATATACTATTGATCTGTGTGAGGAAATCATTCACACAGAGTAAGGGGGTGAACCAATAGAGTAGAAGGTGAATATTACTGATAAATCTTCTAGTCTAGGCCGAATTCGAACCAGCGCTATCTCTAACCCAAGCTTGTCCTGACGCCTTAGACCGCTCGCCCCCGGCTCGCCCAAGGTTAAAACGTTCTTCATATAATATCAAATTTATCAGTATTACTAGGATTTTCTCTCAATTACCTCTAAGCTAGATGAATGACTGTATCCTTTATTTTGTGATTTTAATTTATATAATAAATAAATATTAGCTTAATGCATACATACGGTACATTAGAGTGCAGGAACTCACACAACTTCCTTCCATTTTGTTCCATTAACATTCTCAGATACAAGATCATTGCCTTGTGATATCAGGTGTAACTTTCAAAATATTAAGACACTTTTCTTATATATTTATTTTTTTAGTTTGACACTGAATAACCTGATTTTTTCTCGAACATTTTTTATATGTTCAAAATTTAAAGTTTTCCATCCCATGAAATAACTTTTTAATATATCTATGTAACATTTTTCATCCCTTATTAATATATACATTTACTCTTTTTATATTTAGGTTTGTAACAATATGTTTCAAAGCCTGTTCGTTTCGACGACTTATTACAAGCAAATACTGGGTGTTTCACATCTCCCGTGCAATATTTCCTTTAATTTAACAGTTTAATATAGAGCGATGCAATAAACTGTTTACCTTATAAATGTCAAATGGCGAACGTCCCAGAACTGTTTTCATCGTATTTAAAATACAAGAAGTACCCGAAAATGAGGCTCAAAGAGTCAATCACGAACAATTCATACAGCAAGATAGGTGGTGTTATACGTCATTTTAAAGGTCTTTAAAGTCTTATCAGTTTGTTATAACTATTTTCAAATTTAAACTGTCAGGTTAAAGAATTTCTAAAACGCTTATTAGTTCAAGGTTTTTAGAAGCACCTTTTTGAAACGTACAACCTCTTCGCTTAGTAAAATTAATGTTACTAACCTTATAAAGTTATAACACAATATTTTTTAATATGCAGAGTTTGAATTTAAATTACAGATTTCAGACATCAAGCTATTAACACTACAAAATTTATAATTAGGTACAGTATAGTGAATCTGGTATATTTTCTTTTGTATTGTAACCGTTAAAGCTAACTAAAATTCTTAAGTGAACAATTTACTGGCTAAATGATCTTTCAAACTTATCTTGCAGCTAATAAGGTGACATGTATAACATTCACACGAGGAGAGCTATTTTCGATGGCAAAGTAGTCATTATGCGTTATTTTGAAACAAATTAAGCAAAAATGTCCATAAACATGGAGAGGTGGTTGACAACCATACAAATTCTGTATTAAATAAGCCGATTAATCCACAGTGTAATAGAGTATTGAATTTAGTATATTAGGTAATTGAAAAATAATTATATTTTAATATAATACTAAATTTATGTGTATTATATATTTCTTTAAATAAAAAAAATTACAAATATTGTCATGACACTTGTTTAATGATGAAGAGTACTTCACAATGTTAATATTTTACAGAATTTGGAAACTGTAGAAAGGCAAAGTGAAAAAAGGAAACTTTATTTCTGCGTAAAGGTTAATACCCAACCTTCGTAAGGGGATAATGTTATTAGATTTATACTGTCTCTTTGGTAACTTGTCGTCTTAGCTTTATTTTTGTACAGCTTCAAATTATGAAAAAAACAGCTATACCAACAAGAATATAACCAATATACTAAAACGAATGACGGTTGGGCTTCAACCATATTTGTAGTTTTAGTTTCGATAATAATATATACGTCAAATAATAAATTAAATCTATAACATATTAATCTCAGCAGTTGATCTTAGAAGCAAATTTTTTACGCATGTTTTTTCAAGGTGGAAAAAATGAATACACCACAAACTTAATATATTCTTGAAGTTATATTATGATTCAAGTTTGTTTTACTGACAACAAACACAATATTACATAGTGAGATAAGTATTTCAAGCTGTAAACCAGGAACATAATGGAACTTGACATTTTAGTAATGTCATAAATGATTGCTGCACGTAATAAGTTCAATGAGTAAGCTCCTTTGCCTGCAGATCCGAATTTCATAAAATGCCGTCAGCAGGATTCAATTTCTCTCCTCCCCGTGTCACATTACTTCTGACAGTATTTCAAGGGACTTAAGCAGCAATATTTTGAATGTGAAAACATTCACTTGACACGTTGACTCATGATAAATATTCACTGTTATGATACACAAATTATATATGATACACAATCGCTGTTATTTTTAAATAGTTATGATACAGAAATTGTGTGTGAATGTTGCTTTCTTTAAAAGGATTTAGTAAACTATATTAGTCTAGACATTAAAGTCTTCATTACATTCCATACACAAAGCACAATTGAAACATTATTAATGTTCTATAACACGACCTAAACACTAAAGAGTAATTTTTAATCGTTTATATTATTCTAGTTATACAAGTCTGCCTACGTAACAGCACTTTGCCTAGAGTATTACGGCAAGGAGCCTACCTGTGGGTTTATTAGTAGCTGTTAAACCAAAACCCCACTAAACAGTATAATTTAATTATTTAGAGCCCAATAAGTGGAGCTCACTTGAACTGATTGATTTTAAATGTGTGCTAAGAGACCTTGGGCTGAAAGCAGCCAGCAAAATCAATCAAGTCAATTCTATAATAATATATATAGTGAGGAGACGATTCATTTTACATAATATATGATAAAATAGTCATGCCTTTATACTATGTATTTAAAAATCACTGTTTTTACCAGTTAAATAAAATATTAAACACAAAACAACATATAATATTCCCACCCTCCTAAACGAAATGACGACAATATCCCTTCCACCCACCCATACACAAACAAAATTGAAGGCCCTCCCACCCACGAAAAAATTAACCTCGTTGATAGTTCATCCACCCACCCAAACATAATCAACATTGAAGGCCCACCCACCTACGAAAACATGAACCTTGTTGATAGTCCTCTCATCTGTTTAAATACAATCAACATTGAAGGCCCTCCCACGTAATGAAGGCCCTCCCGTAGATACTCCACCCACCCACCGAAACACATTCAGCATTGAGGGCCATCCCACCCACGCACTCATAATGATCGTTGATACCCCTCCCACCTACACAGACACAATCAAAATTGAAGACGTGTTCAATATAATGGACGTTCTTCAAAACAATATTACGTCAATTTTCAAAATAACGAGATGTTTAAAATAATGATACGTTTCCATTACCTCAACTCCATTAAAAATATTTATCTCAAAGGGTTATTTGAGATAAATATTTTTACGCAAATATGAACCTCATTAATGGTTCTCCCACCCAGACACAATCAACATCGAAGGTTCTCCAATTTATGCAAAAATGAACCTCGTTGATAGTCCTCCCACCCATCCAAACACATTCAAAATTCATAACCCTTCCATTTACGATAGCTAAACAACTTCGATAGTCCTCCTTCCCAACAAAATACACTCAAAATTGATAACTCTTCTCTTTACGCTAACTAAACTAAGTTGAGAGTTTTTCTACCCACCCAAAATCACACAACCTTGATGACCCTTCCACCTATCCAGAAACGAACTACCTTCGTTGTAGTGATTTTTTTAAACTTAATTTAATACTAAGTTGTAGTTCATACAGAATCAAGGAACTACATCGTTATTGCCATTATATTAATCTAACTATATTATATTCACAACACGCCTGTCAGATATAACTTGATAGTTTTAAAATACATTTTATAACTCAAGTAATTGAAAGTGTTTTACTGTATAAAACTATTGTATAAGATATAACTAAATCTTATACTGTACACCCATATGATGTTACTTTATGCGTAAAACTTCTTATAACAAATAACGCTTTTGTTAGGAAACGTATCATTATTTTAAACATCTCGTTATTCTGAAAATTGACGTAATCTTATCTCGAAGCACTTCCATTATATTGAACACGCTATAAATCTTGCAATGTAATAAACTTTATGGTTCAACTTCCCTCACACAATCCACATTAAATATCCCATTAAGTTTGGAGAAGATTTACTAACTATATAGACAAGAAGCTGTGAAATAAATTAGTTATGTTTTTTAGTTATTTTCATCATTTTTACCCTTATATCTCATACAAGGACATTCTTAAGTTTTAACCATGACAAATGTTGTAATGATAGATCAAAGTTATAATGATTATATAATTAACAATGACAATATTTAACCTTAGAATGTGGAACAATTATTCGTGATAATGTTCTTTGTTTTAAACTACAAATAATATGATTTCTACGATACAAAAATATTTTAAGTAGAAAATTTCGCATGTGTTTATGTACCACTGCATTGACTCATTATCTATGAACGAAGTATTACAGGACAACTGAATAAACCTAGAAGGAAACTGATATTTGAATGTGATGAATGTTGAAAACAATGCAATGCCAGTAGAATAAAGAGTGTTATTTTAAAGGTGGTTGTTAACCTAGTGACAAGGCTACCAGTGGGCAGTGCTGTAACACAGATAATTTGAGACAGTGTTGAGGATATTGTAGGCAACAGGTCCTATACTCAGTCCTCTTAATACCGATACGGTGTCTGCTCAATGGTTGCCATTGACGTGGACAATACTAGAGAAATCTGGGGTGTCCATGTTGGATGGTAGTCAATGTTCAGATATCGTTTATGGAAGTGAACTGAGTGTCAGGCTTGTCGGTTAGCTCACGATCATACCAACACTACGTGGTTACGATTTCACGTCAATCTGTAGGTCCCTTAGTATCCCAGGCTATTGGGCTATTAATAAATAGCTCTTTCCGAGGAACAGTCCACCTTAGTTAGTAATAATGGCTACTCTCGTTCATCACACATTCACCCCTAATATTCACCCATACCTTGACGATCGACGTCTTACTAATGAATAAACATATATGTATTTAGGATGAAGAAATACTTATTTGATGCAAGAAACTTTAGTATTTGTTATTTGAAATAAATAATATTACCTTTTTCACAGAAAACAAATCGACTTTCTGTTTCATAAATTAAGTCAGGTATAGGAGTCATGTTTATCTTATACATTTTTATAGTATACATGTACCAAATGCTTTTTGCATTATCAAAAGTGAGTTTTTTTTTGTAATTTAATCTTAGATTATAGATTGTTTACTTCAGCCATTAATCTACGCTCAGTAATTTAATTACATCAATGTATTCTAATCCATATATTTCAATGAAAAATAAGGAGTTTTTTATACGGCGAGGGTTTCATAGTTAAGTTATTGCTTACAAAGTTTCGAAATATTTTTGTTTTCCAGGTTTTTAAAAATATATTTTAATTGCCAGCTCTTTGTAATATGATTGATAAGTATAAAGGAAATTCATTTAAAAGTAAAATCACGACAAATCCATCTCTTGAATTAGTATTGTAATTTTTTTTAATATTTTCCGACGTATGTTATCAAAATTTTATCAAACTAAATAATAGTAAATATTTATAAAAATTTAAGGCATATACCAAAATCCAAGATAGATATTATTCAGTAAGTTATATTAGTTAATTATAGTAGTATTATATTAGTAAATGTTGTTTTAAAACATATATTCGCTGTCTGGAGAGTAAGATTTTACTGAATATTATTATTATTTTTATCGTATTATACTCGTATATACACAATGTGTTAGTGAACTCTCTTTAAATAAATTGTAGGTATGTTCCTTGGGTCAGGCAAACAAAAAACACCATAAAACCATATGTCTAAAATGTATAGATTTGTGTCTGTCAGTCTGTATGTGTTTTTTACAAATGTATTTATAGCTCAAGATCTTTTAAGTTAGAAACTTCAAATTTGGGCTTCATGTGTGTCGTAGTACAGTTGTTTGGCACGGATACAGAGGATTGGATGCAGCGTATCTAGTGAAGTTGACTTTTTTGACATGAAGCTTCCCTCATTTAAAAGAGTTGTCAAAATAATTTTTCTGGGGGATAATTGATGTTGATTGTCTTTGTTGATATTGAATCTCTTTTGTCCTTTTTGATTTTTTCACTAATGTAGTTTTTCACTAATGTAATTTCTTTTCATAGCTTTGTCAGCATTGATGCAACTATAGTATTTCTATATCTAGAGTATATCCTATATTATTGATGTTGGTTAACTTAATTTTTCTTTATTGTTATAATTTTTGTTCTTAATTAGCTTTTAGCAATATTGTAGCCTTAGATCTGTGTTCTTATTACAATATAGTTTACAATAAGTGTATATGTTAGTATGATTTAGTATTATCCCGTAGTATAACATATTAGTATTAGAAATTGTTTTATTATATATATATATATGTGTGTATGTATATGCGTATATATATACATATATAGGTAAAATGAATATTTAAAAAATATAAAATTATGGTGGTTTTTTACCATAATTATTAATGTTTAAAAAATTTATTACTTAGCTATTTATCATTCAATTTTATCAAACAAGATATCATTAGTGTTTTATTTTAATTTTAATTTTTTTATTTTTCGACAACATTTGTTTTCACAATTGTTTTCAACAATATTATCTACAATTGTTTTCATGAAATTTGACATTAAACATTTTTAACGGACGCCATCCTTAAACGGCTTTAGTTACAGCAAATGCATTTAAAATATTTATTTTAACTACTACGACACACATGTAGCCCAAATTTTAAGTGTTTAATTTAATAAATATTGAGTTATAAACAAATTTATACAAAACACATACAGACCTACAGCCAGAAATCTAGACATTTTAGACATATGGTTGTATGGTGTTTTTTGTTTGTCTTGACCCAAGGAACATATCAACAATGTATTTAAAGAGAGTTAACTAACACCCTGTATAATTATTAGAATATTAAATATTTTTCATACAGTATTAACTTGATATTCACTCATTTTTCACACTACAAGATAAAAGTCCCTATAAAGG
This sequence comes from Stictocephala bisonia, assembly GCA_035578905.1. Classification (NCBI taxonomy): domain Eukaryota; kingdom Metazoa; phylum Arthropoda; class Insecta; order Hemiptera; family Membracidae; genus Stictocephala; species Stictocephala bisonia. Next base: position 1,158,730 of record JAQJVL010000253.1, on the reverse strand, counting down.
GATTTTTTCTGTAACAATGAACTTTTGAGTATCGCCCTTTATTTAGATATAATATATTGCTTTAACATTTAATTTTCCAATAGATAAGTTAAATATTGTATGTAACAATTTGAGGTTAAAAATAGTGACACTTTAAATTATTTACTATGAGGTATTTATATCTAAAATAAAAAAGTAATGAATAAAATAATTTTAATTTTTAGTTTTTAAGTCGAAAATGTTGTCGGATTTTTTAAAATTAGTATTGTATGTTAAACTATCTGTTTATATCAAAGAAGATAATCGTACCGTAGTTTCATTTGTATTCCAGAACCTTCGTAGCAAACACGTGTTGTAAACAGTTGTAATAAATACAAGCCACCACAGAAACACACGTGACAGAAGTTTTAAAATGAACTTGCCGATAGACGGTGTAGTTCTACCGTCAGCTGAAGTATCAACTACACTTATATGCTTCCTGTTCAGCTGCTGCAGCAGCAGTGATGGTTAGCTGAAGGTTAAAATACACTTTCAGTTTCAAAAGTAATCTATTTGTGTGATTAAGATGATGACTAGACATATTTTTATCTTACACTTTTGGATATTGATGAAATATTTATTTGCTTGCCTTAAAATTTTCCTTGGAGTAAAACCTCTTTAGTTATAATTTTAAAAGTCAACAATAACAACAAATCTGGGTTTATTTAACACCTACACAATCTAAAATAGTTCTGTTTTAGAGTAGAAGATGGTATTTTTCAAATTAAACACATATCAAATACGTTCTTTCTATTCTTGTAATGTCCATACCATAATTGTATTGAAATCTAGAATGCTACATATTTCTCCTTATTCTTTATTCTGAGAAATAATAAGTTCTTACTTTTAAACTGTTGTTTTCCATCGCCAATTTATTAAAAAAATAATATTATTTAAAAATATTTATTACCGAATATTTTGATTCTATTTCAAACCCTACAATCATTTAAATGTATACATGGGATTTACTTGGTCTTTGAAATAAATGTTCACATAATTAGAGATTTCTGAAATTTATGACATTATGGTTTCTATCGGTTTTGATCACAAGCAAAACAAAATTCACAAAAAATTTAGGTTTTCACAAACTTTATTTTGGAAGCCAAATTTTGCAGTTCATTCTTTTTTTAATTACACTATCCTGTAGGTAGTAAATCAAAGAGGTACCACAAACAAGGAAGTCAGATATGTTTTTGTAATACGATAGCATTCACCCTTACTTGAACATACTTAATATTAAGCAATGAAACAACACATAGTGAAGATTTATTTTATTTTTAATTAATATATCTAATAAATTAAGTACATAAGGGCCATTTGTGAAGAATATGAAAACATGTAGTAGCAGAAAGACTTGTTTTATTCTAAATAGAATTTTTCGTAAGACAAGTTTGGTTAGGGGGGGGTTATATAATGTTGTATTCGTAAGAAAAACTACTCGAAGTAAACAAAGAGGGCGAGTGTTTAAAAACTTATAACTTGAAAATTGTTTATACTCAACGATCCAAGATAAACTTTGAAAGAAAACACTTTGCTTAAAAGCTGTCAAGACCTAACGGCGACAAAGCCTACTTTTGAGACGCTACTAAAATAAAACTTGTTACTCTATTCAAATAGTTCTCAAAATGGTTTAAGTTTTATTTTGGCGTTCCACATTGTTTGTTTATTGTTAAGTTGATTATAATCTAGAATTGTATTTAAGTTATCAATATTAGGTGTATCGCGATTTCTACTATAGTTTAAAATAATCATGTAAATATAAATAAAAACATAATTTTTATTAATTAATTAGTTTTTGCTATTAAAATATTTACTACTACAAAACTAATTACAACTCATGAGTATACAGGCTCATTCTTCTGGTGAACACTGCTCTTGTAGAAAATATAATATCCATAGGAAATGTTTTTAAAATCTGTTAATATGAATCTTTTTGTGATTCACTCATAACAGTTAAAAATATTAAGAACTGATTTCAATAAAAGTGCACAAATAAATTAAATACAAATAAAAATACTGCTCGAACCAAATACTGTTATTTTAATTTAATAGTTTAAAAAAAATATTAGGATCATTTTGGTTCTCTATTTTTAATTTATTAATTATACTACTTTGAAACTTGTCAAAATATATAGATTCGAAAATGATACTATACATTCATTCTCATATTCCAGAAATAGACACATATAATAATTCAATCATATTATTTACATGGAATACGATAAAAAACAATGTTAAAAGATGACAAAATAACGAAAACTGAAATGTATATAAGCCACTTTTTATTGCCTCTCGAGTAGATATTTAAGATAGAAGGAGAGGGACTGTATATTGGTATTTTTATTACGTCGCGTTAAGTTTTTCAGCGCTCTAACCGATCGAACATAACTTTGAAACGACTACTACCATTTAGAATGGAGGGAGCTGAGAGTTTCCTTTCAAATAAACTTACTTCAAGATATGTTACATTTCCAACGACAGTTAATTAATCTTAAAACGTTGAACTTAATGGTACGTGACTAATATAACCGCAATAATATAATATACTGTTTGAAATAAGTTATTATTTTTTATCATAAATTCTTAATTGTAGCAATCTTAAATTTCCTCAAGTGATTTTTTATGGGTCTATATTTAATTATATACCTTGAAAAAGCAATTTTGCATAATGTAAAAGTGTATTAATAATTTACATTGATTACTTATAAATGAGTGGAGTGTAGAACGTAGCCTAGCCATTATTTTGACATATGTACAGTACCAACTGTCACATTCATAACAGTTGATATTGTACGTTGTAAGGTAACCATGTATAGCATTTAACACTCTCATATTACTACTATCTGAGGTAAAGTGATCCAATTTGGGTACGGGGAGAAGAATCCTGAAGAGGTCATTTTCCGAAGGATGTATCAGGAGGTATTTGAGCTTGGTATTGAATATATTACAGAAATTCCTTTTGAGTTTTAGGGAATACTACTTTTACAATATGTGGCTTTGTCATCGTGACAAGACATAAGATCAAGGTGGTTTCATTTGTGACTGTACTGTAAAGTCGTAATGGTAATATAGATTTTTTCTGTTATCTACGAGGCATGTCAAAATGCTTTTGGTTGACTGACAAGAAATAACTCCGATCGAACTTAAAAAGGTATATTTAAAGTTAAACTTTCAAACCCATTGACTTCAATAAAAAAACTGTCATTAGAAATTTTTTTAAATATAAAACACTGCGATATAATTAGTCTTATGCATTAGATTATAAATGTATTTTTTATGTTTTTATTCACAAAGAGCGTTTTCTTTTCCTTATTCTTTTTAGGTTTCAATCAATCATTCAGGATTATCATGAAAGTATTTTTGTGCCTTAGATTCAACTGAAACTCCTGATTGAGGAAACGTCTAATCAACTATTTAAATATGTTAAATTGAAAAAAATGAGAGTAAATATAACTTTTATTTATGTATGTGGAAATATTAATAAACAAATTAAAATGTGGATTAAACTGCTCAACAATGTAATACTTGTATAAACATAAGGCCAATTTTCCACTACACTAATCAAAGGACAGATCAAGGTAATCTACCCAGTGCCTCTGTAATATATTAATAAGTTTGATATTAAAATCTGCAATGTGAAGTAGCAGAACCACTAATACTAAAGAAACATTGTATATTTATATATTTTGAAATGTCAAAGATACTACAAAAAAGGGTATCTCTATTTCTTATACTCAGAATATGGGGTTATTTATCATTTAAACACCCTTACTGCATAAAGAGGTTTATATGTTGCATTAAAGACAGGATTATATGTTATAATTTTTACACATGGACTTAAATGTAGATTTATAATATACTGATAATAAAATTTACAAAATCAGACATCTGCAGATCCAGGATAAATACTATAACCTATTCGAACGGGGATAAAGTGGCTCAGATCTGTCACATTGCATCAATAGCCCAACACACGCTTTCTGTCAAGGTAAAAAAAGCTAAAGGTGGTATTATTTACCATGTGAAGTTAGGGCTAAGAAACCCACTTTCTGATAATTAATCTGGGCACCAATGACTTTCTGTGACTTCCGAACCATAGGAGCAGCTCAGGGAAAAACTGTTCGAGGACGGATTGAGAGTTGAACCCGGACCGTTTGCGTGGTAAGTCACCACCTTAGCCCCTTAGCTACGGCCACTTTCCAAGGAGTAGATGCTGAACATAGACGTTCTGTACCATAAAGCAAGATCAGCCTGTTTGTTTCCATTTCCTAGTTATTTAACATACTGTTATTCTAATTTAAGAAATAATGTTATACTACAACGTATAAGAATAATAAGCTTGAAATTTCTCAAATCTCAGATTTTTCAACTTTAATATACAAATAGAGATTTAAATCTACATCCCCGGTTCAAGAACGCCATTCAGGGCTTGATCTCTAGTTTAAGGTGTATGTCTTATTTGAACGTACGAGCATGCACGTAATATAAATTTGCATGACATTCATGTTACAATTTTATGTTTAGGTACCTTACTTAAAGCATATTTCTAGGGTTAATTTATAATCCACTTCGTATAGATAAAAGGATCATCTTTGACGTACCCTATTAGAATCACATTGTACTAAGTGCATCACTATACTTTTTTATATCAATATTAATCCACTTGTTAACAATTTCACTAATTTGCACTTTATAAGGTTAATTTTAAATAAACTATTAACATTATACTCATGATAAGTTTTTAAATTATATTTTTAAAACTCCCAAATCTGCTAAAACCTCGTATCAAACATATATACATATATACAAAATATAAACGCAACTTGCACAAACTATTAATCAATTACAATTAATATACTATTAATATTATACTTTTCAAATGTAATAGTTTGTATAGTTTCATATAAAACTATGATTTAATTGTTATTAAATGATATGTACAGTTTGTTGATATTAACGTGTATTTGATTAGGGTTATAACAGCTACTCCCTTATTTTATCACTTCATAATACTATAAAAATAGTGTTTAAGATAACTGTTCTGATCTCCTTTAGGAATGGCTTAAATCTCATAAAGTAAGTCGATTTGGAAAGGTTGAGTCTTAACCTTTAAGCTAAAATGAAGTTTCTCTTACCACTCTGCCTTTTCATAGCTTACGTTTATGGATTGAAAAGAGCCGAGTAAATAAAATTTCGTAATTTAATTATAGAAATACATTTAGAGTACATTTTGGTTGAATAAAATATGATAATAAGCTTTTTCCTATGATACTATTATCTCCTTTGTAAATTCTAGAGTTAACTTATGTTCCATTAATATCGAGATATACTCTATAGTTACTACAAGTGTTTATATTATTATTATTATAACGAATATTCTTCCTTTTCTAAACATTATGAGGATAGATTATGAATTTGTTATCATTTATTAATACATTTCTACAAACTTTAATACTGTTAAAACACATTTAATAATTATATTAGTTAGTATAATAAACATTGTTGTTTATTATCAATAAGATCTTAAATAATTTTGATAAAACCCTTAATATATTCCTTTCATAGGTTTCATTCATTTCCGTTTCTAGGGCTTCGCTCCATTGGCCTCCAAAGTTTTGATGTTATTCTCATGGAGTAATTTTGTTTATTTAACTAATCATCAGCTGTTAAAAAAAAAAAATAAAAATGAAATGAAAACTTTTGAAACACCCAAGTTGGGTATCAGGTAAAAGGTACGAGTTACGTTATTTATTTGACATCATCAGCTGTTAGATAAAAACAAAAAATTAACACTTTTGAAATAGGCTAAGTTATTGTTACTGAAATTTACATTTTAAATAAACTAAAGCATTACTGTTTATATGTTAATCTTGTAAAAAGGAACAGTTAAAGAGCTAGTATATTATAAAAGACACAATTATTGGAATGTACATCTCCATCGTATTCTATCCATTTTCTTTAGTAAATAATTTGTTTTAGAAAATTTCATTCCAATAAAGTTTCAAATTTCCAATAAACTGAAAGTAACTTTTTTGGTCAGAAATAGATTTTTATTTTAATATTTTAATGACAAGTAAAATCAAATTATTTTAGTTATTTTTATTTAAAATATGATACAAACTTAAACATAAATTAAATTTATCACTTTTACTTTGAGAATTTTCTCAATAGAATATGGTTTATGTTAAATTAAAGCGAGGACTTGCTATCAATAAAACTACTGATAAATTAAAAGACTATAATACAGATTTTGATTAATATCAGTATTTAATACTTAACTAAATAGTACATTTTCATGAAATTTGACTTATCAAGAGTTTATGCACGTTTCATTAAGCTCTGTTTATTAGGAAGTAAAATTGAATTAATTTTCAAATATATTCTCAGTTATGTTATTCAGTTGGCAAACCAAATTCCAGTTTTATGTGTAAATAGAGATCAATTCTTCTTTTTAATAATATACATAAGATGTCCGTTGTATTTTTGTAATTTTGATATGACATAATATAAAGTAATAATATCATATTAACAACTACGGATTCTTACCTATTATCATGAATTAATTACTCATTTTACATTTAATTATTTAATAATTACTCTTCACTCATGTTCCAACCACTTGTTATTTCTGTATTCAACACTATGATCTGTTAGTTGTCTGTGGATTTCGTAAAACCCTCACTTACACACTACTGAAACGTGTACGTAATTTTTACCGATGACAAAAAATACTTTTAATATTGATTCTTACTATGAATCTAATAATTGTGTCATGTATGGAGAGAAATGTTGTTGTATTACAGAAATGTATTTATCTATTTACTTAATAGATGAATGGTAGTGACTAATGATACCTCACTACGATCGTTACTGTATTAAGTATTACGTTATCCTTCAGTGCAAATAGGATTTATGTCAAAATTGTTTTGCTTTCATGTTCGTATTACTTAGTCACACCGTTAATATAGAAAAGTACTAGTTCGTAATCAAAGTGAGAGGAACTTATTTTACATACAAATATGGACCGTCAGAAATCTTTAAATATTTCCCAGGGAAATGCAGAAACTGACAATGTAGGGATAGTATGTTTTCTCCACACAAAAACTGTTATACTGATGAAGATTTATGTCTAACTTATATATTTGAAAGTATCACATTTAGGCTAAAATAGAGTTCCAAGTATTTTTAAAAGAGTACCTCGTATGTTCTAGATTTTTTTATAGTAAAGCTAAAACCTGATGTCTTCTAAAAGAAATTTACAATTTATAGTTCGGTGAAAATTAAGTAATTTACTTCCCATTGTAAATTATTACAGTCCGTATTCAACGAATTGTGTTATATTGGCATCCAAACTAATATTAAAACCTCTGAATTTTAAAAATTAATCAAATCGTTTTTGTATCTAATGCAAACAATGAAATTTGGTTGAATGGATTAAAAATATACATATTTTAAGTATAAGATTGCGCTTTTCATTTCTAATTAGTTTTTAAAATATCACAAAAAAGTCGTAACTTCATAATTTATTCTTTCATAAATGAAAATCTATTTAAATCGCCAGAGTAAAATACTTTTATTAACAGTCGCATGAAGTTAATAAAGTTCAGTCTTCACTAACTTCTTCGTTACTGAGATTATGACTTGGTTCAACGAGTCATAAGATTCAATGCAACTTGTTTTATTAGATTTTTTTGTCGTTTAGTTTGTTTAGATCTGATTTTAAACACTCGTAACTGTTGTAATATAATATTGCAGTAAGTAAAGTAAATAATATTGCAGGGTAAGTTAAAATTGTCTATACTTACTAATATTTGTAATTAAATTTCCTTTTCAAAATAATTATTAAAGTTAAATATTATACAGATAATGATATAGAATCACTTGCACATGCATAGACATAAGTTTCTTCACTGTAAATATTCTAAAAACGATGAGTTGAGGATAAAATTGTACAAAAAAAGTATTTCTTTCAATGTGCCAAGAATCATTTATACAGTATAACTAAAAATAAGATAAGACGCCAAAGAATGAAGCTTAACATCTGGTGTCTTATCATTTGTAGTTACGTTAAATATATTTCAGGGACAAATCGTAAATTATTACCAAATTTTTTTTCTTTGGTTTACACAATTACCATTATTACGTGGAAGAATATTATGTAAGCGACTGAAACAGCCGTATCCCATATATAAGGATCGATTCCATAAACACGAAGAGATTCTTGTGCCCTGATTTGTATTTGGCGTGTATATTCCCATAATAGGTATTTTTGATTTTGTCATACATTGAGAGTATGTAGTCAAGTAGTCACACACATTTTACTATCTATGTGACTAAATTATTGTGTCTTGTAATCTAATATTGATTTTTTAAACTAAATCAACATATAGAGCGCCTTTATCTACGAGACGACAGTAACAAATGGAGATTTCATTGATGGATTTCTCATCATCATTATATCAAGCCCAGTACTGGTATGTTAGTCATGACTACTTAGAATTACGTATCAAAAGTTAGACTTATACATTATTCAGTTAAGAGTTGATTGCTGCAGCAGTGTTATATCAAATTAGTTTAACCCATACACACTTAATGATTGTTACTGTTTTATTATTGTGTATCGGTTGATAACTGATATTAACTCAGATCGAAAATAATATACTTGCTTTATCTTTGGTAGTACTAATTGTTAGCAATAATTAAATTACTAATAACTATTTATTAACCCTATATTTACATTTTAGTCCTTCTATACTTTAATATTTAGTTGTTTGTGAGCTGAATGTGTGATCAACATAATACGCATAGTACGCATAGTACATGAGTAATTTTTTATTAATAATAAACTAAGATATATATATATATATATACTGTTTTAATATAGTCTAAATGTTATTTTATTTAGTACGATACAGTGGATGTTCATTTATGTATTTTTTGTTTACTTTAAAGGAAATTAATAGTGAGTTGATATGTTTCAGGTATGTATTGCTGAGCCTATTTTTTGTCTGTAAGTTGAAACATTTTTATATGTATGTTTTATTTAAGTTTCATATTTAAATAAAAATCTTATTATACATTTATACAGAATACATTGAATGAAGAAAGCAGATGAAGGTATTCACTTCCAAATAAGATGAAACATAAAATTGAGACCATTATATTGTGTACAGTAAGCAGTAGTTTCACAATAATATGAGAAAGTAAGGTTAGAGTGAAAAAAGACCATCAAAATACCCTTGACTGGTAAAAGAATCTCTTTGAGTTTGCAATTAAAATTTTTTTCAGTAAAAAAGCGTATGAAACATATTCTAAAAGTGTTATTTTTCGAAAAATATGTGTTATGAAAAATATTTGATCAATAGAAATATAGTAAGTCATCTTTTTCAGATTTAAACTGTTTTGCTATCTATGTTTATTTTTGTATCATATCAGTAATTTTTAAAAGTCTACTAGAAAATGTTAAAGGAATTTCTTGTTCTTTTCGATATGTATAAAAAACACACTAAGTATAATTATTTCAAATTGCAGAATTAAGATACCAAATTCAATCAGTGTTGAGTAATTTAAAGACATAAACATTTTTAACAGAGGTAGACAAATTTTGTTTCTTGATTTTTTTTTAAAATATAACTAAACTGATAGTATTTTATCAGATCATAACTCCACGCCAAGGTCCATTGTAAAATCCAATTTCACAAACCATTATGCTCGCCTTACATTAAGGCCCCCCTGCATTATGAAGGGGGTCTAAGATAGTTTAAGTTCTTCTGTCTTACCCTTTTAAAATAAAGTGCTGCTCTAATTAAAAAAATAAATATTGCTAAACTTTATATTCTCGAAGTATAGCTGGGAAAGACTTGGATATAATTGTCTGAATATCGGAAATATTTAATATATATTTAAGTTTAACAATAGTATATTATATTTACATAGTTATTCTTAAATACGTACTCTTTCAACAATTGCTATAAACAAACACTAAACTGTACGTTTTATTTAAAGATTTCGATGTTTAAATGTTTAATTCTGGTATCATATTCATGTACAAATTCAAAAAAAATATTTATTTTATCCATTAAAATGGCTTTCGTTATTTAATTTCAAATAACTACAGTAAACTACTAGTAAAAATATATAAATATAGTACATTTAAATAATTTTAAAAAGAATTAGAGTGGTAAGTGAATATAAATGTCATTCATTATCCAAACTTGACTTTTCATATGCAATGTACAGGAGATTATTAAATTTAGTATAGATACATAGTTTCTGTTAAAATATAGCATTGTATATATAATTAAACCTTTTTAACTGATGAACATTTTTGATGTGGTAGTTCTTTAGTGGCTTTAAGTACTTCTTAATATTTCGATTTAATAGAATTTAGAAACCTTATAATGGCAAAGCAAAAAGGGAAACTTTATTCCTGCGTAAAGGTTAATACCCAACCTGCGTAAGCGGCCTCCGTTATTAGGTTTACACTGTCTCTTTGGTAACTTTAGTGTAATTCGTTCTGACAACGAGTATTTTTACAATTTATAAAGAATAAATATAAGAAGTATTGAGACCAAGAGGTTTAACTTAAACAATCAATATTTAAAGTACAATAAAACGTCAAACAACACAAAATGTATTACAATATAAGCACAAAATGTACAAATATATTACAATACAAGTACAAAATGCTAAAATATTATGGTGATCGATTTCGGTGAACCACGCTCACCTTCTCTTTCTTTTGTGAATCCCTCTGGTCTGAGTCAGATGAGCGTGGTTGACCGAAATCGATCACCATAATATTCGTGCATTTTGTGTTTATATTGTAATACATTTTGTGTTGTGTAACGTATCATTTGTACTGTATATATACCAACACAATATTTACTGTAATAAGCAATGCTTGCAGCATGGTTTAATACCTAAATACGTTAATGTGAAAATTAAATGTAATACTGTTATTGGTACGAAAACAAAACAACAAGGTGAAAAAATGTTTGTAATAACTCAATTAAAGATTTGTATAGAAAAAAAGACGAACTGACATTTAAGAGTTACGACATTCGTATGCAATTTGTTAAAGAATATGGTATTATAGCTTGATTTTGCTGAACGTTAGATTCTTTTGTGAATCCCTCTGGTCTGAGGAAGGTGAGCGTGGTTCACCTAAATCGATCACCATAATATTTGTGCATTTTGTACTTGTATTGTAATATATTTGTGCATTTTGTGCTTATATTATAATACATTTTGTGTTGTGTGAAGTTTTATTTGTACTGTATATGTACCAACACGTATTTTGCTAATTAAAAACAATCTATATTTGTCAGTCAAACAAATATAATTATCACACATGTTCTTTCGATTCAAAAACTATTATTGATATAAGCAATTAGCTTTAAAAGCAGAGGTAATATTTAAGTAAGATGCATATAAGATGCAAGGATAAACAAATTGAAAGCTACCAATAAGATAATATTTTGTTAAATAAATTTAATATGTTTTTTTTACTAAAAAAATAGTACAATAATTAATTGGATATTCACTGTACAGTAATTACCAAACATATATTGAGATTTAAATTTAAAAATTTCATAATGTTGAGAGTAATATATTTAACCAATATCCATATTTTCTACAAAAATACAGTTTTCAGAAAATGACATCCACAGGACTGAATTTCTCCCTCCCGCCAATCATCTAATTTTTCTTCTGATAGTCTTTCAAGTTATTTTTGTCAAGTAATACTTAATTTGATGAAAACATTTTGAAAAGTTGACTTAAATATTATGTATCTCCAATATTACACACTTTTCTCCAAAGTATTATTTAATCACAATAAAATATAAACTAAAATAGATGAACCTGTGTTCACACTGTTATTTACTACAGATTATACAGTTAACACTCCTGTTGCATTTTGATAAATTATCGAGTTCTATTCTGTGTCTTTGAACCCAAACTATCAACAATCTAAACTGGCCATTTAACGAACCCTAAATATTTAACAATTGACCTTGAGAGGGTGCAGAGGTGAACTCATAAGGAACAATGATTTAACTCATAACATATTTAACTGAAAGATCCGAAAAGACTTGCACGAAAATCTCAACAGAGGCAAAATAAAGCAGGGTTTATTAATAATAAAACAAGGTTTATTACTACATTGTTGCAAAAGTGTGGGAACATGTTATAAGAAGAAAAGTTGCATTTTAAAGATATTTCTACTAACATTAGATTCCAAATAAATAATTTTACCTTCATCACAGAGAATAAATATGTTTATTTAATGGCTTTAACTTGTTATAAAGTAATTTACTAAACAACTTAGAACTTAACAACTATATAGAACTAACGATATAGAACCAAACACTAACCCTACAGTTAGTACATACCAAATATGTTTGTCTAATACACTTATACAATTAACCATCTGTCGTAATATATCAAAACTGGTGTAATCTACTTAACTTTATCAGATACTTTTTACCTAAATACAAATATATATATCACGGTTGTTGAATGTAAATGAGGTAAAGGTTATATCTGCTCAGAAGATAAATAGAGCGTTCCCTGACTGACGAGTTTTCATCAATGACCATCTGTCACTTGAGAACAAGTAGTTCCTCGCCAAACTGAAGCTGAGAAGTAAGGAGTTAGGCTACAGCTTCACCTGGAAGGTAAGTTCTTTGTCAGGAAAGGTGAAAGGGACAAGGTCCAGAGAATCAACTCTTACGCTGACATCGAGAAGTTAAAGTAGGCCCAAGGTCTACAGTTTTGCAATTTTCTCGTTTTATTTTTCATAATTTTTACAATCTTAAGCAACATAGCTGTTTAGAGACCGTGAGAGAATGAGATTTTTATCACGTTAATTATAGAGTACACACAAAATACATAGGGGGCGAAGGACCACTTAATATTAACCGATTAAGACGGTGAGGGGTTTTATGTCATAAGTAGATATATATAGATATATAAAGCAGACAGTACCTTGAGCTGATGTAAGGCGAAAGTCTAACACACACTTGGCTGGTCGTCGGTTGGGTAGTCCACAGCTGCGTGATGACCCCGGGACGAGCACTATGAGAAGAGAGAAGTTCTTGTAGAGGAATGAGCCCGAAGACACAGGGATTGTCACACACACACTATCTTGATACACATACGCACACCACAGTGGCACTTGCACGGAGCGAGGTGGAAAACTATATATATATACGGTGACGATTATAAACAAATGAGGTTGTTACAATTATAACAAATTATAAACTAGCACGAGGTTGAGGAAGCCCACGACATACATAACGACTGTACGTGGCGAGAGTTTGATACGCACTGGGACTGTGGCTGTCTTTTCGCGGCAAGGGAAGAGGGGGTTTTGCGCGGTTTTTTACAAGAAAAGAGAGGGGGAAACCTTCTAACCTCCAATGCTATATTGCCCAAGTGATACCAACATACAAAATAATATAACATAAATTGAAGACCCTTAAAAATAACAGATATATATATACTTATGCTAAACTTAAGAATACCAAACAATAGCTGTAAAATTGAAACTATAATATGACCGCAAATCAAATCGAAAATAATCAAAATTGCAATTTAAGTAATTTTTTTCATAACAACTATTCTTCACTTAACTTCATTCATGCAAATATAAGAAGTTTAAGAAAAAACTTTGACTCCTTTTTTATAGAACTATGCCAAATAAAAAGTAAATTCTATTTTATAGTTTTCAGTGCAATTTGTAATGAAATGAACTTCTACAATATTCCCGGTTACAATATGGTTTTCTCATGTAATGACACCTATAGAGCTGGAGGTGTCGTTTGTTATGCATTTGAAAATATGAACGTTTCTCAGGTTAGTGTTGATTTTAAAAGTATAGATTCGGATTTGCTGAAACTATCTTTAGAACAATAATTGTTTTATTTATTTTGTGTGTACAGACTTCATGCTTCTACGAAAAATATTTTTTAGATGAATTAAGCAACTTTTTACCACGTTTAACAAACAATACAATCTTAATTGGTGATGTAACATTAACATACGGTATTATTTCATGATCAAATTACTCAATATTACTTGTCTTTTAATAAGTTATGGCTTTGAACAGTTCATTCATAAACCTACACGGATAACAGAAAAGTATAAAACCTGTATAGACCACATTTTTGTAAGGCATAGGCACTAAGGCACTAAACCTCTTTCAGAGTGAAGTTCTAGATATAAACTTAACGTATAATTGGAGGATGTAGCTTTTTGTGAAACGTGGACTGACTGAAGTTAATGATGTTTTTATCATATATTTTAGTCTTCTAAAGGAAAAACTACCTATCGGAGCTGTTGTTATGAAATACAAGATGTAAATATTTGTTTTAATAGATTTCAATATATCCTAAGCACAAATGTTAATGGTTGTAAGAAAAAAGTTAATGTAAACGATAAAGTTGATAAAGCAAAGGCTGTTAATCCCTGGATCGATAATAGAATTTCAGATAAAATTAAAAAGAAAAAGAAGCTTTACAACATTTACAAAAGAAGGTCCTATGATTGTAATTTTAAATTTTACTTCAAAACATTTTCAGTTCAGTTATCTAAAGAAATAGAGTTAATTAAAAACCAATATTATTCCAAACAAATTGAAAACTGTGATGAGATTCGTCCATGCAATGGAGGATAGTAAATAAATTAAGTGGTGGTAATGTTATGAAAGCTGTTGAAAGGATAGAATTAGATAACGGCCAAACGATATCGGACCCAAAACTGGTTGCAGAGGAGATAAATAATTACTTTACCTCGGCTCAGGCATGGTTCTGATAATCAGGCAATGCCTAGTGTTATTTGGCATTTACATCCCAGCCATAGTTCCTTCTTCATTTATCCTACCAATGATAATATAATTGTACAAATAAAAAAGAATTTAAAGAATAAAAGATCTTTTGGTTTCGATAGCTTAAATTCATTTTTAATTAAGTCCAAAGCTGACATAGTCTATCCAGTTTTATCATATATTACAAACCTAAGTTTTTGTACTGGAATCTTTCTAATAATATACTGAAAAAAGCGTTGTTGTGTCCATCTTTAAGATAAACCGTCGATTAATTTAGACCAACTAAGGCCAATTAGCTTACTGTTAATCTTTTCAAAAATGTTTGTCGTCTTGTTCCATACCTTAATAACATACTTTGTTTTAGTATTAAGCATTTAAGGTTTCAGAGAGGTAAATCTACTGAGGATGTAAATCTAATAAGTGTTAAGGATTTTATTTTCTTAAGTGTAAATGAGGGAAACAAAACAATAGGTATTTTCATAGATTTCAAAAAAGTATTTGATTTGGTTGATCATAAAATATTATTCAGAAGTTAGAAGTATTGGGTATAAGAGGAACAGCCCACAATTGGTTTTATAGTTTTCTTACCAACAGATCTCAGAAAGTGTGTATCGGAAACTACACTAGCTCTTACCTTTTAATTAAATCAGGAGTACCTCAGGGTTCCGTGTTATCGGCCAACTTGTTCTTGATTTTTATAAACGATCTATTAGAATCTAATTTCAACGTTATCCCAAGTGCCCTGCAGACGACATTGCCCTATTTTATTCTCAGAAAAATATTATTCAAGCTTGGCAGCAAATAACTGAACACTTGGCGATTTTAAGGAACTGGTTTTTAATTATCTGGGACTTAATTATATTAATCAAGTGCCTTCAGAAATAAAAAACAGCCTTACACTAAACATTTTTTTGTTTAAATTGAAAAAAAATGGTTATAAAAGTTATATTAGTTTCTTGAACAACATACTTATTTAATAAATAGATTTTCTTTCTGTTTTTAAAAGTATGTTTTATTTTTACTTTCCGTTGTGTGTTTTTTTTTTTTTTTTTTTTATTTTGTACTGTACGAATCACCAGCACAGAAACATCACAATTTTGTAGTTCTTAGTTATAGATTAGTAATAAATAAGTAGTAAATTATGTTAGTAATAAGCAGGCGGCACGGAGAGCAAGCCTTATCAGTATTCTGGACTGAAAAAATAACTGTTGTTTCAGTATTGCGCTGTCACACTACTGGACAAGTGGCAGTGTATATTCCATTTTATTTCAATCATGTTTCGAGAACATAGAGAACATACGAGTAAAGGAATAAACTCATTATTTCAATTACTACATTGATATTTACGGAAGAGTTTTCCTATACAGCTCTTAAGTATTTAAATTTATGTATACGGCATTGCCAATAAAGTTTCAAAATAAATATGGTTTACATGTTTTTTAGAATGAATTTCAATCATCAGCTCTGTTTGATACAATTAATTGATAAATATACAACACATTCTTCTCAGTAAAAAATACGATAATCCTAATTTACTCTCGACTGAGTATAATATATTTCATGCAGTATTATTTCCATTTGTTTGTTCAAATACTAGGTTAGATTAAGATAAAATGTAATACCAATACTGCAAAATGAAAGCTATTTTTTAATAACGATATAATAACATTTGTATCATAAGTTTGATTTTATCGTAACCAAACCTAAATAATTTTGCTAGTTCTCACTTGTTTTAATGGCATGTGAATAGTTACTTTAGAGTAGTTTAAAGATCTGTTAGTTTATCCTTTGACACTTGGAACTATGAGCTATACTCATAACTGTATTGTTTGTCATTAAATGTATTTATAGATATTCTTTTCAAGTGTGTATCTTAGTTGAAGGGATATAATGAAAGAAAATTCTCTAATATATGAATAAATAAGTAGGTGTTGACAAAGTGCAGTATTAAGGTAGTTGTCCTAAAAAATACCTTACAGTAATATGTCATTTTACCTTTTAATTTATTCAGCTACAACCTCTGATAAAATCAAGACGTCATTGTTATTGTAGCAGAAACCAAATTAGCGATATTTCATCCAAATAGCTTCAGCCCCTTTGCTTCATACATATTACTTGGGGCAGTTTCATTATGCTGATATTTAAACTTATGCTTAACACAAACAATGTACTAGTGTAACATTCCAATAATTCTTGTCTTATTGTTTAAACCATAATACATATGGTTCGAAGTGGTGGGGAGTGGTAAATAGCCAGTTTACTTGAACGTAACCAAACCAAACGTGCTGAATGCAGACAAGTTCGGCCCACAATCTTTACCTCCAGCTGGCCTTCACTGCTGCTGCAGCAGCTGACGAGAATATAAATGTAAAACACGATGACAGCTGACACCACAGCACGCTTGATTCTAACATTTACGTCATATGTGTTTCTGTAGTTTTATTGCAGTTATTAGAACTAACTGCTGGCTTCAAATGTTTATTACAGAAGTTCCGTATACACGTTCCTATGTACTCCATGTAGTATTTCTTCATATTTAAACTTACTTAACATAAAATCTAGTAATACGAATACAACAGGCGTACATAAGAATAATCGTAGTTTTTATTTGTAAATTTAAGTTTGATCTAAATATCTTGGTGGTGTAAAATCTAACAGTTACTATACAGGGCGTGGCAAAAGACTAGAATATATTTATTAATTTTAAAAACTATTGAAGAAAATTACTGAAACTTCGTAGTTATATACATGTCTCTATAACAAACATTTAGCCATATTTTACTCGTTTTTTTTATAGCCTGGGAATTTCCTATGAAGGAAATCTTTAAAATTTCAATATTAAGCCTACCTCGAGTTATACCTCATTTTAAAGGTCTTTGTTTATGCGATCCAACAATGCTAACCTGAGGTCAAATGGATGACTGAGTCAGAAAATTCAGGAACTCAAAGATTTGAATGTTATATAACTAATTCTTCTAAGTACAGTAATACAGTTATTTATTTATCCCTGTTTGAGGTCTATTTTGTACGATGTTGTTGACAACTACCTTAGTAGTTATTCTAATTTATTATAAAACGTAGACTATTATATATAATTTAGGCTGCGTTTTATAACTGACCTATTATTTTTCGCTGATACTTTATTTATTTCACACTATGAGCTGTTAGATAAAAACAAATAAAATTAACACCTTTGCATTACGCCAATTGATTATTATTGAAATTTAGCATTACTGCTTTATTTTTAATATGATTTATGAAATAAATGGTATTTTCAACATCCTTAAAATGAAGCTGAACATACTAGAGTACGCTTTGTGGTGTTAAAATGAATAATTAAATATATTTAATCCCGGGTGTATGCATGGTTTTTAGGAAAGGTTCTCCTCTGTACATTTATATTAATAATACACATTTTTTAATCTTAAAAGTAGTTTAGCTTCTTTATAAACTAAATCCTTTATGTATGAAATGAAATGCTGGACTAATCCATAAGTGCATATAACATTTTCCCTTTGGCATCCAGGACAGCATTTATTGAAACTAAGCTAATGATGATATAAGCTAATTTTTAATATCACTTTACTTTGTAGTATCGTTTATATTTAATCCGAGTTTTGTATAAGGAAACTAAAATAAATAAACTGTTTTCCTGCTATTAAATGTATGAAGTTAAAAAAATCACAATCTATATATAAAAGACAAATACTACTGACTGACTCAATGACTCACTTATCATGAAATCTCAAAAATTACCGAACGGATTTACACGAAATTTTAAATGAAGTTAGCTTTAGTAACGAAAGGACTCACTAAGAAAGGATTTTTTGAAATTCCATTCCTAAGGGGTACAAAAAGCCTCTCAAAAGTCCCTTTTTTCCATAAAAATAATATTGAATTGATTTTAGTAAACCAATAATAGCTGTTTTGTATATAAATAAACGTGTTTAATTTATATGTTTGACACTATCCTATTTAAGAGTTTAGTCTTCAACTGAAAAACAAATCAAATTAAATGACCACGTCTGAAATAGGCTAAGTAATACTATTGTGTATTTATACTATTAAAGGTAGCAATTTAGTGTGGGTTAGCAACCACAAAGTAGTGTGGTTGAGTTCATTTTGTGATTTTAAATTATACAGTTAGTCTACTTTATTATAGTCAAAAGTCACATGCCGAGGTGTACCAAGCGCAGCGAGAGATGGAGTTGGCACGCGAAGCGTGCAGGGATCTCCATAGTATTTCATATAATCAAATTTATTATGTTTTTAAATATTGGCTATTTACTAATAATATAATATTAATAAAATAAAATCACATACTAATATTATAAAATAAAATCACACTGAAAGTATATAAGAAAGTATATAACTATAAATTAAAAGTCAACTTCTTGATTGTTCTATTTACTGCATACTTATTGAAATGTACTTTGAGTTTGAGTTTCTGATATCAAGTTTGTCTGTCTTTTTCTAAATTATTAATGTTATTAATGTAATGGGAATATTAATGTTGTAATCCCAACGGAAAAGCTATAACTCTTTTAAAAATACTGTCATGATTTGTTTATTTAGGATTAGACTGTGATTTTATTTAACTTTGTGATTATATTTATGGTTATTCAAAAATATTCAACCAATACTAGAAGCACTTTACCTGAGAATATTATTTTGGGTATTGAAATTATAACAAGTGTTTAAAAAACAAGTTCCAGTTGAATGTTGGTACAATTCATACTTTCATAAAACATTGAAATAATTGCATTAAAGCAATGTAGAGAATCTGAAGTAAGACAACTATTGTGGGTTAGATTTACATTGTCCCCTTACACTTTGCTCAGTGTTGGCCATCTCAGGACTTGGACGTTGTAGGACTACCTCTCTCAACGTCCACCTTAGCTGTTAATCAACACATATTTAGCCTTACTAATTAATATTATTTAACCTATCTAAGTGTGACAAATATATGACAGTAGTATTACTAATTGAAAATGTCGCGATCATATTCCGTTGCATTATTTTCGAGAAGTATTTGTTTTGCGATTTGTCAAATTATGCCCTGTATACTAACATGGATTAACGTATAGTAAAAAGTAATTTACTCTATTTCCTGTTAAATTCAATAAAAATGTCATGAGACTGTTCAGACTACACACAATATGTTGTAGTCATGAGACAGTTCAAACTGGACAAATATATGCTAATAATACAATTAACTATGGTATATTTATTTTGCTATTAAATTATAACTTAACTATGTAATATATTATTTACAAATATATCATGCACTTTCATGGATGGTGTGGAAGTTTCCGGAGCTTAGTGAACTGGAAACTCTTGCAGAACTGAATTTGTTAACCTTATTAGCTCGTCGAGCTGTGACTGACATGCAATGCTTTTACCGAGTGCTTCTATTGGTCTAAGAGTTCTAGAGTATAGTTTGACCATACTTTGGAGGGAGCGATGCAATGGTCAGATCTACTAACATTGCAAACGCTTCATTCACCACCTAAATTGTTTCGTGAGCAATAATGGCCGGTTCCTAAGGATGTGGAAAATAGCATCTGATCATTTACTGTGTGACTTAACTCTCACTCAGCAAGTAAACCCTGTTTATCAAGTGTTGCATGTTTGGGCCTGAAGGCTGAACACTTGACAGTTCAACTGGCTGGTGTCATGGCAAGTGGGTATTGAAAAATAATAATAATAACTTAACCATGTAATATATTATTTGCTTAGTAAACAGTAAAACATTTTACTTTTAGTTTATTTTGTTCTATAACTGCAAACAGATTAATTCATATATGAGACATCGATACAAGCTGTGCGTATTTAAGGAGGATATGGATGATTATATGAGTGTGGATGAACTGTGTAGTCTGCCTACTAAGATCGACTGTTCAGCAGAAAGGCCACTTGTGTATTGTTATTGAACATCATTTCATTTCATAAGAGTGATTTTGGAGTAACAACAATGTGCTTACAAATATTTAAAAAGATTGAACTAAAAATTTTCTAGATGCAAATTTAACATCTTATGAAGGAAAACGAACATAATGATCGTAAAATTGGCTTCTTTCATGCAGGGTTTCGGCTTTAAACCTCTTTATCTTCATGGACTCATCATCTTTAAACATTTTGTTTGTTTGGTTTCTAGGTTCATGAACCTTATAATTTTAACGGTATAAGGTTTATAATTTATTTTTAAATTTAATTTTATAAAAATTATTTATTCATTCTAACCTTAGGGTTAGCAAGGCTTATACAATCGTTTCAAGAATTGAATATAATATTTATGACAACGACATAAAGCAATTTGATAAAACTCTTGAGTATGGTTAGATAATGGTATATATTTTTCATTTTCGAAAATGCACCAACTACAGATTAAAATTGTGAGTTCTAAATTTAAAAGTAAAGTTCATGTATCATTAAAATACCTTAGTCAGGGATACATTTTGTCATGATTTAAACTTATTTTGTTTGCCAAATACATTTCCTTTAAGCTATACATATTAATTTGAAAAGGTACAAATAATACAGGCGTGCCTTATACAGCTCATCCAACTAATAAATATTATATTCTAAACTTGAGAGCTTTAATGACTGGGAGTTTATAAGCCAGTTATCATATTTATATTTAATTTAACCGACAAGTTACCAAACATATAGAAAATAACTGTAATAACTTTCTTATTATTCATTATACTGATAAAACAAATAATTTACTTGCTTTTACTTAAATATTTTTGGTATAATTTATCAATAAAATATTCGTTTGATCGCTCCTAAAACGTATTATATTTATTTTCAGCAACTTCTTCAAAATGGTAAGTAAAATGTATAACATTTTTGGACTGTGAATTATACATTAATGAATTAAAGGGCTCTTAAACGTACTGAATATTTTGGCTTTTATATACATAACTGCTTTCCAAGGAAAGTGTAATTTGACCGTTGAAAATGTATTAAAAATATATTTGAGAAAAAATAGTTATTCTATCTCAATTTATAAATGGCAGTCGAAAAGATACACACAAGGCAAGCTGATATGTCTGTACCTATATGTTTGTTTGTCAGTCACTTACTAACGAGGCAGTAATACCCAACTGTAAACAACATCAAAGATTTCATAGCAACTTACCTACCTTAGATATCTTATGAGGTATTAATTGTTTATTTGTCCCGTATACAAAACTTTACGTATTTATAAATACTTTTCAAAACAATAAATTCTTTCTGGAGTAAAATGTTCTGTCAT
Source organism: Stictocephala bisonia (assembly GCA_035578905.1). Lineage (NCBI taxonomy): Eukaryota > Metazoa > Arthropoda > Insecta > Hemiptera > Membracidae > Stictocephala > Stictocephala bisonia. The sequence continues at coordinate 1,136,621 of JAQJVL010000253.1, read as the reverse complement.
TTATACTCAATTATTTGCCAACACATATATTGAACAACGTGTAACTATTTATATATAAATATGTATTTGGTTTTCATATTTACTTATATTTATACAATTTGATAAAATAATTTAACAGAAATTAACCAAAGCTACAATAAATTTTAATGTCAGATTTACGTGTAATATATTTTGGTAAAAATTTTATTTTCTGAACTACCAATATATATACACATTAAATAGCTGTAATAAGAACATAAAAAAAACTATTTATTTTATATTGCCGAATTACGACATCCATATTACTAAATTTTTTAGTTTTGTGTTTGAAGGGTTAATGGGGGGGGGGGCAATTTTAGTAGTTCGTGTTGAAAGGTAAGTGTGTGGGTCAAAGCTAGTAGCATGTGTTCGTAGGGCAGGTGGATGAGTCAGAGTTAGGTGTATATGCTCACAGGGTGGGTGGTTGATTAATGAAATAACTCTATATAACGATATTAATGTAGACCATTGAAAATTCCACGGTTTACAAGTTCTAATTAAATATTGCAATACATCGTTTAAAACATTATAAAGTATAATATTAAATTATTCAAAACTACAAACAACGTTTCTCCTTTAAAATTTTAAGAAGATAATTTTAAAGAGCTTCTCTGCAATTTACATTTGAAACTAATATTACTTATCATATTGAATACGGCAAAATAATTAAAAAAATTGTACGATGGAATAAAACAAGCAACTTTCCGCTGCCTTAAATATAAGCCGATATATTTAAGGCAGCAAGGGAAGAAGTTTATTGGAATGTTTATTACATTGGCTTGAGTTTGGCAGCGCCCTAACCAATCGAATATACTTTGAAATACGTCTTTTACCATTCAGAAAATAGAGATTTCAAACTTGTTGGACAAATAGACTTACTTTATAACATTTTACTATTAAATGGTAATTAGTTATTAATTTTTGGATTAAATTATAGTACTTCATAAAACAATAACCATTAATTATTTGAAGTTTGAGGATAGCGGCTCTAATCTAAATATTTGTTTAATCCCTCCAGTTAAAGTAAAAATCTTTGAGAATATTATTATTATTTTTAAATATTTACTATGATCAATATGTTTAAATGCAGGAAGGACTATGACATGTCCATATTTTTACCTCAATAAAAGTGTTTTTATTTCATTTCAATCTGTTTAGATTTCTTACATTCTGAATATGCCTAGTACACATAATTTACTTTTTCTTTCAAGTATTTGTGTATTGCATCTGTTAATATGAAGTATTTTTTCTTATCTGTGTTTTAATATGTATGATATATTTTTGTGTGTTATTAGCTGAAATTTTCAATCACGGTTGTCTATAATAATAAATGATTTGTTTTCATTTCGTCTTTCCACAGAAATAAATGAGCACGATTAGCATGAATTATAATAATAACACTATCAAAGATATGTTTTTGAAGGGTTAAACTTATTAATAGTTCAATTATTGATAAGCAAAAACACACCTCTATGGAGCTTAATAATTAACTTATTCAAACTCTATGCTTCAATTTTTTAAACAAAAATGTTACCATTAATACAATGTCAGTTTGCCAAACTAATTATTTTATATATTTTATTTACAATGTTCGTGTTAAAATGGAAAATGAAAATTTTAAATCTTAATTGTACAGGGGCTAAAGTAGATTCAAAAACTATTATAAGATACTAATAAAAATATGTTATTTCGATCCGTTATGAAAGTTATTAATAATAGCTTTAAATGATAGCTTTATGTTCTTAACTGAAACATTAATTTGTTTGAAAGTTTTATACTATAAAGAAATGTGTTTGTGTTCTTTAATCCATCATATTTTAGAATAATCAAACTACGCTTCTTTTAAAACTTATACTAAAATAAGTTTTTACGTTTTGACTTACCTCAAGTTATTACTTGAGCTGGATTTGTTCTGCCAATGTACTCAGTTTATCCTCGACACTATACAAACTAAAAAAATAAATTTGTTTTTATTGTTCTTTAGTTTCATGCCAAGGAAATCATACATCTCAAAGTTTGCGAAATTTCCGGTAAAGCCAACAAAACTCCTTGAAGCTGTATCTAAGTTAAATTGAAAACCAACAAGGAATAAAGACTTGTGGTGGAACGTCTTAGAATTATAACTTCTGTAATGAGACATTTATGATTATTATAATAATTTGTTCTAAACTGCATTAAATATTCTAACCAAACCAAAGCATATACAACAATCTTGAAAAAGATCAAACTCTATATCTAAATATTACTAAATGTTAAGAATAATTATTGTTTAAGTTTTTCTTTTCGTATGACTGACTACTAACTATATTTCATGTAAATATAACATTTATATTTTTAGTTTATTTCCTCACTAAACATAACAATCACAAATTGAATATGACTTTTTTTAACAATATGCATTGTATTGTTTGACTTTTTTGTTATGGTTTATCAACTTACTATTTTCGTCTGGTTTAGATAATTATTTTCAAACAAAGTTTCTTTAAAGAAGTTAAAAGACTATGTAGTTAACAATTATGTATATGGATTAGAAGAAGGGAGACCATGTTGACCATATTCAAAAATTCTGAAACATCAGTACAGTGAGATATCCAAAGTACACTGCCAATAATTTAATAAGCCTTTCTGTTAATAAAACATTTTTTGATATATTAGTAATATAATCCCAAGTAATTGTTAAATACAATTAGAATATAGGTGACATACACCTATAGCAGCACATTGATATCAACCACTCCATTAATTTTATATAGTAAAAATATTCTTATACTCGTTTTACTAACTATAAAATCAAAGTGTTAATGACGTGTATTAAAAATATATAGTATATTAAAAAATTACATTTTTTCTTAAATGCTATTCCTATAACTAATTTAAAACTAATATTACTTTTTGTATATAAAACCACCAAATAATATTAATAACTGTGAAAGTAACAAAATAACAAAAGTTAACATTTATATAATTCGCTTTCCACTGCCTCTATACAGTAGGGGAGGGCGTTTTTATTACGTCACGTTGAGATTTGCTGCGCTGTAACCAATCGAACACGCCCAATACCATTCAGAGAGAGAGTCAACATACACGATTCTCTTTGGTGAACTTTATACACATTCAAAATACACGATTCTCTTTAGTGAACTTTAAACACATTCTACATACACGATTCTCTTTAGTGAACTTTATGCACATTCAAAATACATGATTCTCTCCAGTGAACTTTATACACATTCAACATACACGATTCTCTTTAGTGAACTTAATACACATTCAACATACACGATTCTCTCTAGTGAAATTTATACTCATTCAACATACACGATTCTCTCTAGTGAACTTTATACTCATTCAAAATACACGATTCTCTTTAGTGAACTTTATACTCATTCAACATACACGATTCTCTCCAGTGAACTTTATACACATTCAATATACACGATTCTCTCCAGTGAACTTTATACACATTCAACATACACGATTCTCTTTAGTGAACTTTATACTCATTCAACATATACGATTCTCTCTAGTGAACTTTATACTCATTCAACATACACGATTCTCTCCAGTGAACTTTATACACATTCAACATACGCGATTCTCTCCAGTGAACTTTATACACATTCAAAATACACGATTCTCTCTAGTGAACTTTATACTCATTCAACATACACGATTCTCTCCAGTGAACTTTATACACATTCAACATACACGATTCTCTTTAGTGAACTTTATACATATTCAACATACACGATTCTCTCTAGTGAACTTTATACTCATTCAACATACACGATTCTCTCCAGTGAACTTTATACACATTCAACATACACGATTCTCTCCAGTGAACTTTATACACATTCAACATACCCGATTCTCTTTAGTGAACACTATACACATTCAACATACACGATTCTCTCCAGTGAACTTTATACAAATTCAACATACACGATTCTCTTTAGTGAACTCTATACACATTCAACATACACGATTCTCTCTAGTGAACTTTATACACATTCAACATACACGATTGTCTTTAGTGAACTGTATACACATTCATACACGATTCTCTTTAGTAAACTTTATACACATTCAACATACACGATTCTCTTTAGTGATCTTTATACACATTGAACATACACGATTCTCTGTAGTGAACTTTATACACATTCAAAATACACGATTCTCTCCAGTGAACTTTATACACATTCAACATACAAGATTCTCTCTAGTGAACTTTATACACATTCAAAATACACGATTCTCTCTAGTGAACTTTATACACATTCAACATACAAGATTATCTCAAGTGAACTTTATTTAACATACATGTTTCTCTCAATTGAACTCTATACACATTCAACATACACGATTCTCTCTAGCGAACTTTATACACATTCAACATACACGATTCTCTCTAGTGAACTTTATTCAACATACATGTTTCTCTCAATTGAACTTTATACACATTCAACATACACGATTCTCTCTAGTGAACTTTATACACATTCAACATACACGATTCTCTCTAGTGAACTTTATACACATGCAACATACACGATTCTCTCTAGTGAACTTTATACACATTCAACATACACGATTTTCTCTAGTGAAATTTATACACATTCAATATACACGATTCTCTCTAGTGAACTTTATACTCATTCAATGTACACGTTAATACAATTTCGACGACATTTCATTACTAAACACTGAACGTACTGTAATTGTATTACGTTGTATTGATTCAGAATAACCGAAATAAGTTTAATATTATTGTAGTTTCTCTAAAACCTAACAATAATACCTAATATTAAAAGGGATGTATAGAAAATAGCTACTAAATATCAGAACCAATTCAAACGTCCTTTATTTGCAACACTGCCTTTTACGTGTTTCAAATATTTTTATATCTTCTTATGAACGTTAATGAACATTTCTTAAATATGCATTTATATAAGTATTTGTATAAAAGTATTACGTTCTGAAATCTGATTAAAAAAAAATTGTTTTACTTTTTATGTCATTCATTACTTTTCTTTCAGCCAATTTCGAATGAAATAATTGAGCTGAATTAGCACTTAGTCAACTATGAACCATTTCATATATATGGTTTTAACAAAAATTGTTTGTCCTTGTAAATGTGAATTGTTAACATGAAATACGTCAAAAATAAAAACTGATTACAAGTGCTGTATTTAATATTCTACATAGACATCAGTACCTTTACACCGTCAATTTAATAAATATCTTTATCCGAACGTTGATACTTACCATCGTTGTATAACTTAGAATTAATAAATCAAAGTACTTCTTTTACAATAGTATATTTAAGCCATCATCGTTCTATTACTGAAAAAATGTTTCTTATTTAAAAAAACCCCCTCGGTTCTGATAAATATAATTTTAACAAAAAAAAAAAGAAAAAACAGTATATACAGTGCTTTCCAAAAGTAAAATGCAAAACTACGAGATATGCTTATAGAGATCAAAATAAAGTGAAAATAAAGATTAAAATTTTTTATAAAAACGTTTCGTTTACCAAATATCTGCCATTTTGTATTTTCACAAAATAATTTTTATGTTTAAGTTGGTTCAACTGATCTTTAAGAAATGCATGATTAATTATGCATGTTACATTGATAAATATATATTATGAAAAAAAAAATCAACTTGACCCAATTTAAAGTTTTAAAATGTCGGCCAATTTAAATGTTTAAACAGAAATAGCGGAAAGTGGAACAATACTAAAACTTACTATGAATACGAGTTTTTAGATAGTTTTATTACCAACCAGTCAGTATAAAAAAAGTTAAAATCGGACAAAAAATAACCGAGACACGTTGACATTGTTGTTGAGAGGCAGCAAAAACCTAAAAACAAATGGCTTTTTTTTGCTGCCTCTCAACACAAAATGTTAATGTGTCTTGCTTGGTTTTTGCTTGATTCTAATATTTTTAATACTGATAGATTGGTAGTGAAAGAATCTTCTAGTGAACTTTAATCGTGTAGGAGGGATTTAAGGTATTTCAAACTATTGTCTTGTGCTGTAAAGTTTTTCATATTTTGAAGGAACCTCAACATAGGTTCTGCCTAATGAGGCCCTACGTTTTTTGAAAGATTAGTTCTCTATATTAGTTTAAAACATATTTCATCTTTGCAATAATCATTATTATCTGTGCAACAATAATGATAAAAGTATTAAGTATTCAACATTTTAAGTATATTATGTAATGTAACACTAATTTATGTTCTTGTGTACTATGTTTTAATTTTGTTGTTGTAAATATTAATATTCCTAAACATATATTATGCATATAAATATTTGTATAATCTTGAATCTTTCAAAAAATAAAACATATTCTATTCATCTAAAAAACCATGTCTAAAGTAATTTTTTAATTTTTTGCTATTTTCCGGTAACTTCTGTTTAAACATTTAAAATGGCCAGCATTTCGAAACATTAAATTTAATCAAGTTGATTTTTTTCTAGAATATATATTTATTATTGTAACATGCAAAGCAAGTTTCCTAAATATCTATTGAGCCAATTTAGAGATGAAAATTCCTTTTGGAAAAAACAAAATGGCTGATATCTTGTAAACTAAGTGTTTTTGGAAAAAATGTTTTCTTCATATCCTCTTTATTTAGACCTATTTAGGCCTAACCATTTCCCGAAGTATGGTACTTTACGTAAGGAACACCCTGTATAGTTCCATTTATCCTTGGGTTCCTTATCAAGGAAATCAAGGAAATCGAAAACTTCTCGCGGCTTTTTTGTGCTATGTATCTTCTGATATGACACAAGAAACAAGTGGAGCTTAATGTTTTATAGTCAATAATACTTTACTATGAATAGTTTGTTTGTATTGTAAAAAACTTAAGGAATATATATTGTTAATAATTAATATTACATACTTTAAGGAGAGTTAGTCGGCATTGAAAAGTATACATTAGTAAGTAATTTTACAATTTGAAGATGCAACCATGGTTTTTTCGATTCCACTTTCCACTGCCTCTATACAGTAGGGAAGGGCGTTTTTATTACGTCACGTTGAGATTTGCTGCGCTGTAACCAATCGAACACGCCCAATACCATTCAGAGAGAGAGAGTCAACATACACGATTCTCTCAAGTGAACTTTATACACATTCAACATACACGATTCTCTATAGTGAACTTTATACACATTCAACATACACGATTCTCTATGGTGAACTTTATACACATTCAACATACACGATTCTCTCTAGTGAACTTTATACACATTCAACATACACGATTCTCTTTAGTGAACTTTATACACATTCAACATACATGATTCTCTCAAGTGAACTTTATACACATTCACGATTCTCTATAGTGAACTTTATACACATTCAACATACACGATTCTCTCTAGTGAACTTTATACACATTCAACATACACGATTCTCTTTAGTGAACTTTATACACATTCAACATCCACGATTCTCTAGTGAACTTTATACACATTCAACATACACGATTCTCTATAGTGAACTTTATACACATTCAACATACACGATTCTCTCTAGTGAACTTTATACACATTTAACATACACGGTTCTCTTTAGTGAACTTTATAAACATTCAACATACACGATTCTCTTTAGTGAACTTTATACACATTCAACATACACAATTCTCACTAGTGAACTTTATACACATTCAACATACACGATTCTCTCTAGTGAACTTTATACACATTCAACATACAAGATTCTCTCTAGTGAACTTTATTCAACATACATGTTTCTCTCAATTGAACTCTATACACATTCTACATACACGATTCTCTCTAGCGAACTTTATACACATTCAACATACACGATTCTCTCTAGTGAACTTCAATCAACATACATGTTTCTCTCAATTGAACTTTATACACATTCAACATACACGATTCTCTCTAGTAAACTTTATACACATTCAACATACACGATTCTCTCTAGTGAGCTTTATACACATGCAACATACACGATTCTCTCTAGTGAACTTTATACACATTCAACATACACGATTCTCTCTAGTTAACTTTTTACACATTCAATATACACGATTCTCTCTAGTGAACTTTATACTCATTCAATGTACACGTTAATACAATTTCGACGACATTTCATTACTAAACACTGAACGGTTTGTAATTGTATTACGTTGTATTTATTCAGAATAACCGAAATAAGTTTAATATTATTGTAGTTTCTCTAAAACCTAACAGTAATACCTTATATTAAAAGGGATGTATAGAAAATAGATACTAAATATCAGAACCAATTCAAATGTCCTTTATTTGCAACACTTCCTTTTACGTGTTTCAAATATTTTTATATCTTCTTATGAACGTTAATGAACATTTCTTAAATATGCATTTATATAAGTATTTGTATAAAAGTATTACGTTCTGAAAGCTGATTTAAAATAAAATTGTTTTACTTTTTATGTCATTCATTACTTTTCTTTCAGCCAATTTCGAATGAAATAATTGAGCTGAATTAGCACTTAGTCAACTATGAACCATTTCATATATATATTGTTTTAACAAAAATTGTTTCTCCTTGTAAATGTGAATTGTTAACATGAAATATGTCAAAAATAAAAACTGATTACAAGTGCTGTATTTAATATTCTACATAGACAGCAGTATCTTTACACCGTCAATTTAATAACTATCTTTATCCGAACGTTGATCCTTACCATCGTTGTATAACTTAGAATTAATAAATCAAAGTACTTCTTTTACAATAGTATATTTAAGCCATCATCGTTCTATTACTGAAAACAATGTTTCTTATTTCGAAAAACCCCCTCGGTTCTGATAAATATAATTTTAACAAACAAAAAAAAGAAAAAAACAGTATATACAGTGCTTTCCGAAAGTAAAATGCAAAACTACGAGATATGCTTATATAGATCAAAATAAAGTGAAAATAAAGATTACAATTTTTTATAAAAACGTTTCGTTTACCAAATATCTGCCATTTTGTATTTTCACAAAATAATTTTTATGTTTAAGTTGGTTCAACTGATCTTTAAGAAATGCATGATTAATTATGAATGTTACATTGATAAATATATATTATGAAAAAAAAATCAACTTGACCCAATTTAAAGTTTTAAAATGTCGGCCAATTTAAATGTTTAAACAGAAATAGTGGAAAGCGGAACAATACTAAAACTTACTATGAATACGAGTTTTTAGATAGTTTTATTACCAATCTGTCAGTATAAAAAAGTTAAAATCGGACAAAAAATAACCGAGACACGTTGACATTGTTGTTGAGAGACAGCAAAAACCTAAAAACAAATGGATTTTTTTTGCTGCCTCTCAACACAAAATGTTAATGTGTTTTGCTTGGTTTTTGCTTGATTCTAATATTTTTAATACTGATAGATTGGTAGTGAAAGAATCTTCTAGTGAACTTTAATCGTGTAGGAGGGATTTAAAGTATTTCAAACTATTGTCTTGTGCTTTAAAGTTTTTCATATTTTGAAGGAACCTCAACACAGGTTCTGCCTAATGAGGCCCTACGTTTTTTGAAAGATTAGTTCTCTATCTAGTTTAAAACATATTTCATATTTGCAATAATCATTATTATCTGTGCAACAATAATGATAAAAGTATTAAGTATTCAATATTTTAAGTATATTATGTAATGTAAAACTAATTTATGTCTTGTGTACTGTGTTTTAATTTTGTTGTTGTAAATATTAATATTCCTAAACATATATTATGCATATAAATATTTGTACAATCTTGAATCTTTCAAAAAATAAAACATATTCTATTCATCTAAAAAACCATCTCTAAAGTATTTTTTTAATTTTTTGCTATTTTCCAGTAACTTCTGTTTAAACATTTAAAATGGCCAGCATTTCGAAATATTAAATTTAATCAAGTTGATTTTTTTCTAGAATATATATTTATTATTGTAACATGCAAAGCAAGTTTCCTAAAGATCTATTGAGCCAATTTAGAGATGAAAATTCCTTTTGGAAAAAACAAAATGGCTGATATCTTGTAAATGAAGTGTTTTTGGAAAACATGTTTTCATGATATCCTCTTTATTTAGACCTATTTAGGCCTAACCATTTCCCGAAGTATGGTACTTTACTTAAGGAACACCCTGTATAGTTCCATTTATCCTTGGGTTCCTTGTCAAGGAAATCAAGCAAATCGAAAACTTCTCGCGGCTTTTTTGTGCTATGTATCTTCTGATATGACACATGAAACAAGTGGGGCTTGATTTTTTTATAGTCAATAATACTTTACTATGAACAATTTGTTTGTATTGTAAAAAACTTAAGGAATATATATTGTTAATAATTAATATTACATACTTTAAGGAAAGTTAGTCCGCATTTGAAAAGTATACATTAGTAAGTAATTTTACAATTTGAAGATGCAACCATGGTTTTTTTCGATACAATACTACTCTTTTACATTTAGTCATAATAAAAATAAGTCGTAATTTAAGTTTTTCAATTTTTTTTTTAGTTTGCCAAATTTTAATAAAACATTTTCATTGAAACAGTTTTAGTTAAATAAATTCCTGTAGTTCACGGAATTGGCTCTTACGTGAATATAACACTGAAATACGTTGAAACCATTCAAATTATAATATCAATTTTTACTTTGTCATTTTGATCCCAGCAAAGTGACGAGTGTTAAGTAATATATTTAATCATCCGTTTTGTATATAATTAACTCTTTTGGTATACAAATTAAATATTTCACTTCATCGTAAGCATTAGGGGAGTCAAAAATAGTTACTAATACAAACAATGCAGCTAATTACAACAATGATAAATGTTAGAGTTTTTTATTTAAATTTATTTATTGTCTGTTTATTAACGTAGGCCTATATTCGGCTAAGTTAAAGTGATTTTCAACCTTACATTTAGTTATTTAATATTTTTAAATACATTTATGTTAGAAAAAAAAGAATACTATGTATGATCACACAATTATGTATAATAACATCTACCACCGTTAACAACTGTACTTACACATAGCAATCCTGGGGAATGATAATGGAGTGAGCACTTCCCAGTTGCCCGAACTCCACTCCGGGGACCCTTTAGGCTGAGAGAAAGCAGATCACCTTCAAGGTTTGTGCTAGCAACTGCGTGAGAAAATAATGCTGACGTAAATGACAGTTTTGAGAACAAACCATTAATTAGATACTGGAATGAATACTATGGGTGACGTGTTCGTAAATAAAAGAATACTAAAATATAATGGTATGGCTAAATATCTAACAATTACTAACTTATACCAAGTATTTAGCTGTCAATATGAAACAACAAATGTAAAAATATAGTTTTAGTAAATAAATATGAAATTGTCACTGAATTATTTGTAAATTTTAATAATGAAAACGTGAGATATGTTTTTTATGTATACATCTTAAATTTTAGGTGATTAAATATGCGGATATTACATAATTTAAAATATGCATTTTCATTATTGATTGAATATATTATTATTAAGAAATTAACATACAGTTGTATTAAATGTTATTCTTCTACTATAGAATGTACCTAAAATTAAATAAATTTCCTCAAATATAACATAATATATGTAAGTAAATATTTTATTTTATTAAATATAAAATACTGAACAAGAATGTTTTTTTAAAATCCAAGTAAAGTTAACATGCTCTCAGGAAGAAAACACAAATTATATCAACTTATTTTGTTGTAAGGAGTTAAATTTTGTGAGTCTCTGTAGATTAATTTATCAATTTAGAAATAATACTTTTATAATTACTAATTACATATGAATTACCTAAAGATATTTTGTGTTCATGGAACATCTGATAATTGTTTTTATATACGCGTATTAACTTGAAGGCTAAAAAAAATTATGCTTTTAATTAGTATTATAGTAATAAAAATATGAACATTGAAAGGATTTTCTGATTTCTCCATCATCTATGAATGTTTTCTCAAACGTTTAGTATTCTTGTTATATTGGAATGGATATGTTTTTATATTTGTTTACCATGTTGACGAAGAGTATTCAAATGTACAGTTTAAGGCATATTTTAATGTATGTATTTTAAAAATTTTATAAAAAAAAGTGTATTCATTAGTCATTGATATGACGCCATCATCAATATATGGGCGAATATGAAGGAAGAATAAGTGTGACGAGTGGTGATTAACGAGTGTAGTCATTGTTTCTAACTGAGGTCGACTTTTTCTTAGAAAGAGCTATTTATATAGGGACTAAATGATAAATAATTCAAATTTGGTATGGAATCAAAATTGGATCATAACTCGCACTGTCAACAAGGTGACACGTGTTGGCATGTTCATATCAGCTGGTGGTGGTTTTGTTTTAATGAAATTTTAGAAAAACTTTTAATTGCTTCTTTTGTAATAATAGTATTTCATCAATTGAAGTACACTTGCCATATAAAACTAGACCATATCAAAAAACTGAATGAAAAAAAGGCAAATTATGCAGCTCTTATGTACTGTTCCGTGAGGAACAGTCGGCCTTAGTTAGTAACAATGACTACACTTATTCATCTATACCCACCTGCCCAACCATACACGTACAGTGGTATTGTACACCCACCCACCCATATACGTACAGTTGTATTGACCCACCCTACCAACCATACACGTACAGTTGTATTGACCCACCCGACCAACCACACACGTACAGTGGTATTACCCACCTGCCCACCCATATACGTACAGTAATATTTGGAAATATTACTGTACGTGTATGGTATCAGCATCACTGTACTTGTATGGGTGGACGGGTAGGTCAATACCACTGTAGCGTTCTTAGTAATAGCTGGGCGGGTGGGTTAATAACATTGTACGTGTGTGTTTTGGTAGGTGGGAATAAATACGGATGTTCCAGGAATAAATATGGAAATTTGATGATGTAAATATTTGAAATAACACCTTGAGGTGGTCATTACTGGAAGCTTCAAATCCACCTAAGCTTTAGTTATTAGTAATGACACACACACACACATATACTGGTTGGTTGACATAAAATAAAATTCCAATTAATTCCAAATACAGCCCAATAGCCAGGATGATTTATGGACCTACAGTTCAGTTTTACGTTGAATTCGAACCACGTAGTGTTGGTCTGATTTTCAGCTAACTGACAAGCCTGACACTCAGTTCACTTCCCTACTAACATCTGAACACTGACTACCATCCAAAATGGACACATAGACTTCTCTAGTGGTGTCCTGACGATGGCAACCATTGAGTGAATGCCCTTCCAAACCAATCGCCTACAATCTCTTCAACACTTTGTAGCCAAGAAACTGGTTTAAAGCACTGAGCCACCGTCAATAATATTTTTATTTGGGAGAATACATATTATTGTTATAATGATGACCTAAGTAAAAATTTTTGAATAAAAATATCACGTGTCTGCCGAAACTAAAAATAACATATGATTCATATGTACTGTATAGTAATAATAATAATAAATACACGTTAAATAATGGATTGAAGTTATTAGAATGCATAGAAGACTAATGGGAGTTTACGAAGACTACACGAATAAAAGAGTAATATGAAAAAGTTACAGTGTACCATTTTTCTGATATTGAGGATTGTTTGAGAAGACTTTACTGGTATATTTATTAATTTTCCTGTAGATTTACAGCACTTTAAAAATCGAGCTGGACTATGAGTCTCACCTATATATAATTATTTCTTAGAAATACCCTTCCATTTAGGCTTAAATTTAGAATATATATTTCAGTATTTCCGTTTAGGCTTAAATTAACAATATACATTTCAGTATTAAATGGTGTGTGTATTATAAGGTAAATATAGTTACATGGGGACAAATCTCCCAATATCCAGAGCAACTAAGGAATCTACAACTTAGTGTAGGTATTTTGAGTGGTCTGATTTTCAGCTATTTGACAAGCCCCGATACTGCGTGCTCTGCGCTAGAAAATATCCGAATCCTAACCACCATCGAACACAGCCACGCCCAGACTTCTCTAATAGCATCCATGTTAATGGCAAAATTGAACGGATTTCGTAATTTCTCCATCCTTTATTCATATGATTAATTTGACTTGCAAGACATTTTATTTTCAGTGTTAAATCATAAATACTGATACACGTAGTGCAATTATTAAGTACAAAAGTCTCATGTTCTAGAGTTTTTTTCTCTTTTTTTGTTAAAAATAAGGGGCCACCTACACTATACAATACGGAGCTCACACACGTCGTTCACAGTTTGTTACATCGAATCAAAACATTCAATGATAAGGGAAAAAATATCAGCCCTTGAATTTAGAACTACGTGTATTTACGATCTGTGTTATGAAACATATTTTGTATTCTTGTTTTTTTTTTTTTTTTACTTCATCCTTTTAGGGGAATGTTCTTTTTATACCCTTGATGGGTCGGGTGGTGGTTTAAGATTTTGACATTCTAGAATTGATTACTTCTTTTGTGATTTGCTTAGTACATACGTTTGACAGTCACACGTAAATAAGTAAATTGGCAGTCACGTACGCATGATGAAACATTAAGATAATTTAATACTCAATATCCGATTCTTTCTGTCCCTTTTTGACAATTCTCGGTTCACTGATAGTTAATCAAGGTTATTATAAAATATAAACTACATTTGTATCCATACGAAAGTAATTATTACACTTTTTCAGCTAATGATGATTTACGTTAGTAAATTCCCGTTTGATCTTTTGAAATATGTTTTAATCACAAATTGTAAAAGTATTGTACAATGTTATTTTAATAATATATATTAATCCAAGTGTGTTTTATTCAGTTTATTAATTACTTCAGTAATTCATTTAGAAACGACTACGTAGTGAAATCCATCCACTTGTAGTAGAAGTTACTAGAATTTATAAATATCTCTACAAAAGAGGCTTGGAGGACCACAATATTTGTTATATAAAAACTTCACTCGCCAGTTGACATGGCCCTACAGGCCTGTTTGTGAACTTTATTCAACGAGTGAAGTCCCGGCCGTTGGCTCAGTGGGGATTCGAACCTTGGACCAAGCCCTCCACAGTCCGAAGGTTAAGCCACTGAGCCACCACACCGGCTATATTATAAATACAGGTTTGCAGTTGTATTTCAATTAATAGATAATTAAATGTTCAAGCTCATTATTTATAACATCAATCACATTACTAATGATTTGCAGTTTAGTTGTTTTGACAATTTATAATCTATATGCTATCGGCCGTCTTTTTTCAGTATTTATAAAATCCTATTCCAAAAAAAAAAAAAAATTACAAACATTTGATGTACTTTTTATTCAATAATATTTCTACGTATTCTAGACTAAACTCTTTTTGATTAATATATTTATTCTATTGTTCATGCATATGAAGATGAAATCCAAAACAATATTATTGCAATTTTGTTTTAAAGTCAATTTTCCTGTGTTAATGATATTTGAATTATCTTATTATTAAATATTTGTCTTATGGGGATGTTTCTAGTAGTAAGTAGTTAAGAGTCACCGACCGTCTGGTCAACTTTCCAAGCTGATCACGCTTCCTCTGTTCACACTTCTTTGTTCAGTTAAAAAAGATTCCTCATTAGCTCTTCTTTCTAACTTTAGATGCAATCCCTTCGTCCTATATCTATGTGAACAGGTATTGTTAAAAACACGATATTTATAATACTTGTAATCAATATAAAATTAATTTTACCTCATAAACACTTCTACATACCAAACTATTTTGTAAATAAAATATGGCTAAATAACATATGTTGTCACGATTCTTTAATTGATATTGATACATTAAAAATTACATGCAAAAATACATAAGGTACTTATTTAACACTGTAGCCCTACTTTCAAATAGTCACAATATATCGATATGTATTTTTTAAATTTTAAGTATGCTTTTAAATTGGTGTTCAAATTAGTCCCAAACTTGTCGTGATTCCATATGATTAATGAAAAACACTCAACAAATTTGATTGCTTTTTCAAGAGTTACACATTTAACGTAATTATTAATATATTACAAAAAAACTAAAAAATAAAATAAAAACACAGTTTAGCAACCAAATATATTTCCCTGGAGAAGCTTCCACGCTCAATGTAATCAATATCACTTTCGTGGTATTCTGGGTCGACCGTGTCAAACTATGTACAGGAGCCGACGTTTCATCCTCGTTGTAGAGTGCCATCTTCAGGGCTTCGTAGAAGCACTGGCACACGTAGAACTACTCAGTACTACTCACAGTTTTGCGTGTGCTAGTGCTAGTGCTTCTACGTAGCCCTGAAGATGGCACTCTATAACGAGGATGAAACGTCGGCTCCTGATGTCTTATGGGGATGTTTCTAGTAGTAAGTAGTTAAGAGACACCGACCGTCTGGTCAACTTTCCAAGCTGATCACGCTTCCTCTGTTCACACTTCTTTGTTCAGTTAAAAAAGATCCATATATTTCTATTGAATTAAAAACTTTCAGATTAAGAGAACATTTCACATTAATGTTAATAGTGTCCAATGCAATAACAGACAAATTTAAATGGTAATCGTAATTTTATTATTTGACAAAAATGATTTTCAGTATTTTGCTTTGGACAGTTCATATAAACTGAATGAATAGAAGAAGAATCAAGGAAGGAATAGTACGTTTACAGAAAACTAAAAAAAAAAAAAAAAAAAAATTATAGATACATAACAACACGTATGTTATATAATTTAAAGTTGCAGAGTTGTATGAACAATAAAATAAGACATTTTTATTTTTCTTGCCTTAAGAACTTAATCCTTCGTGAAGAGAATAATACAGCTCAAAGTTTGCGAAATTTCCGGTAAACGAAACAAGACTCCTTGAAACTGTTTAAGTTAAATTGAAAACCAACATGAAACAAAGAGCAGTCTCTATTATAGTATTCCCGCTTAATGGCTTTACTAATGAGCATGTATATGAACGTAATACTCTGTTAAATAATAAACCATTATAGTTGCGTGTTTGTTTATTTATAAAATATGTTGTAATACAAATAAACAAAATGAAAAGGCAGGATATATCTTGAAACATATGTTGATTAAAAACAATATCGTGAAATGTGTACTGAACTGTAAGCTTATCAATTATTTTGAAATATTAAATATCACCGTTTGAAATTCATCGTTGAAACACAAAATATTATGAAGATAGTTTTTAAATTAACTTTGCATGTTAATAAAAGTTTATCCATTCTTTTCCATGTTTAAATATTACTGTTTGAAATTCATCGTTGAAACACATAATATTATAAAGATAGTGTTTAAATTAACTTTGCAGGTTAATACAAGTTTATCCATTCTTTTCCATGTTTAAATATTACTGTTTGAAATTAAAAATTCACTGTTGAAACAAGAAATATGATAAAAATATTTTTTTTAATAATTGAGCAGCCCAATGTCTAAATTTTTGCCCCCTTCTCTTAACCCCAACGTGAATGCTGTTTGTGATTCCTTTAGCAGGAACAATAAAAATATACGTAATTCTCAATTAATATTTTATCGTCTAGTTTCTATGGTCCGTAACCATTAGTAATAGTTTCTTTTTACCCGCCAGCGCAATTTAAACATTTAAATACATTTGATGCAAACCGAAAAATTACAAGACAATTAAATAAGATACTTATGGTATATATACCGTATAATCGATCGAAATTATAGCTATTATACATATAAGATAGGTTCCTTCCAATAGAGATAAATAATATATGACACTTGTATAATAAGACACATATCTAGTATGTTCTATTTCTGTTTTGTGCTAGATTAGACAAGAACAGTAAGTTTAAAATTCTAAAAGAGTGATAGTGACGGAACATTTCTCTGTCTCTGAAAGTGCCCCCCTGGGAACACTTTGGGTTACGAGAAGTAGATCATTTTCAAAGTTGTTTGAAGTAATTATATAGTACTTAACTGTCAAGAATGGGTTTAATCCATGAAAACTTAAAATTTTTAATAACTCATTTATGTTACGGTTAAGTTATATATGTATATATATATATATATATATATATATATATATATATATATGTATATATTTAAGGTACAACATTACAATACTATTTGCAGAGATATTATAACTGCGTTTGTCAATTTATCCGTATGCCTAATCTTTTGAACTGACAAGGTTACATCATTTTTTATGTATTCTAAATAATGTAAATTTATATTGAAACAGAATTAGTAACATATGATCAGCAACGCATTTATGTTCAGTTCTACAAATATGCCCTCTGATTCATGTATGGTAGTTATGACACTTACCCCAACCATACACACAGTTGTGATAGTCCATAAAAACTAACATATTCTTATTTTGGTTACATGTAAATCACTAACTCATTTATGGTAACATAATAACTTAACGAGTGATAATAGAAAGTAAAAATTTTGAAATTCAAAAATATGTGTTTGCTCAATTATTATTACATATTTTTATCGTAAACTGGCATTTTAAACGTACCCTTCAGTATTTCATTTATTTCCATGACAATAAATAGATAGATAAATGAATTTATAAAATATAGTATTGTATATGAAATAGGCTAGAAGTGTGTGTTGAAAGATGGATTTTACAAAGTTTGATACAAATAATATAACCTTAAACTACTAAAATTTTAATAGAAGTTACCGAAAAGTTACATTAAATTATGAGACTTTCCATGGAAGCAATCACACAGATAATTCAGACAAAAGAGTAATTGCTGGCAATAACTAAATACATACACCCACCCATTCACGTATGATAGTACGTACGTGTATGAGTAGGTGGGAGGCTCATCGCCATTTTACGTGTGAGAGTGGGTGGAAGGGTAATCAACACTTTGTATGTATGGGTAGGTGGGATGGCCATCAGCACTGTACGTTTATGAATGGTAGGGTGGGTAGAAGGGCTATCACATCTATACGTGAGAGGCTGTGTGGTATTGCCATTACCACTGTATGTATGAAGGAGGGTGGGAGGGCCATGAGCACTCTACTGTACATGTGAGGGTAGGTGGGAGGTCCATTACCATTGTATGTGTTTGGTTGAGTGGGGATGAGTTGCACATTACACCATACACGTACAGTGGTCATGGCCCTCCCGGCCACCCACACATTTAGAGTCATACGATGGTGATGACCTACCCACCCACCCATACACGTACATTGTTTATGACCTACCCACTCATCCATAAATGTACAGTGGTAATCCATGACATTCCCTGACAACGTGGGGTCAAACAACAAGCTTTATTCTTTTCTATTTAAAATAAAATAGAGTTTTTTAATATAGTACTAAAAAGCTTCTTAAATGTATTTCAGCATAATAATATACAAGTTTGATACTTTAGTTGACCCACTCTGTCGTCCCAGGATGGAGTATAATGGCAATAGGGGAGGATTTTACTGATGTTTTTATTTGTAACTTAGGGTTTTACAACACTCTAAACAATTGAAAAGCATTTTGAACCACGCATACGGCTGTTAAAAATATAAAAAACTTATTTTCTTCTCTGTAATTTATTTGTCTGGATTCTTGTATAATACAATGTTAGCAAACGTCCAATCAAGAAAAAGTATTTCTTCCATAGTAAATATTTTACCATTGTATTAATTGATTGAATTTGTTTAGTATTTAAAGACGTATAATATGTCTAACTGTGTAATAGCTTGATACTCGAACTTCTTTATAATAATAACAACCTGCTTTAGTTCTAAGTAAAAGTCCTTTACAATAATAACAACCTGCTTTAGTTCTAAGTAAAAGTCCTTTACAATAATAACAACCTGCTTTAGTTCTAAGTAAAAGTCCTTTACAATAATAACAACCTGCTTTAGTTCTAAGTAAAAGTCCTTTACAATAATAACAACCTGCTTAAGTTCTAAGTAAAAGTCCTTTACAATAATATCAACCTGCTTTAGTTCTAAGTAAAAGTCCTTTACAAGTCCTTTACAATAATAACAACCTGCTTTAGTTCTAAGTAAAAGTCCTTTACAATAATAACAACCTGCTTAAGTTCTAAGTAAAAGTCCTTTACAATAATATCAACCTGCTTTAGTTCTAAGTAAAAGTCCTTTACAATAATAACAACCTGCTTTAGTTCTAAGTAAAAGTCCTTTACAATAATAACAACCTGCTTTAGTTCTAAGTAAAAGTCCTTTACAATAATAACAACCTGCTTTAGTTCTAAGTAAAAGTCCTTTGCAATAATAACAACCTGCTTTAGTTCTAAGTAAAAGTCCTTTACGATAGTAACAACCTGCTTTAGTTCTAAGTAAAAGTCCTTTACAATAATAACAACCTGCTTTAGTTCTAAGTAAAAGTCCTTTACAGTAATAACAACCTGCTTTAGTTCTAAGTAAAAGTCCTTTGCAATAATAACAACCTGCTTTAGTTCTAAGTAAAAGTCCTTTACAATAATAACAACCTGCTTTAGTTCTAAGTAAAAGTCCTTTACGATAATAACAACCTGCTTTAGTTCTAAGTAAAAGTCCTTTGCAATAATAACAACCTGCTTTAGTTCTAAGTAAAAGTCCTTTGCAATCGTAAATAAATGTATTCGTCAGTATGATCTTTTGTTTACCTTTAATATTATTAAACAACTTAGTTCAACCTTAAGATGATAAGTTATTGACAAAACTACTTCAAGTTTGTTAACAAGTAATTAAATACTTAAATATCTAAGATATACGACATCAAGCCGATTGGTTTTGTCTGAATTAGCTTCTAAATCATATTTCAAAGTAACTATGCCGATTAAAAGATTTTATGAATAAAAACAATCATAAGGAATAATTTGGTTTCTTTCGCAAATCAAAATTATTTTTTTCATTTTGTAATAGTAAGCAAAATGTTCAAAAATCTACATTTTTCATTAATCAACAGAAATATATTTTTCAAATATGTGATCCAAAACCTATTTACAGCATTTATTGTGCCAACGCGACTGCTGCCAACCAATAAAATTGACATTCAAAATAATGTTTTATGTACTATTAGAATTTGATCCTTTAGGCCATTGTAAATTACATTGAAATAAGTTTTTCAAGCAAGAGGTATTTAACATGATTTGAATTGCTTATTATTCCAATGAGATTCATTAATCATAATCATCATCTTGCAAAGTTTCAAGCCACAGCTTGGGTATGATTAGAACATAAGCCTCGTCAAGTAGTTCTGTATTCTCACCATCTTTCAGTTTTTACTCAGGTTCAGTCCTTTGTTGTCCACTTAACACCCTCTTCCACTCCTTTCAGCCATCTATATCTTTTTTGGTCCTCCTCTCGGTCGCTTCCCTCCCACCTCTATTTCATGCATCTTCCCGGGAATCCTGTTCTCTTCCATTCTCTGCAAGTGCCCATACCATCTCAGTCTTGACTTATCTATCCTCCAATACAAGGGTTCCTCTTTTAACATTTCCCTGACCTCTTTATTACTCATCCTCTATTGTCTGGGTACTCCTATTCGACTTCGCAGACATTTCACTTCACTCATTTGTATTCTGCTTATATACATTTTCTTCATGCCCATGTTCCTTCTGTACGTGTCAGTATCGTCACGTAGAAACTCCGGTATAGCACTGCCTTGCTTTTTTGTGGTACGTTCTTGTTCCAAACTAGGCTCCTAACACTTCGTACAAATGATTCTGCCTGTCCGCTCCCCAATCTCTCTGTCATTTCCCCCATTTGCATAAGTTGTGCCTCCCAAATACTTGAAACTTTCCACCTCCTTTAGCGGTTCATCTTCAATCATGATTCCACTAGTTGTTCTATCCTTTTTTCCAGTTGTGCCCAGGACCTCACATTTTTTCTGTGAAGGATTAGAAGTAAACAGTATAAATACTTATGTTAACCAATGAAAAAGTTATTTTGTTTGTATGGAAATTAATCTACTATTATATTTTCAATTTAATTCCAATTATATCTCTATCTATTTAAAGCATTATTTTAAACCATTTATATAAAATATAACAACATATGTTACTCGAACCTTTAAAATAATACGACTGAAGTGAATCATATTATTCGACGATTGAATGGATCCTGTAAATTTCGATTAGCATTCATATCGTATCTAATTATCATTGATATCGTATCTAATTATCATTGATATCGTATCTAATTATCATTGATATAGTATCTAATTATCATTGATATCGTATCTAATTATCATTGATATCGTATCAATTAAAAAAAATCTAATTATCATTGATATCGTATCTAATTATCATTGATATAGTATCTAATTATCATTGATATCGTATCTAATTATCATTTATATCGTATCTAATTATGCGAGTATCAGTAATATTACCAGTAATTAGAATTATTGGACATTGTAAATTTTCAGTTATCATATTTATTGATCTATAAAAGTTATCGGAAAATCCACTATAACTACTATTCTGGGGTCAAATTTGGTCCTACCTGAAATTTGCGTGTCCTTAAGTGCCGTCCATTAATTCAAATTTTTATTAATAAAAAGTTTTTTACATAAGTTTTAGCATGATTTTGAAACTGACTTTAGGGTTAGCAGTATAAAAAAGAGATGTACTCGTAAAGGAATGTCTTTGTTACGTTTGTAATCAGTTACTCAGACATTTCATTGTCAAAATGTCAAAGGCAACAAAGAACCATTCATAGTGTTTATGAAGATGTACATGAACCTTGCTTAAAAACCCTTTTTTAGTGATACAAAGCTTTGTAAGCAAAGCATTTGAACAAAAGTGACAGATTCAAAAAGAATGGTGCAGTCTCAAGCCTGTGCTTTTAGAATATTACTAATATACACTTACAGCTCGTTTTGTGATGTCTATAGAATCAAGCCTAAAATAAACTATAGTGTGCCTATAATTACCACATACTGTATATTAACAATTGTATACCAGATGGTTTCTTACAAATTCTGTTTGTAGTTGGTGCCAAATAACGTGATATAGATTTTGTATACTCTCCATTTAATTATATTGCATTAATTAAATGAAGATGCATGTGGTATTGCATTTAAATTTATATTTAGCCACATAAATAAATCATTTTATTAAAATAATAAACCTATAAAGTGCTGTAACCCACCTTCTTGGAGACAAATTGGTTTGGAGATTGTAGGTGATAGGTTCTATACTTGGTTCCACTAATACTGACTCAGCGTCCACTCAATGAACATTGACGTGAACATTACTAGAGAAGGATGGGGATTAGTAAGTAGCAAAGACTACACGCATTCATCTACACTCATATCTAATCGATCGGTGTCTTAAAAATGAATTGTGAAATACATAGCCTGCATAAACGGACTGTCGTATGATTCATTTATGAGGTTAATTGTGAAGCAACTAGTGTCACAAATTTCATGTAAGCGGAAGGTAAACGATTTGTTGGGCTAAAATAGCATTACAGTTTTATTTTGTAGGCCAAAACTATTAGTTGATTGTGTTGGTGGTTGAGTATAATTATGCTTGCATTGTATCACATAAGGGTGATATGGTGAGTTATCATTGTCGTTGGATGGTTAGGTGGGCCATTAATTGTTGGTTATTGTGATCGTATATTGAGTGGAAATAATATCATTAGTCACGTACCTACGTTGTTTAAGTTTGAAGAGAATTACGATTGAAATTGTTAATGATTTGCTATAATAAACATAAATATAGTTAAAAATTATATAACAACACAATGAATGGCTAAAAGGAAAAGGGAACTAGAAAGACAAAAACAAACACTAAGAAAATAAACATACAAATGAATGAACAAAATTTCAAAACTGAAATAAAAAAGAACACGAAATAGACAATTTCTAAAAAGAAAAAACAATCCCGTTAAACAGAGTAAACAACTCAAGAATTTCAAAGAACAGTAATATATAATAATATTTAACTCAGCGTATAATATGATTATTTTGATAAAATATGATATCATTCAACAATGTCATACATTAAAAATAATTATCACTATCGAATAATTTGTGTAACTCTCTTTGATATGATCGTTATTATTACCATGCCAATTTACAAACCATGATAAATGATAAAATAGTTTCAGGAGGGTGATCGGTCAGTTATACAGGGTGTTCCCAAACTATGTTCCAAAATTTTAGGTTATGATTAGTTGGGTAAATATAAGTAAAATGTTCTTATACTTATAGGTCTAAACATGCTTCGTTTTCAATATGGCGGTAATTTTAGTATTTTCACTAAATGATGAGTAATTTCATAACTCCTTACAATATAGTGCTCAAATTTGGAATGGAGGTACCTGTTATGTATGCTTTCTTAGAGTTTGTGATAATATTATTTTATTATCTTCAACATTTTCAAATGGCGGCACTTAAAACCTTTTAATTGTAAATTGCGTAAAAACGCGTAATATTAGAAATTATGCACAAGATATAAAAACGTTGCAAAATGTAATAATAAATCTAACAGGTCCTAATTGAATAAAATCCGTTTAGTTATAAAGAAGTGATACTAATTTAGGCAATATGCTCAGTTTCATTTTATTAGACATTGAATTGCTGGTGTTCAATGCATACCATCTCAGCTGATTAAGTAAACATTAAACAGCTGATATTTAGTATTTGTATCACAGATTACTTATCGTTGATATGTTAGATTATGATAAGTAAATAGTTTTTGTGAGTTCTAGTGCAATAATAGATGTTCCATTACTGATAATTAAGCACAAAGAAACTAATTAAAATATTTAAGTAATAAAAACTAATAATGAAACAAAAATTATTGTACTATAACTCACAAAACTATTTACATATCATAATCATATGATGAGTAATCTGTAATGCAAATGCTCAAATATCAGCTGTTTAATGTTTACTTCATCAGCTGAGATGGTATGCATTTAACACCAGCAACTCAATGTCTAATAAAATGAAACAGAGCAGACGTCATATTTTTACTCAACGAATCACAACCTAATGTTTTGGAACAAAGTTTAGGAACACCCTGTGTATTTTTAGACAACCCATTTTTTTACTTCAAATACTGAGTAAATGTTACACTAAATATATTTAATACATCACAAGGAAAATATTTTATTCACGTTTGTTAACTCTTAATTAAAATACGTAACTTTTTCTCTGTTATGTCCCATCTAAGTATTCCCACAAAACATCCTTTAAAGTTTACACTACTCTCCTGATCATTGTCTTAGTACAAAGGGTTCACAATTTATAAGACTGTCGATGATGGAAGCAATGACAGTTTGGAACTAGTTTCTACCAACTGAGCTATTGTGTTTACTTGCAAACACCTATTGATACAGCTGTGAGGAGTACTTCCCTTTCAATAGGATCAAATTATATGTTTGTAAGCCTTTAAAGAACGGCCTTTAGGAACTAGTTAATGCTAGCCTATGTGATTGATAAGAAACATATATTGATCAGTCTTTTTTGATTTTTAAAGTAACAAATTCTAGATCCTATTGAGAGCGAAAATGTTAAAAACAATTTTACATCCCTGTTTCACAAACAAATAGTTATTCACAATAACTACTTCAAAAAGTTCTAAGCAAGCTGTTTAGCTTAAAAATTATATGTATTCAATTGTTTTTATTTTTATTTAAAAAAATAAAACTTCACTCGTCAGTGACTTTTATAGGCTTGCAAGCCTGTGCGTGGACTTTATTCAACGAGTGAAGTACCGACCGTTGGATCAGTGGGGATTCGAACTTTGGACATTACCCTCCGCAGTCCAAAGCGTTAGCCACTGAACCACCACGCTGTCAAATATAAACAACGTAACCCTATTTTCATAAACATATTTAATAAACTTATTAAACAAAGCTGAGAGTTTATTTTTTAATATTAGTTAACAACTGATTTATAATAATGTCTTCATTATAAAAGCTATATTGTACTGTTCAGATGTTTTTATGAGACCATAATTTTAATTTAACGGAAATGAGAGAGAGTTGTTTGAAAGTTATTTTTTTAGTTTTGGACTTTTCATGATAGGTAGATAACATTTGGAAATTTCCATTGCTTCAAATGTTTAGGAAAAACAAACAAGGAAATTATTTCAAGTTCAAGTGTTTAGGAAAGTGCTTCAAGTTTCCTAAACACTTGAATATCCAAATATTATCTACCTACCACCAGAGAAAGTTTTATACTCCGTACGAAAAAAAAATGTAGCATTATCACTCTTTTTGGTATTATGGAAATATTACATTAAATATAATTATTACCTATTTTAACAGTCTAAGTTACAACACCACTGTACGTGTATGGGTGGGCGGGTGGGTCAATACCATTGTACGTGTATGGGCGGATGGGTGGGTCAATACCATTGCACGTGTATGGGTGGGTGGGTGGGTTATGCCACCATACGTGTATGGGCGGGCGGGTAGGTTAATGCCACCGTACGTGTATGGGTGGGCGGGTGGGTTAATGCCACTGTATGTGTATGGGTGGGTGGATCAATGCCACCGTACGTGTATGGGTGGGTGGGAGGGTCAATACCACTGTACATGTACAGATGGGTGGGAGGGTCTTTTCCACTGTTTAATAATTCAGAATAATGTAGTAATCCTATTAATTTAAAAAAAATCCTATCTATTAGTAACATACTATGGTGGAAATTACAAATTAGCTTAAAAAAGGAGCGTTAGTTAAAAATAAGTTGCTTTTTACTGTGAATCCCTCTGATCTAAAGACATGGTTTACAGGAACTGATAAGTGTCTTATATAACATTTATAAGGTGTTGTTCTCACAGGTTTTTTGGGTAGTTTTTATTTAAAGCTGAAATAAGTAGGCTCAAGACCATTTCATTAGCTCAATACTTTATGTTCTTGAGAGAGTTTTCCGTACACCTCACCAACCCCCCTCCCTCCACCTTGTGAAATACACGTACCCGAGGCCTAAACAAGTAATACTCGATATATGGGGTTAAACTAGCCAAATGTAAGTTTAGTCACACAGCAAAGAACAATATGCTGTTTGAGCCTATTTAGAAACCTCGTATAATCATTACCGAATAAAGCCCAAACTAAAAGGAAACCAAACAAAGCCTCCAAGCCCTTAATTATACAAGCTGGCCCTTTTTATGCGACGAAGATCTACTTGGGAGTTCGTTATTCAAATAAAAGTTGCAAAGAAAACATCCTGGTGTAATCCCATAGCGTTTAAAGTAACTCTCTTCCACCTTTAATAGCATTATGTGTATTTTCTTTTCAAATAACCACCAACTATTTTTCATCGTACAAAGAAAAAATATCTCATAATTTCATAGCATAATGACGTTTATTTAGTTTCAAACAACTTTGTTATTGTTTTATTTGAGAAATATTAATTAGAATATATATGATGACCATATAGACTACTATTCTGTAATTTTTAAAAGTTAGATTAGCTTTTGTAATTATTTTCCATTACTAACTTGTTTTAGTAAATAAATATATTGATATGATTTTGCTCAGGTTATTTATTTATTAAAATACATTATATAACTGTTTATATTAAGAATTTTAAGATTTTATATTATCAGAGGAGAGAGAGCTGCTGGGTGACCGATATCCATACAGTGTTTCCATGTTTTTTGATTCAATACTAGTATATTCCCCAGTACAATATACTAGTATTGGACTGCCCATTTTTATGTTTTCCATTCAATACTAGTATATTCCCCAGTACAATATACTAGTATTGAACTGTCCATTTCCATGTTTTTCTATTCAATACTAGTATATTCCCCAGTACAATATACTAGTATTGAACTGCCCATTTCCATGTTTTTAAATTCAGTACTAGTATATTCCCCAGTACAATATACTAGTATTGAACTGCCCATTTCCATGTTTTTCCATTCAATACTAGCATATTCCCCAGTACAATATACTAGTATTGAACTGCCCATTTCCATGTTTTTCCATTCAATACTAGCATATTCCCCAGTACAATATACTAGTATTGAACTGCCCATTTCCATGTTTTTCCATTCAATACTAGCATATTCCTTAGTACAATATACTAGTATTGAACTGCCCATTTCCATGTTTTTCCATTCAATACTAGCATATTCCCCAGTACAATATACTAGTATTGAACTAATATCTAAAATATTTTAGTTTACTTCTTATTAGATATAATATAGCTTGGTTTGACAATATTACATAATTATTGAATTTTCAAAATAAAAAATATATGATTAATTGATAAAAAATTTAATATGGGATTCCTCATTTTCTCACTGGTTGGGCATTTAAAAAGTGTTATCAATAAAACATGTTATTTATACAAAGCATTATTTATAATATTTTATTAGATTTTTTATCTCCTGTTTTGCGAGAAGGGTATTAATGATTATGACTCAAGTAAGGATAGAAATTGGTTTGTACTATGTCCTATCTTACACGAAATATCATTACAGCTATTAGTAAGCATACTTCAACTCATTCCTCCAATTACCCATAATATTTAAGTTGTTGTATATTAAAGTTACTCATTCAAAATTTTGTCTTGATTCTCTTTGGCTTGTTGTAACACTTTATCTTTTTTACTAAGCCTGAGATGGTTTTACAAGGTTGATTATTATTTAATTAGTTTTTAATTAGATGTACTGAAATAGAGAAGAGGTGATTTAGTTGCATTTATATATTATATTATCCGTCCTTAACTATGCATAATGTAACCAGTTATACCACAGTTCATCCATTATTTTAATCCCTACATAAGTTACACATTCAAACTGGGGATCAAACCAAGATCTTCAACTTGTCAAGCCAGAGTTTTGACCTTTAGCTATTATTTACTACTACTATGTAATTTATTGAAAAAGTAATTTATTAAAATGGTAAAGGTTGTTACAAATCATGACTTTAAGAAGATTGTGAGAGCAAAATTTTTTATAGTTTAACGAAAACTTTTTGAATTTTAACGGCATCAATTTGATCCTTTTTATAAAGTTTATCTAATTAGTTTTAAGTAAAATCTTAACACGCCAGCTAACATGGGCCTGCAGACTGCTATTAAAGAGCATAAACGTAAAAGCACAAGGAAACGTGCTTTTACAACTTTCCAATCGACTATTAGTGTAATAGGGATAACCATTATTATTCATAAAAAAATGAAATATTCCTTAGCGTAAATGTGATTTCAGTTGTTAGTTTGGAAAAGAAAAATATAAATCATATCTGGGAGTTTAACATATCATCAAAGTATGCCCTACTATTTTTTAAATGTTTTATGTTTCTAAGGAAACTGTTTGTGTGGCCTAATAGTTTTTAAATTTAGGTTTCTCATTGCTTATCGCTTTAAGTTAACTATCTTTTAGAAGAAGTTTACATGAAAACCTGTCAAACTTATCCTCCAACTCTTTTTTAAATAGAAATTTAAAAAAATGTAATGGAAAATGAATATTTTTTGACAGGTAATTTTAAAACTTTTACGCCTCATATTCTAAAATGTAGCCGTTAAATATTCTTTCTTTTTTATTAATAAACTCTCCCCTTTTGAACTTCTAAATAATTTACTGTCCAGTGGACATGTTCATTTTTCTATACCATTTAATCTGCCCTAAGATGACATTATAAAAGCCAAACGTACACTGAACAACAAAATATTTAAAATGGTAAAAATAAGATCTTAATAATTTCAACGTTACAATACATAATAAAAAATAGATTTTTTAAAAGTTATTTTCTTTTTGGATCGGAAGAAAATTAATATAACATTTATTTCTTATGAAAATAACTATAAATAATAACAATGAAATGTTACTGGCCATATACATTTAACGTTATTTTTTATAACTTCACTAGTACGTGATGGAATATTTACAAGTGAACATTTACACAACATTTGGGGAAGAAGATACATATATGTCGTTGTAGGTAAATCACTTTTCCCATTTTCAGGCCAGACGGATACAACATAATTAACTAGTTTCAAACTAATTTTAATATTTATAATACCTATAGCCATGATCGTAATGGTTGGGTGACTTCAATACAACGTTTGCTAGACAATTGAAATGTCGATAGCCATCATTGACAGGATACAAATCAAACAAAGCATCGTGAGTCCATCGACGATGACGAGGATTAGCTATGAAACTTAATATTCGTTAAATATAAGTTCCATTCTTTTGTGAGGCCCTCTGATATGAGGGTATTAGAGGTACAAACACAATCGATCCCCATCTTATATAATATTTGCACTTTCTGGCACTTGGTCAAGTGTATTCAAAAATAAAATAAAGATACTCAAAACCATTTACACTACTTACAAAATAAGATAATAATAATATATAAACAAAAAAAGGAACAAAGGAAAACCTAAAGTTTCTGATTTTGCAAGGTGGACCTTTTAATGAGACGAGGACTATTTAAGACCTGGTATTTGAAGAAAAGTGACAAAGATAAAAGGCCGACGTAATCTCATTGCTTTTAAAGCAACTCTTTTCCAGCTTTGGTAGCATTACCTGTTTTTTTCTGTGAAAATAACTAGTTATCATGTTTCTTTCAACACAATTAAAATCTCTCAAACTGTAAAGTTTAGCCATAATATACTTACTAATAAAACCATTTAGTATTATACGTTTTTTAATTAAATGACAAAAACAAATACTACAATTAATTAATCTATAATTAGTGTTTAACTTCTATATTAACCTTACTGTTCTTTATTCTTCAAAAAGTCCTACCATATTGAACATAAAATATTAACCAATATGGTAAATAATTGATATGCTTTGATATATAAATCATAACTTATATTAAATCCATATTTGCATTACTTCGTGATTTGTTTGACCAACATCAGTATGAAATTAATCATTGTAATGTACATGTTAAATGTGTTTAATTCATTAGTAGTACTTGTAAAAAATTTATACATTACAAGTATCATGTATAAATACATACCGGTAACTTAAATGTCATTATTAATATATTTTGCTTATATGTCTGCAGTTTTTTTATCGTAATACATATTCATGTTTCTATTAAAGAAATTAATTGAAATGGATAATTAATTAGACTTCTTTTATAAGATTAGTAACTGTTTTTTACTTCCTAATTTACTATTCGTGTCTAGATTTATATTTTAACAGGTAAGAAAAAACTACTTATAGGCCCACATAGTAAAATACTATTGTTGAAATATAAATACAAATTTTCATTTAATTACTTATTTCTTACTAATTGGTATTTAATTATAATGTTATTGTTTATTATGTTCGGAATAAAATTTTGAGAATAATATAGCTCATCGTGGCAATAGAAAAGAATATATTGGCATTATTTGAATTATTCCTCCAATTGTGCGTAAATTTGTACATTGTACAGGAGGCATAAAGCTTATTTTATTGGTGAACTTTTTACCTTTTTTAAAATGTATTATATTTTTTATTTACTATTTTTTCTTATTGTGTCATCACGATATAGTTATTGATTCATGTTTTGTTCGTGAGTTAAGACACGGATAAAAACAATTTATCGTAAAATTACTTGAAACTAATAAAAGTAAATCATTTTTATTCTATTCGTATTTTGAATTTGCAGAAATTTTAATTTAAAAATGTTCATATAAATGAAAATTGTTTGTGTTATAAGACTTAACAACTTCTAATTATTGAAAAATAAAGCAGTTTTTTAAAAGGGAATTTTATATTCAGACAAAACAAAAGCTATTCGTAATGTTTGTAATGATACTACGTGATAACTAAATGCACATTTGTTGTGGAAGTTTGTTCTAAAACATTGGACCTTTCTTGGACAAGCTACTAGAATACTGTAAATTATTTAGTAAAATATATGTGAGATATAATAAGCTCATGTATGTTTGATAGGGGTATCAAATATTATATTGTACTCGTTAAAGTAATAAGCTTTTTTTGTTCAACCCGATCAAATTACCTAGAAACAATAGTCAATTAATGGCATTTGCAGGGTTAGCTGTTAACCAATCACATAATTAACTGGTGTGTAATTCCAGCCCCTTACAAGTGGTATATGTCACTGTGTCGATAGCACTGAACGTATATTACTACATTTACACTAAGTACAATGTCCCTTTTGGAACTTGATCGTGAAGAAAGGGTAATCCAGAATTCCTCTATACGTATGATCAAATCCCCCAAGGTTCAACACACAGGGTAAAATGCGTTGAATCTTTGAGATCTGTAAACGGCCCAGCTCTGAAGTTATAGAACCTAGAAACATCGACCTTTGATCATTTACTCTACTATTTGAAAATTAGAGGACCTTAAATATTCCTTATTATGCACATATAAGCTTAATCTATTCTATATAAAAAAAAACAATAACAATTTTTATAAGTTATAACATTCAACCACAAAAAAATGTACTGGGTGAAAAAGACTAAAAGGTATCACAAGAAGAAAGTGGACCCTACCAATAAATTCCACAATATTATATTTTTAGTTCCATAAATCAGAACTCAAATATCTTTTTTTTACAATAAATACATTGTACAATAGCGTCATAATTTTAATACATTCCTTACAGCTGTATAACTACATAGTTTTAGTAAACGAAACGTAATCTTTAACACTGTAGAAAACTTCTTTCTGTAGTGTTTTCATGACCCCTCTTCCAAACAAAACACGATCTTTTTCAACTTTAAGTGATGGTAGGAGTGAATTGAATAGGGTTACAATACATTGTATTCCTTTTATGATTAATTATCACATATTTCATTAACAATTAATATTTCCACGATACTTATTAAATTATTTAATTTTATATTTTTATCAAATAATATACCTGACAATATACTTTGTTGACACGTTAAACGTTTTTAATTCCATAAAACAACTAAAAAGAAATCATCATCATCAACTATAGTATATAAATTTAAAAAAAGTATATTAAGTTATTTAAAATATATATTAGCCCTAAAACAATATTTAAATGAAAACAATGACTTAGAAAATAACTTTATGTAAAAGTAAATAACAAAAGATAATCCAATAAAAAGTTTATAGGACTTATCCCGTTAATTCTCTACCACTACTTTAATTAGGTTATGTTAGGTTAACCTAACTTATGGTTATGGTAGTGAATTAATGGAATTGATTCAGTTTATAAAAAGCGATTAACTCATATCGAATGACAAATTATATATAGCATTCGTTAACTAAACCAGGGAACTGTACTAATGAATGTACAATAGGAAATGTATTAATTAAATATATGTAAATGTAATTTATATATACTTTATCCCATCCATTGGCTGATTACACTACTGAACTAAGATATATAAGTGCTGTTTTTACTATATTTATTTCAAACTATAATAATATATGAATTGTATTTAGTAAAATATATAGGTTACTCTAAAGCAATTATTGTTTATAAATGTGATATTACATTTTTTATTTTATTTGTATTATTTTAACATTTTTAATTTTCAGTTTTTAACATTAAGATCATAAGAGTGAAAGGCAAGCTGGCAGCTCATATCAGTGTGGATTTCTCTCTCGACATGACCATGTTTAAAACATACCTACAGGCGTATATCGTAATACATACACCTAAAATTTTCATTTTCCCCCTCTTCCCCAATACTTACGAAACTGATAAAGATGTTTTCTTCTTTACTGACAAAATAACCGGAAAGGAGCACCTGTACATTTTAAATATTTAATAGTTAGTGTGATATTCATGTATTCTTGAATCACTAAAAAATACCACGTTAATTCAACTTAAGTAATTTTTTAAGCCTTGTAGTATAATACAGTTAAATGTAAAAAGAATATTATTACTTGTTTCGAAATAAAA
The DNA here is from genome assembly GCA_035578905.1 of Stictocephala bisonia. NCBI lineage: Eukaryota > Metazoa > Arthropoda > Insecta > Hemiptera > Membracidae > Stictocephala > Stictocephala bisonia. Next base: position 1,102,844 of record JAQJVL010000253.1, on the reverse strand, counting down.
ATAAATACATTGTTATCTATTAAATTAATTAATTAATAGCATGAAATTATGATGCATAACTATTGTAAAAAAATAAAATAATGGTTATTTCAGAAGGAAATTAAATAATAAAATGTGTAACGTTGTACTATGAAAATAAGTTGTCTTGTAATTTTTATATCATATTTAACTATATAAACATAAATATAATCCATTTGGATTTTAATAAAAGTAAATTTTCGTTGTTAGTATTTATTAGAAAACTTCATTCGAATTTAGTTACAACATGTATATTCTCGAAGAGTATTATTGCGAAACAATGACACATTTAAAGAAAATTACAAACACTTCTTTAAAATACTTTTTTGGAAAATTATTTGTATAAAGAGTGTTTTGGGGAACAAAATTCCTCTGCAGCTATTTATACTGCAATGCCGAAATCTTGTTCCATCACCACCTAATTAATGGTGAACCTGAAATACTGCAAGTGAATAAACGATGACGTGGTACTGGTAACCATACTTGAGAGGAATGGCCGTTCATTCATTAAAAATGACTCTTGCTTTTAAAAAAATACTATCGGTGTAGACATTTTTACACATCATGTGATATTACCTAAGTTGGCTATTGTAATGTGTCTTTTAAATATAAACAGCCCTATTAATAGTTTTAAAGTAACTCCCCTTAAGGTAATTAAAAGTTGCAATTTTTTTTTAAGGAGAGGCTGATATTCTAATTAAATAATTAGAAGGTTTGCTTTAGTTTATGAACACAGTATATTTAATTTTAAATAACAAACAGTTAAATCATGTAATATAATAACACTTATATACATACATATAAGTGTTATTATTAAGTTAAATTATGTTGTTTGGAAAGTATTATAAATTTTTCTATTTTATAAGTCTTGCTACTTATTAGATGTCAATGTGTTCTTAAAAATTAATTTATGATATTTTCAAAGAGCTATACTACGTAAAATACAGTACAAGTAAACGTCACACAACACAAATTTATTACAATATAAGCTCAAAATATTCTTCTTGTAAAAAATAATAAACCTGAAAGATCTAATGTAGCTAAACACCTTCTGAATTGTACCCACAGTTTGAATAAAATAGACGAAAATGTAGATTTTAAGAAGGGTCGTATCATGAATGCTTGGGAAGAGCTATTTATTTAAAAAAAAAAGTGTAAGCATCGTGATAAATTAATGAATGCACAGGTTAATTTTGATTCCGAAATAGTTTTTAATAATGTATTTTCAGCAACTAAAAGAACAGAAGTAACAACCAATAGGGGTTTATTTATTTATTTATTTATTTCCAACGGATTAACCACTTTCACAAGAAATACAATGCAAAGTCTGAATACAAGATGGCCGATGCCAACTAGAGAAAGTATAACAAAGTATATAAATATAACAACGAACAACAATAATAAATATGAGAACAATACAATAACAATAGTAAATATATATCATAACATAACAATAATAAATATATAACAATAACAATAATAAATACCCGAATTGTGAATGCACACCATACGATAAAGTGTATAAATCTGTACATTGAAACAACAATATGATATTTATAATAAATGCCAGTGCCCTGTAAAAGATTAATAATACCTATTTTCATGCTCTTGAAAGTGTCCATAGTAGAGTAGGCAAATTTTAGAGCTACGTGATGTGACCAGAACAGAATTTAGTAACAGCAGCTCTGAACATGGCGGGCTTCATAGAGAAAAAATCCACGACCCTCGAGATAGAACAGCCCTCTCTCTGGATCCTAGGCATAGCATGACTTCGACTGTAGAGGGTTCCATGATGCTCTCTCTCAAACAGCTCCTGCGATCTTGTTCCAGATGGTACTCTTATGTTGATGCTGCTCAAAAGTTCAGGACTATCAATATGGCCATTTAACAGCTTGAAAAGGAACATACAGTCGTAGATTCTTCTACGATCATCCAGCTCCCCCAGACCCATGTCGACTGCTAGCTCCCGAACAGGAACCTCTCTAAATGCCAAGCCCTGCCGTACTCCCACAGTTCGCACAAACCTGTCCTGAACTCGCTGCAACGCATCCCTGTGACCAATCAGATAGGGTGACCAAGCAACCGTAGAGAACTCGAGAACCTGCCTGACCAGTGCACAGTAAATAGTTTTTAGTGCTGTCTTGTTTGTGATGCCTCTTGTAGATCGAATTACGAACCCAAGTAGTCGGCAAGCTTTCGATACAACACTGTTGACCTGGGCTTCCCGGGATACGTCTGAAGACAGGATCACTCCAAGGTCCCGGATATCCTGCACTCTCGTAATTGCTTGATCCTGCAGCCAATATTGAGTTCTAATTGCTGATTTCCTCCGACTGAAGGTTATAGTGAGGCTTTTACAAGTATTTATTGACATTCCGTTCTCTGAACACCACTTCTCCAGCCTCAGAAGATCCTCTTGTATGACTGAACCACTCTTGTATGATTGGTTAACCAATAATATCACAGCAGCCGCCATTTTGACGATTCCAGCCAATGAAGTTACGTGATTAATAGGCTTATAAATTGAGTTGTTGAACACCATTTTCCATTCTTTTATGAATCCCTCTGATCTGAGGAAGGTGAACGTGGTTCACCGAAATCAATCACCATAATATTTGTGCATTTTGTACTTTTATTGTAATATATTTGTGCATTTTGTGCTTAAGTAATAAATAATTTGTGTTGTATGACGTTTACTTGTACTGTATAAGTACCAACACGTATTATGCTAATTAAAAAACTGTACGTAAAATAATAAATATCCCAGGATGGTGATCATGGTGAGTTTGAAGGTGTTTTACCTCCAACTAGTGCAGCTAATTACTCAAGTACAAAAATGAAACTAACTTTTTTTAACGTTGGGATATGTCTTTAACCGCAGAGTGTGAGACTCGCTCTTACAAATTATTCATCAATTAAGGGAATAATAGAGAAATAAACTTGCCTTATTTTAATTTAAAAAAAATCATATAGTATTCTGAATAGTTGGGTACTGGTTTACTTATAAATTTAAAAAATAATCAGACACAAATAGTACCCCCTATAATAGAATTCAGGGATTTGTTAAAGATTGGATTCAAACTACTAAGGAGTGTTTGAAATCCATCTCCACCCTGAGACCCATCCCCCCACCAAAGCTGGTAAGCGTGCCAACCGGGGGATGGCTCAAAACAAGTCGAGCGATGGGATCACGGGTGGCAGTTGGAGGGTCAAAATAACACTCGGCAGCTGAGCAAAACTAGTTTATTACCAAAAAATCAACAAATAAGCAAAACTTGGCAGGCAGAAGGCCAAAACAAAATTAGGCAGAAGGCCACAATATTAACGGGCAGAAGGCCCCAATATAAATTAGCACTTAAATCAATAACCATAAACACTAAATTAACAAGATACAACACATAAACTACAGAAACAACAAACTCCACAAATACCAAAATTTAACAATCAATTTTTGTATGGCCTATCTGCAGTCTGGCCTGAGACTCCCAAAACGTAAGGAAAATTTATTAACAAAATTTAAAAGGTGACAAACTTAGAAACAAATTTAGATAACCCCAAATAAAAGTGAAAATTTAGAAAACGTCTGGAAAACAACAATTAAACCGGCAATTTAGCCCACATATCCCTTGATTCCACCGAGGCCAGGGAGTAAGCCGGCATCCCTGGGCAGCTCCGAATTGAAGTTAAGCAAAAGCACAATAATCCCCTTTTGGTGAGTTTAAAAATTAAATAATTTAAAAGAAAATATAACCCGGTACCGTTCTATTATCCCCTGACATCAATAATACAATTAACAACGAAAAAATAAATAACAACTAGGCCTAAACATATAAATAAATAACAACATGGTTTAACAATGGGGACCTAACCAATATAAAATTTAAAAACTATAACAAAAATAAACTACGTAAAGATTACCCATAACAAATAAACTAACTAAATAAATAACAATAAATATAAACTTTTCCTTTTTTTTTTTTTTAAATTTTAAATATATATCTCTGGCAATGTCCCCATGGCTGTTTCATACACTCTGTCCAAAGTTAGGCCTAGGCCACATACAGTTCCATAAACATTTTTTTTTCTTCTTTTATATTTCATGCTTTTTTTTTTATTTCTTTTTTTTTTTTTTTTTTAATATCACCAGAACCCCTCAGCTCAGCCGCCGGGAAAAAAAAATGGACAGAACTGACCTGAGGACTGAAGAACTCTACCCAAAGCTGTAGAGAGGGTAGCGGGCGAAACTAGGCTCCAGCATGGTCCTCAGGCCAGGCTAGCAGAGCAGATGGTCGACAATCCCCGGACGGCAGGCCGAGGGCTGAACGTCCCACTCGAGGACCCTGGAGTTACAGTGTCTCTCAGCCACGCATAGTTAAGTTGATCGGCAGCACAAGACAAAAAAAGACAGGCCAACCTCACCGAAGCTGCTGGAACACGGAACGAAACGGAACCGGGCCAACGACCACCAACTTACGCAAAATGCAGAGCGTGAGCGAACTCAGGCAGCCTGGCAGACAACGACGAAAAAAGCGAAAAATGTACCGGTCAAAACGACCTGGTACAACCTCCCTCTGAAAAACCTCAACACACCCAGGCAGGGGAGAACTCGGTACCTCAGGGAACCAAACAGAAGAAGAAGAACCTCCAAAGAGTGGTGCTCCAAGGACGCCAAAGAGAATCTAAGAGGGGAAACCCCTCAAACAGGGAGCGAACTACCCTGACGGTCGGGCCCGACCAGAAAAGAGAGAAAGGAGACTCTCTCAGAACAGCCACCTAGGGCGCAGAGGTGATCAATCTCTTTGCCCCAAGAAACCCCCAGGAACACCAACTCCTGGATCAACCGTTCCCCGGAAAGCCTTAAGCTGGGACACATGGGCTTTCCTGAACACCCTGCCTGACTGGGGATCAACCAGCAGAGCATTCACCGGTGACAAAAACCTGTCGATGCGGTGGGGACCAGACCACCGATAGCACAACTTGGCAGCTCTTCGTTCCGTGGCCGAACTGACCGGGTGAGCCTGACAAAGAACCAGATCTCCAACCTGAAAAGGGTTAGGAGTACGACCCTTATCATACCTCCTCCTTACTCTCTCTCTAGCACGTAGCAGGTTGCGCCGAGCAGCCCGCCACGTGGACACTACGTCAGTGGCACCTGGCGTAGGTAGAAGATCCTCTAACCTCCACAAGTTGGACAAAGGGTTGTTAGGAGGGTAGCCATGTAGAATTTCGAAGGGAGTGGCATTGTGACTCTCATGCTTGGAAGAATTGAAAGCAAGCTGGAGCCAAGAGAGACTCTCATCCCAGGTGTTCTGCTTCTCAGCATGGAAGGTAATAAGGGCAGACCGAAGATTGCGGTTGAACCGCTCTGCATGAGAAGGCTGTGGGTAATAAGGAGAGGTAGTCACATGCCTGATACCATTGCCAAAACAGAACCTACGAAACTCGTGTGAGGTAAACTGGCTACCGTTGTCGGACACAAGAGTGGAAGGCACACCAAAGTGCTGGAAGAGTTGGGACTGGAGAGCACGCATGGTGAGCTTAGCCGTGGCACTCCGAAGTGGGAAAAGCCAAACGAACTTCGAGAAAGCATCCACACAAACAAGTAGGTAGGAGTTACCTGACTTGCTACGGGGAAAAGGACCCACGTAGTCGATGAACACCTTCTCAAAAGGACGCTCGGCCACCTCAGAAGATAACAACCCTAACCTTGCATTCTGACTAGGCTTGCTGAGAGAGCACAGGTGACAAGCCCGCACTCTGCCAGCAACATCCCGGTCCATGCCCTTCCAGATGAAGTACCTACGAATTTTAGCGATGGTCTTATGAATGCCAAGATGACCGCCCACAAGAGAAGAGTGATAATACTGAAAGACCATCGGTACTAGATGACTAGGCAGCACTACACGGGGTTCACCCCTCTGTCGAGGACGGCAACAGAGTACCCCTTTGGACAGAAAATAGGGAGGGTGGGCACCTCCCACTTGAAGCTCACCTAAGATGACTGACAGCTCAGGATCTTTCTGCTGATGGGACAGTAGGTCGTCAAAAGCCAGAGGAAAATCCAGAAGAACAGCACCACACTGAGCAACAGCCTCAGTCGGTGGATCACTGGGTTCGTGGTACATGCGGGAAAGAGCATCCGCGATGACATTCTGGGTACCCCTAAGATGTTGGACTCGGAACTTAAAAGCAGAAATTTTGACCACCCAGCGACCAATTTTCCCGAGCTGTCGGGGATGGGCAAGAAGCCAAGACAGTGCCTGATTGTCCGTCTCCAGCAAGAACTCAGCGTGTTCCAAGAAACGCCGAAACTTGTCCGTACCAAAGACAACAGCCAGACACTCTAACTCATAGATGGAAGAAGCTTTCCTTTCCTGGTGAGACAACGTCCTCGAAGCAAAAGCGATGGGCTGCCTGACCCCATCAAACTCCTGAGAAAGAACAGCAGCAATGGCGGAGGAGGAGGCATCAGTCTGAAGAATAAATTCTCTGCTGAAATCAGGCATACGCAGCACAGGAGGTTGCATGATAGCCTCCTTGAGCGCATCAAAGGCAGTCTGCTGAGCTTGGCCCCACACAAAAGGGACACCTTTCTTTCGCAGCTCGTTCAACGGGGCAGCAAGCTCGGCCACGTTAGGGATGAAGCGACGGTAAAAATTCACCATCCCCACAAAACGGGCAATCCCCTTGGCATCTCTGGGAGGAGGAAAATCCCGAATGCCCTGGGTCCTCGCAGGATCTATGCAGACGCCTCGAGAAGAGATAAGATGACCCAGAAAAGAGATCTCAGGACGAGCAAAAGTGACTTTCTCTGGATTGACGGTAAGGCCAGCTGATTTGAGGCGACTAAGAACTTCCTCCAGATGTTGCATGTGTTCCCCGAAAGTCTCACTGTAGACAAGAAGATCGTCCAGGTAATTGAAAACAAACTTGAACTTCACATCATGGAAGATGGAATCAAGCAGACGAGTAAGAGTCTGGGCACCCACAGCAAGACCCATAGGAACCCTAGTGAACTGATAGAGATTCCAGGGAACACAGAAGCTAGTCATGGGCCGTGATTCCTTCTTCAATGGAATCTGATGGTAGGCCTGGTTCAAATCAAACACACTGAAAAACTTAGCCTTACCGAACCAATCAAACGCAGAATGCAAATCAGGCAGAGGTACCGAGTCAATAGCGACCTTAGCGTTGAGCCTCCGATAATCCATCACAAGCCTAGACTTACCATTAGGCTTGGGCACAAGAAAAGCTGGACTGGCATAAGCAGAACGAGACGGTTCAATCACTCCCTTGCTCAGAAGATCCTCAATCATAGCCCTCATAACCTCCATCTTTGGGGGAGCAAGTTTGTACGGATGACTTCTAACTGGCTGAGAATCGGTGAGGTGGATCTCATACTCCAGAAGAGAAGTGACCCCAAGCGCAGCCGTCAGCACATCAGGAAACCGCAAACACAGCCTCCTAATGGCCTCCGCCTGCTCAGGGGGGAGATGACCAACCGGATCCACCTTGGGTTGTTCGGGCTCACAACCCACCTCTCTGACTGCAGGAGGGCAGTCAGAATCACCTACTAGAGGCACCAAAACTCGCCGATTGAACTTAAAAAACATCTGGCGCTTCTGGAGGTCAAGCACCATACCACTCTTAGAAATAAAGTCTGCCCCTAGGATACAAGAAACCGCCAGGTCCTTGGCAACAAGAAAACCCCACCTCCAGGAAAATCCTTCAATTTTAAAATGGAAAAACGCCTTTAGAATTATAGGTAGAGGAGTTTGGGATGCCGTCCAGCAAGTAATAGAAGAGGGCTCGGTGTGCCTGACAAGTCCTAAGGCGTCAAGGGACTCAAAAAGAGAAAGGCGGATGATACTGCATGCCGAACCAGAATCAAGAAGGGCTCGACACACCGTACCACCAAAAGATACAAAAACGCCAGGACACACCGAGGTGACCGCACTAAGTCCCAGGGAAGCCATGCCAGCAAGGCCCGAAAAATCCCCGACACTCCTGCTATGGGCACGTGTCAGAGGCAAATGGCCACGGTCAGTCGCAACAACGCGGGGAGCTACTGTGGAGGCAACCCCCCGCGCTGAGCGTTTCCCGCCCCACGACCTCGAGCACGTGGACAGTCACGTCGAATGTGACCAGGTTGGCCACAAGCAAAACACACAACAGGAGGCCGAGAACCACGACCCTCCACTGGCTGACTCACACCTACAGACATAGCTGGTCGACGGGTGGGGAGAGCACGATGACTCTCAGAATCCCTCCCTTGCTGGTCTGAGAACTGCACGCTGCGCGAAACAATGCACAGCTGATGCAGCTCCCGAAAAGTCGAAGGAACACCAGCAAAAACCAATCTGCACCGTTCTTCGGGAGAAATGCCATCCAGGATGACACGAACGGTGTCAGCTTCAGAAAGGGTGAGGCGCAACGCTTGACGAGCTTCCTTGACTGAAGAGACATAGGCTGCCAGAGACTCGCCCCTACCCTGCGACCGATAAAATCTGTCCATGACCATCCTCTCCCTGAGTCGAATGGGAAGAAACGATGAAAGTAACTCTCGATGGAACGAGTCCACCGAGGCATCACTGGCCAAGACAGAACTCAGCAACTCCCCAACGGGACCTCTACAATACGGGAAAACCAGACGAAGCAAGTCCCCAGCCTGCATGCCGGGCATCTCACTAAGTCTGAGAAAGGCCACCAGAAACTTAAGAAGCTCCTCAGGATCCATCCCATCGATCACAGGGAGATTCTGGATCATGGGCGTGAGAGGGTTAGGTAGCTTGTGGTAGCTCAGCTGCAGAAGAGCAGGTGAACCCAAAGAAGTAGTAGGAACGGCAGCTGGAGCCGAACCACAAGCGACCTCAACAGATACGCCTGCAGGCTCAGAAGGAACCTCAGGCACAGTGAGAGCCGGTGTCTCAGCCTGCGGCCTCGACACGTTAGGCGACAGTGCGAAAATAGGCCGCTGACCCAGACCCGTAGGAGTCGTGGAACCGGAGAGTGCCTGAAAAATCTCCTCCAGCCTAGCCACACTCTCCAAGATCCACGCCCTTCCCGATGGCTCCAACCCCGGTGCCCGGTTGACCAGCCTTAAACGGGCAAGCAGATGCCCCAAACGTGCAAGGCGGCAGGCCCGGTCACGACCTACTGGAGGTTCCAACTGCAAATCCTCTAACACCCCTTCCCAATCTTCCACCTTACGTTTACAAACAGACAACTCCTCACCAACCTCCAGTAGATCAGACCAATCCACCGCCGTACCCGCGGACAACTGCTCCCGCAGCAACCTCCGGAGATTCAGAACATCACCCTCCGGAGTCACACCCCGCGACCTCAACTCAAAAATTAATTCCTCCTTGACTAGGAGCGCAACATTCTGCAGATAGGCCATCTCTAACGCAAAAATTCTCAACAATATACACAAAAAACGACAACTCCAGGGTCCAAGACGAACTAAACCCTCAGCCTACCGAGCCACTGCCGACCACTCCAATCCACCCATGAAACCCATTCAACAACGTAACCAAGCGTATTGCCTAAGCTTTTTTTTTTTTTTTTTTTTTTTTTTTTTTTTTTTTTTTTTTTAGTTAAATTATTTATTAGGATTTTCTAATTGTTTTGCTTTTTAAATAATTTTTATTTATTATTATTTTTTTTTTTTTTTTACAATACCAAGACACCTTGACGGTAGGTCGGCCAATCATGGCCTACTAACTGGCAAACACCCACCGTCAACAACCAAGGGATTTTTTTTTTTTTTTTTTTTTTTTTTTTTTTTTTTTTGGCAACCACGCTCTGCTACCAATTGAGACCCATCCCCCCACCAAAGCTGGTAAGCGTGCCAACCGGGGGATGGCTCAAAACAAGTCGAGCGATGGGATCACGGGTGGCAGTTGGAGGGTCAAAATAACACTCGGCAGCTGAGCAAAACTAGTTTATTACCAAAAAATCAACAAATAAGCAAAACTTGGCAGGCAGAAGGCCAAAACAAAATTAGGCAGAAGGCCACAATATTAACGGGCAGAAGGCCCCAATATAAATTAGCACTTAAATCAATAACCATAAACACTAAATTAACAAGATACAACACATAAACTACAGAAACAACAAACTCCACAAATACCAAAATTTAACAATCAATTTTTGTATGGCCTATCTGCAGTCTGGCCTGAGACTCCCAAAACGTAAGGAAAATTTATTAACAAAATTTAAAAGGTGACAAACTTAGAAACAAATTTAGATAACCCCAAATAAAAGTGAAAATTTAGAAAACGTCTGGAAAACAACAATTAAACCGGCAATTTAGCCCACATATCCCTTGATTCCACCGAGGCCAGGGAGTAAGCCGGCATCCCTGGGCAGCTCCGAATTGAAGTTAAGCAAAAGCACAATAATCCCCTTTTGGTGAGTTTAAAAATTAAATAATTTAAAAGAAAATATAACCCGGTACCGTTCTATTATCCCCTGACATCAATAATACAATTAACAACGAAAAAATAAATAACAACTAGGCCTAAACATATAAATAAATAACAACATGGTTTAACAATGGGGACCTAACCAATATAAAATTTAAAAACTATAACAAAAATAAACTACGTAAAGATTAACCATAACAAATAAACTAACTAAATAAATAACAATAAATATAAACTTTTCCTTTTTTTTTTTTAAATTTTAAATATATATCTCTGGCAATGTCCCCATGGCTGTTTCATACACTCTGTCCAAAGTTAGGCCTAGGCCACATACGGTTCCATAAACATTTTTTTTCTTCTTTTATATTTCATGCTTTTTTTTTTTATTTCTTTTTTTTTTTTTTTAATATCACCAGAACCCCTCAGCTCAGCCGCCGGGAAAAAAAATGGACAGAACTGACCTGAGGACTGAAGAACTCTACCCAAAGCTGTAGAGAGGGTAGCGGGCGAAACTAGGCTCCAGCATGGTCCTCAGGCCAGGCTAGCAGAGCAGATGGTCGACAATCCCCGGACGGCAGGCCGAGGGCTGAACGTCCCACTCGAGGACCCTGGAGTTACAGTGTCTCTCAGCCACGCATAGTTAAGTTGATCGGCAGCACAAGACAAAAAAAGACAGGCCAACCTCACCGAAGCTGCTGGAACACGGAACGAAACGGAACCGGGCCAACGACCACCAACTTACGCAAAATGCAGAGCGTGAGCGAACTCAGGCAGCCTGGCAGACAACGACGAAAAAAGCGAAAAATGTACCGGTCAAAACGACCCGGTACAACCCATACAAACAGATTCAATCATTCTAGTTAATTCACACAAGTCCATGGAATTGGTAGCTTAAAATTAGAACACCACACTAACATTGTTTAGATAGATAGAGTAGATATTATTTGTTTATTTTTATTAATTTATTTTGGCATTTGTTTATGTACGGTAAGTATTTATTTATATCATTTCTACTGTAGTTAATAAAGTAATTATCTCTTTTTTGGGAATGAATTTTTTGCCATCTTATCAAAGTTTTGTACATTTTCTACCTGCAATGTAATATATAAATAATTGTTAATACTAAATGAAAATGATCTAGGTCCTCTGCTACCCCTATTTCAAATTTGGTGGTGATATTTTGACTTCAGAAGATTGCCTAAAAACATCACAAAATGATAGTATTTAACAAATCAAAATATCTTTTTTTTAGTAATCAAAACTCTACCTGGTAGATCATAATATCAGTCTTTACTAAATAGCACAGTAACTTCTCATTGTTATTTTAACAATAGTTTAGTCTCAATTCAGTCAAACAGAACTTATCATCCTTTTTACTGACCTGTTTCCAAACTCTTTGTACTTTAATAACTCTCACATAATGGAAATTGTATGCATTTAAGTTTGTCAAAGCTTAAAAGTACTTAGAGTTTTCAAAAGTTTAATGGAATATTAACATCTAAAATAGTTAAACTGCAACGCCTTAGTAGTTATTCTAAATGTAATAAGAACGACATAATAATTATTGTTTCAGAGAATTAGGAAGCATTTCCTTAATATTAACAAAACATTACTTTAAGACTAAATATTTTAAAAGTATATGTAAACTTTATTGAACAGTAAAATGAAGTTCATAAGATTTTCACTTGATTAGTATGGGATTGTGCATATTTAATTTAAAGCTTATTTATATCTAAGCTAAAGATCTCTTATTTTAACAGGTGAAGTTGTGGCTAATAAGCCCTCTCTAACACAACCTGGGGACCAACGGCTTAAGGGTGGTTTCTGAACCATCACCAGTGACCGGACAGGCGGGTTGTGCGCAAGGACGGGAACACCAAGGGATATTGCTTGACTCCGTTATCTTGCGATAACATTGGAACCCTTTGGTCAAGACCACTGTCAAGTTATCGGGTTATTTCTCCCTTTTAAATTTTGTAAAGTAGATAAATTGTTTATTTCCTTGAAATATCAAATATAAAAATAACTACTGATATTTTGATCGGAAGCCAAATAATTAGTTATTTGTATGCGTTTGGTTAAGTTAGGAGAGCAGGAATTAAAACCTTAATTAGAAAGTTATACGATTAGTAAAACATATGAAAAGACATTAAGAAAGCAAAAAAGGAAAGAAAATCTCAAATGATAATAAAAAAATATGTCATGGAAAAAAGATAGACGCACATTTATAATGCCATTATTTCACTTGACAACGGAGTCAATCTCAGAAAATCTACAAACTTTTTTTGGAGCTTGAATTCAACAACTAATGCAAACTTAAAACGTCAACATGGGAGAGAATTTTATAGAAAAATAGTTGTAGCTATTGGTACTGTTAACAGCTATATGCATCTTATGTAACACTAAAAAGCATATAATATTATTTATAATGCACATCTGTTTTACAATGTACAGCAATCAATGGTTCAATTGCTTGAACAATATTACGATTTGTTATTATTATTTTTTTTTTATGTTTTCTCTTAACCTGGCTCTAAATATTCATATACCCCACAAAACACTTTATAAACTTTATGCCACTCTCTTGATCGTTGTTCCTGTACAAATGGTTCAAAATTTATAAGACTGTTGATAATGGATGTCAATCACAGTTTGGAACTAGTTACCACCAACTTAGCTCTTGTGTTTACTTATGAACGTCTATTGATACAGCTGTGAGGAGTACTTCACTTACAATAGGATCAAACTATACTTTGGAGCAATTAAGGAATGAACATTACATTCATGTTTGCGATCATCTGTTGGTGCAACTCTGATGAACGCTACTTCATCAGTACAGTCAAATTGTTATGTATAGTTTTAACTAGGTACTACCAACTGTTGTTGTATTTCACTTATCTAGTGATTAAATGGCATTTCTGTTTAATATAATTAGTTTTAATGTGTTAGTGTATAAATAATGGCACAAACTTTAAGTGTGTGTTTTTTTTTTTTTTCTTTTACTGGCGTGTTATGTGTAGCTAATAATAGTTACAGCTTTAAAACAGGTTTAAAACCTTCGGCAAAGACTGCGACCAACACACTTGTAACATGGCTGACCCGAATAGATCTATATTATTATAATAAGTAGGCTAGAACAAATAAACTGTTCATACTCTGAAACCTAACATATTATAGACGCAAGCAACTGATAATTTATAAAACTGTTTTTTCCGGAAAGGCCGTCTTAATGTTTTCATATTGTATAGTATTATTATTTTATTAATTTATGAAAATTTTAGAAAACCTTAATTATTTCTGAAATTTACCTCGCATAAGGCAGCAGCATGATATAAATGTTGGTAACATAGAAAAATATCCATACTTATTCTAAAAATGTAAAACACGATTTAATAAGTTAAACAACTTGGCAGACCCAGTAGCCGAGCGGTCTAAGGTGTCACGACTTTGAACTTGAGTTAGGATAGCGCAGATTCGAATCCCTGATCCTCTCCCTGACCTTGACCGTTTCTTTTTATCAGTCATATTCACCTTGTACTGTACTGTATATCCACTTACTATGTCTGATAAGTTCCCTTTACAGATCAATGGTTTAAGAGGAATTCGTGTAATAACTTCAAGGAGGAGATCGGCCTCTCCTTGAAAAAAAAATATTATATTATAATCACAAGTCATCTTTAAGTAGTTCTTAAATGAAAAATTGAAGGCTATACATATTCAAAACATTATCAAATGCATGTATTCTGCTTGGAATATTACTTTATAAAACTAAGGGATCATTGTTCATAAAGCTAAATTAAAATAAGTGATCTCCAATGACGTAAAACGTTCATTGTGTTTTCTGTCTTTAACATTGCAACAAAGTACGCCATCAAGCCGTGTCCAGTCTTGAACTGACTAATCTCTGATGTTACCCGTCTGAATATACATAAACAGCAATCTTCGGTAGGTGATTAATTTAATTGACCAATTCAGTGAATAAAACCAATTGTTTGTTTGTTTATATTGATGCATACCTTGATCTATATTACAATATTAAATGTAATTGATGATTGTATTTAAGAACAATGCATAACTTCAAAATAACATAAATGTGTTTTGTAATATTTAGGTTCAATTACCTTACAATTATAAAGGTAATGGTAACTGGTCATTACGCTACTTAAGGACTTATTACTACATTAAAGGTCAATCTCTTAATTTTTTTTTCTTTTTTTATCTTTTCCGTTAATTCACTACCGATTGATAAATATTCTATTGCTCTATAAGTTGTTCCCCTATCATTTTTACGTCCACTGTGGTATTCCTTATTCGCTAGGAATCTGATATTGCTGGCCTTATCTTATCGCTTTCCAAGAACTTACACACGGAGAGTGCATTCGACGGTAAGTCAATAATTGGATTTACCAGTTTTTGATCAACTTTAGTAGTCACCTAACCTAACCTGACTATAATTGCAAAAAAAAGTAGTGGTAGTAAAGTAATGTAAGAGGTCATTTTTTTAATAGAATAACCCAACAAAACCACTATCGACTGCCTAACAATGGCATACATTGTAGAGGTAAAATTATCAGTAGAGATAAAACGATCCATAACTAAAATAAAACAATATTTCCTCAAATTATTCCCAAAAATAATAATATTTTATTTCTTCTGTAGGATTATTTACTCTTATTCACTGATTTACTTTTCAATATTACTAACTATTTTACATATGGAATTATAAATGTTAGACTACTTATATTTAGTTTGATTCTTTAAAGCTGAAATTTAGGGATATACACTAGTGATCTAATAATAATGCATTACACGTTAATAGTGTGTTTTAGGTATACATAATGAAGTAAGTTATATCATAGTGAATGGATAATACATGATTTATACCCATAGATTATACGTCAAACTAAATTTTATCTCTAATTAATTATTGTATTAATAGTAATCATAAATTACTAGTTAAAAAAATTATAAAATGTTATAATTATATACATATGAGTACCAATAATATTATATTAATAATTGAAAACAGGTTTTGTGATTTTTGTTGTATTAATTTTTCATATCATTATTCAATGTAAGTAATTTTATTATTAAATTAAATAAGGAATGTTATTTAAACCAACTATAGCTTGATCGTTTCACAGTCATTTTAACTTGTACTTCAGAGGCTTTACTGCAGTTCATGATTAAAAACTACACACTCACTTTAGTAATACGTGTCCTTACTCGATCAAGGTTAGGACTTAAAAGTCATTGCTTTTACTTAACAAGAATTGAATGATTTTACCTGCCTTCCCAAAATATAAAACTTGGATGGACCATAACGAGGAATCAAACCCCGGGTCTTTCGTTCGGCAATTCAGTGTCCTTTCCCTTTGTTATCACTCAAATGTATAAATGTTACGTTGTTATTCCAATGCATGAATGTCACCCTCATGTTACTTTGTTTTAAATTAGGAGAGGTGTCTTTAGCCAAATGATTACAGTTTTAAGATCTCTTCTTTTTAATATTATAATGTTTTATTTTTTAAATTAACGTTAAAACTTTAAATTTTAAAAGCGTTAGAGTATTGATATTGAATAGATGTTGCTATTGAATAGAAATTTGTATAATAATTACCTGTTTTATAAAATATAATTTATAAAAACCATAGAATACGAGATAGATGTTTTATTGATTTTTAGGGTGAGCTAGCCATATGCATTATGGAGTAATTATAAATATAAATAAACTGAATTGACACTTGACAGCTGTATTTGTTGAACGAGGCTGGATTGCTAGTGTTACCCCAATCCTGTTTTATATCTTTTAAGAACTTAAGACATATTTAAAATAGGAAAATTATAATAAATAATCACGCGTCATTTTATTAAGTAGGGCCAAGAAAGAGTAACTGATGTTAGTTTTATTACTATTAGTGAGATCTAATAATAGATAAACGACTTGCATTCAGTATTAAATATTAGTCATTATACCCATTTCCATGTAATATAATCCGTTTTAAATAAGTTATATATTTTTTAAATTGTTACAATACTACACAGCCGTATGCTGATTTGTGTAACCTGTAATGTACATAATCAGACTCAATATATTTTGATATTGAAGAACATAATTGGAGAGATAATGACTTACATATACGGTGGTGATCGATTTCTAATAAACGAGTTTTAAGATCCTCAGACCAGATAAACTCTTAAAGGAATATAACTTGTTATAAACCAATACAACTATTTGCAATAACACTTAACAGAATTCGTAATGGTTGGTTGGTATCGTTGTCAAGGAGGCTACAATAAATTGTTTGCCAACAATGTCAACAGCCACTATTTCTATTGTGCCTACCAAAGCACAATAATGGGTTAAGTGAACATTACGAGTGTTAGGTTGAACAAGTAACGAAATCCAATTCTTTTGTTTTGTGATTTCTTCCAATCTCACTGTTATCAACGTGGTTTACTGATATTAGTCACCACCTTTTATGATATTTGTACTCCCTTGTATTGATATTTTTGTTATTGACATTAGATTTAATTATCATAATACGTGTTTGTTCTCATAAAGTAGAAGAGATCGTCATATTATCACAAATATATAAGCACTAAATGCACAAGTATATTACAATATAAGTACTAAATGCAAAAGTATATTACAATATAAGCACTAAATGTACAAATATATTACAATATAAGCACTAATGCACAAATATATCACAATATAAGCACTAAATGCACTAATATATTACAATATAAGCACTAAATACACAGATATATTAAAATATAAGCACTAAATGCAAAAATATATTACAATATAAGCACTAAATGCACAAATATATTGAAATACAAGCTCTAAATGCCCAGATATATCAGAATACAAGTACAAAATGCACATATATACTACAATACAAGTACGCAAATATATTACAGAAATATATAACAAGACTAGAGGAATTCACAATAGAATTCATTTCTTTTATGAGAAAAAATTGGGAATACTACACGCAAGATTATTTTGTGAATCCCTCTGGTCCGAGGAAGGTAAATGTATTTGCCGAAACCGGTCACAGCAGTATTTGAGCATTTTGTGCTTATATTGTAATATATTTGTGTCGTGTGAATTCACTTGTACTATGATTGTATTTGTTCAAAGCTGAGTGATGGACTCCACAAACTTCGGTTTACAACATAAGATTCCTATAATGTATAAACTGAAAAGAAACCAAGGAAAGCCGTAAAGTCCCTACAAGTTAGGCCTTTTAATGAGACGAAGAACTAAGAATTCGAAGAAAAGTGACAAAGACAAAAGGCCGACGAAATCCCTTGGTTTTTAAAGTAACACGTTTAACCCTTTGTTAGCATAACCTTCATTAGAAAACAACCTGCTATTATTTTTCTTCGTCCCCAATTCAATTTCATAATGTATTTACACTTAATGAATTACTAAAGGTATTAACATGTATTTTTAAGAAAACCCCTATATTAATCTGATTTGTATTTTTAAAAACTTGTTTATTTTTTATTTTCCTTTCTTTTATGGAACAAGTAACTTAATATATTACTAAATTGAACTAAAATAATATTTAGTTTATTTTATACACGTAATTTATATAAAATAAACATATTACTATAAGTATGAACTTTATTTAGTAAGATCAAGTTTTATTAATCATGGTTTGTGTAAAGAATGTTGTACCAATATGTGATTATTCATTAATATTTTAATATATGTGTTTCTTCAGTCCTTATTTTTTATCTTAATTTTTTTTACGTACCGGTACCTATGTTTTTATATTTTTACTAAAGGAATTTGACGTGCATATATTTGGTTCCTCATTGAGTTATTACCATTCATTTGAAATTGTTTACATGACTCGATAAATTTATTCAGGAATAACAAACTTTAAATACTGTTTGGCAGTGTTAAAAATCCCTGTGCGTAACTTACACTGGATTGCCTGTAAGGTTGGATCTGTTTGTTGTTAAGTAAGATATAAACATCAGGTCAGGTAATACCCTTAGAGGATTTTTCTCTGTGGCAATACCAAGTAATTCATTTTGGCCGGCACACTGGGCAAACAAATTAATCAATTACAAACTGTATTATAAATGACCTCAGTTTTTTTATGAAATGTTGTAAGTTCAATTGGTAAAAACTTAGTCAATTTTCAAATTAACTTCTTATTATTTATAAAATGTTTTTTCTGTGGCCTTGTAACCCTCATAATATCAGTTTTGATTATATAAGAAGACAAATATGAATATATAAGTAAATAAAATAATCTACACTAACTAAACTATTGATATTAAACAAAACTGATGATCAAAAGTAAATAAAATTAATTACACTAAAAAAATAAAATATTTATGATAATCACAAACTTGGAAATCGCAGTTCTTATTTAAAATTATTTTAAGCAAATTTTGGAGTAAACAATAAACATTACTGTTTCCGAAACATTTACCACATGTTTAAATTAAAGCCAAACAAGTCCAACCTTACAGGCAATCCAGTGTATTTTCTCAAACGCACTTAACGCGGTCAGACAGTAACATAACTATACAAAGTTATAAAATGAATATTTCCTTATCAACCTCACAAAATTATTACTACAGATTATTTTGTATTTGTATTGTAGTACATTTGTGCATTTCTATATGTATTTGTGTATATTAAAAATTTTGTAATTATATAGTGCTTTCACTTTTTACACTGGTTATAGAGAATTAAATGAAATATATCATATTAAAACTGTGATAGAAAGTTATGTTAATGGGGCTACTTTACACAACGATAAAAGAATCCCATCATCGTTGTGTAAAATTGTACTATCACATTCTCATTACAGCAGTCTGGAGACATTAGTTTTTGGAGAATTCACTTACTGAAAAAATCATTGTAAAACTTCTAGCTCTTTGAAAATTAAAGAAGTTTTGATAGATTACAGTAACAAAGACAAAATAAACGAAAAATATAATTTAACGTAGTTATTTAGTATCTCAAAATACGTTTTCACTCCCTTCAATAGTTTGTAAAAATATTAAATTTTTATTTCCCTGACGTACTATTATTTAAGTTGTAATGTTTAATTATAATAAAAATATTGATTTCCAAACTAAATTAGTTGTAATACTATAATCAAGGATGATTAATAATAAGTGAATCAAAATATCTATTGAAAATTGAGCAATAAATTCCATCAAAATATATTAAAGATACAGTATAAATGTTGATCTATATGACGCTATTCATACATGCAAAAATAGTAAATGTTAAATTTAAATCAGAAGCTAAAAATGTATCTCATATGTCAATTAGATTTAATGTGGTATTTAATAAGAGTATGGAATGTTATATTAAATAAGTAAATGATGTAAAGCCTATAACAAACATGCATACATATGATAAATATAGACTATCCCCTCCTCAGTATTATAGTTTAAGTTTTAAGATATACAAATCATATTTTTGTGGACTACAATGATATATATATATTAAAATATCATTTTATTAAAATGAAACTTAGCTCGGTTTTTAAAAATACTATATTATTTACAAATAATTATTATTATCCATTTTTGTAAATTTTTTCAGGTACCATCATAAATGAAAAACAAGTTGATGAAAGTTAAGTGAACTATGTTTATATTGGAAGGTCTGGTATTTGGGAAACACTTCGTTGACATTCCCATGTTTAAAACATACCTTACAATTATATCGTAACGCATGAAGCCTACATGTTCTCCAAAATCTTTTCTTTTCTATCACTTTTAATAAATGTATGAGAAAATTCTATAAATTAATTTTATAAAAATGTAGGTTAATTTTATTAATTGAATTTTAAACTTCATAATCAGGTACACTTAGTTAGGCAGACAACAATAATTTTTATTCTCAATATTTTATTTATCCACATTGGTATTATAAATTGCTGTAGATTATTAAATACTTATTAATCAATTTAATATTAAATTCTTGTTACGTAATTAATTATATTCATGATTTTTTAGGCTCTTTTCAAATTGCTTTTTAATATAATACACCACTAGTTTCTAAACAACAAAATATGGTTGTATATATCAATATGTATACAATCAAACTTTTAGTTTCAAAAAATAAATAAGTATTTACAAGTTTTTTGTAATGAAAACGTACGCATAGTTTTATTTTATAGCATTATTACCGTGCTCTTTATGGCTGAATAAGCATAAGTGTCTTTTATTATATAATTTTATTCCTGTATTATAAACATTTATTTCCTACAAATATTCGATTATCACAAAATGGATTTTTTTTTACTACTTTTGCTGCTATGTATCTGAATAAAATATTTACCTTCAGAATAAAGAAGTCCTTAATCATAAAAAATTAAACATTTAAATCAATGTGAAAAGGTTGTTTTGGGTGGTTTATTTAGAGTAAAGGCTACAAGTTATATATTTTATTAGCAAAATACTTATTCCCTGCAGTTTATATTTATACTGCAATGCCGGGATTATCTTGTTCTCTGTCAACTAATTACTGGTGACCCAGAATCCCCGCACGTGGAATAAAAGATGATATGGTGCCGATAACATCAAGCCTTACCGAGTAGAACGGCCACATCATTCCTGTTTATTAAAAATCAATGTTACTGTGAACAAAAATAGAAACAATTATTTCATCATTTTCTATAAACTATACTAGATACTTTAATGTGTCATTTGAAATATTAAAATAAATGAGACAAATTAGTAACTTGATTCGAATGGTTTACATGTTACACACATATATTATTTTAATATCCTAAAAAATCATTTTTCTATCAAATGACCAGAACATAAATTAAATATATTCACTTATAAATATAAATTAATCATTTTTAAATTTTTTATTGAGGTAAATTTCCTATAATAACTCCTATAATGTTCCTATAAAAAAAATTAAAACTTAAAAAATTATTAATTTATATTTATAAGTGATCCTTGTCGTATCCTTTTTAGGTTCATTTTGAAAAGTCTGTGTGACAAGTGACTTGTATTTGTGATCTTGCAGTCATTAAGTGCGTCCAATAAGTCATAAATATGTCCATTCATAGAGACTGCACTTATAAATAAAAATGAATCATTTTTAAAGTTTTTTTAATGAGATAAATTTTATATAATACAGTAAGTATAATTAATACATGATCACCAAAATAAACTACTTAGTACGTAAACAACCATGATTAGTTAAATGTACCTTACAAAAATACACAATGTATTTGTAACTATGTGTTTTGCATCTAGGTATTGTAAGCACCAACAAAGAAATGCATTTAACATAGCACCCCTTTGGCAAATGCTAAAATATCATTATTTCCAAGGTGTTTAGTTTTTTATGTGTAACACTACATTTGCTTGTTTTCTAGAACATAGTTTTACAAGATACTTTGTGAATTATTTTTCTGTAACATGTAACGTTAAACTTTAACTTATTAAATCTGTAATAATTAAGCAAATCTGCAACAACTAATATTATTAATTAAATCTGCAACAACAAAGCCTCACGTTGTCGCGTCAATCTGTAACGTTAAACTTTCGTTACATTATTTATTTTAATTTAATCCATTGATTAAATTAAGTAATGATATTCAATAAATCAGAATTCTTTAATTTATTTCTTTTTTGTTTCAAAGTATTTATTAAAAATTTGTGACTTGCTACCTTGATGAGGTTATTGCATCACATTGATTTATTTTTCTTTTATTAGTTAAAGATAAAAGTGACTAAATTTTGATTTATTTTAATTTAATTTAATTTAGAGCATGATTCTCTTTTTTACAATCTCAGGGTCGCGATATATGGTAAATCGGTGAAAACTGTATGATGCAATAAAACAAACTAAGTTCTTTTATAACATTATTCTTTATTACATTCTTTAATTGAATATTTTCAATAAAAACTGAGTTTACTCGAAATCTTTACAAAAGATCTTACATTATATTTTTAAAATCAAATCATGATTCTATCTAGTGAAGATAAATTTGCAATTACAATCTTAATAATAAATTTTAAGCTAAACTTATCTGTTCATTGTTTGTTATAGATGATTTCAAATCATTTTCACGCACACGTATTTTAATTTAGACCGATTACATGTTGAATTCACACGCACAATGTTAGTGTAACAATAACCACTTTGCCCTTTGTCTTTAAACCATCATTAATACTTTGAAAACGGTTATTTTACCACGAGGTGTATACAGGTCACTCGTTCGGTAGGTCATGTTAAGTTAATCGTCAGAGATGGACTGGGGTGAGGCACGTACTATTACCGTTGGGCTTGACTTCTCCCCTCTTTCTTACTTCCGGTGCGAATGTTGTCTGGTTTGGAGAGTTTTTTACTATTTCCTTCAGCACTACTCGGTCTCAGTCTGTCTGGTGCTGACATCTGTGGATATATTTCAAACTGCCTTTCTCGTTTTGATTGGTTGTTTTCAAAACTCGTGCTCTGATTCGTCATAACTCAAACGCAGTATGTTCGTATTTTCAAATGTGTCTCGACGTGGGGGTAATTTGGCGGGAGTTGCCGGTTCAGGTTCCGTACGTACCCTAATTTCCTTTTATTTGGTGTTCGGTTTCATTTTTCAAGCGCAACCGAGAATGTTATTGTTGTCTGATGCCAACCCCGCCTGTCGCCACATGTTTTGACAATTCTTAGAATGAGCTCATCCATCCTGTTTTGAACAAAGAGTTTTGTTTACTGTGATTTATTGTTGGAGCCTCGTCTGTCCCACGGGTATTTTCCACACGACAATTCTCTAATATGATTTGATCCTTCTCCATCTATTTTAATTAAATATATATATATTTTTTTTTTATAATAATTTATTATTTGTCTACATTAATTAATTTTCCTATCAATTTGGTGGACCTGTTACAGTACCCCCCGATTTTTTGCGATGTGTGAGTAACACGAGTCAAAAAATCTTGATTTTAAACACGATTCGCCAAATTGTCGATTGTTCCTCAGATAAGTTTTAGCTTTACATTGTTTACTATATCTAGAATGAAATGAAACTATTAACTAACATACAATTCAATATCAGATTACACATCACATATTATCTGAATAATACATCATAATTTCTTGTAAATATTCAAGAATCAATATTTATCAAAACAAATCATTTAAATTATCAATACAATTCAATCAATTACAATTCAATAAATCCTAAAGTTATTAATTACAAATTAATCATTCATGATCAAAAATTCAAAAGATTCACCACATCCTACATGGTTAACAATAAAAATCAACAATGCTAAAGTTACATTCATCAAACAACAATCCAATAAATCAAAATTGTTAATTAACAATTCCATAATTTATAAATCAAAAATTTAACAACTCATTTCATCGTACATAATTGTTCATAGAAAGTTAATATATTTTTAATTATTACAAGTTGTCAATCAAAATTCATCAATCATAAATCAAAATTTGTCAAACAAAAATTATACATTATACCTTCAAATTCATACATCAACAATTAATACATCCTTAAGTTATGTACAAGTATTTATCAAAATTAATTAATCATCAAATTATGATTTCCCCTTAATTATTAAATGATTAGTTTTCACTAACAAATTATTTCATTTGCTAGTACAAATTCAAAAATTATAAATCCAATATCAATACATCATCAAAAATTATACAAGTTCTTATTTACAATCAATGACTCATTCCACAATATGAAATCACCCATCAAAATACACAAGTCATATATCAAAATCAACAGAATATAAGTCATCAATTACTAGGTTACATTTCAAAATTAATTAATCATCCACTTACTTACAGTTATCATATCTCAACATCATCATTAAAATCCTATGACTATTCATCACAATAACATGTTATATAGTTCATCAATTTATAAATGAATCATCATTTATTTATTTAAATATCTCATCAACATTTTATCATGTTACTTATTAATTCACAAATGAATTATCTTTTACTTATTTAAACATTTTATTTATCTTCCTATACTGATCTATTATTCATTTCGTCAATACCCTATCAGACTTTTCAAATGAATTTTCAATTCTTTTAACCATCTTTATATTTTCAACTTCGACATCAATCCTTTAATCCGTCTTTAAATGCAAATATCCATTATCAACCCTTAATTCATTTTTAAATTCCCATATCTTTTTTCAATCTTTTATCTTCTTTAATTTTTTAAATAAATTCTTAATCACTATACAACCCACACCATTCTCAAGTAAATCATTATACATTAAACAAGTCTTTACCTTATCAAGTCAGCTATTAATCACAAACAATTTTCCAAACATTTTCAATCATCAACATGTCATCATGTTATCACACATGTCATTAATCCCTAGTTAAATCTTAGCATTTATCATTAATCAATAAACTAAAGATCCCTTAAAACTTTTTTACATATTATTTATCATTTAGCAATTCAATTTTCAAAGTTGTACATCGTTAATTACCAAATTATTTACATACTGATTAGTAATTTCAATCAATAGATTATCAACTCTTACATTTATATAAGAATAGCTTGAATTATTCTTTACTAATTAATCATATATACATCACTATATTTAAACACAATAAGTCATCAGATTATACTTATTGTTTATTTGGAATGAAATTCACTAGTCCTGGATCAAAGTTATCAAACAAAACGATACCTTGTGTATAAGAAATACATAGTACACATATCATCAAATTATATACAAGTATTGATTAATCTCAATGGTTTATCAAATCCTATTTTAATACAAGAGCAATTTGTATTATCATTATTAATAAACAACAGATACATTACATTAGTCTGTCATTGATGCAAGTTTTTCTGATTATTAGTCATTTTGTAATTAATCATAAAAATATTTCAATCATTTTTTAAAAGAGTTTAATTATTATTTATATATTATTCAAGAATATAATAACATTGTCAGTCAATACAATTGTTATTTCTTCATTATCATTATTTCATTATTTGTATTAGTCATATTTTTTATTTTATTATTCATGAGTTACAATTTATTTGCTAATTATAACTATATTTCAAAATATATAAACAGGATATTTTGTTTAAACATTTTTCAAACATTTATTTTGGGACATATTGCCAAGTTGTTGTTACGCCAGTGGGTCTGATGTCACTGCACGTACTTTGGGATAGTTCATTTACAACACCATAGTGTTCAATTATGGGCCAGGGTTCTGGAACATTGTAAGTGTTCTTGTAGAATATTGGTTTTCTTCAGAAGTTATTGCTTATTTTGACAAAAGCTTAAGAACATTCACTCACTTTTATAAAACTGGACACGGTCCACGTGAAAAGTTTTACACTGGTTGGTACTCATGTTCATTTTAAATTTCAAATATTTGAACACTACAATTAAGTTCAGTGAATATCTGATTCACAAGTCTATGGGTCTCGAGAGACTATAAACAGCAGAACAAAGATTGTCTTATGTCCAACTGGTTGATGCACTAGTTGTTGTTCTCGAGCATGTACCGTTGTCCTAGTGTATGGGAGTGTTGTAGAGCCGTGTCAATGGGATGAGTCACCACCACCTGGTGCGTTCCTGCGATGACAGCTCAACTACGTCACGGGTCTGGCGAGGTAGTGTCGTCGCGTTCCGGACCCCCATCTGTGTGGCACCGTACCTTCCACAATGTCACTTGTGTCCATTCGTGTCCATGTTTCACAAAATGTTTCTAGTTGTCACTAGTTTCACTGAAAGTTTGTTTCAGTACAAAGTCCTTTTATTCACATGACTACTTTGATTAACCTTTCCATTAAATAATACATATAACATAATTAAATCACATGCTGTTAATTATAGAAATAGCCTGTTTTTAATTGCATCAGCAATTAATTGACGTAAAAAATTGTTTACAAACACTTAAACATAACCATATTCAATCATCTTTCATATTGTCTATTATTACTTGTGTATACACACATATTACTTGTATACAAAACTTTAATTATTCATACATCTACTAATGTTGTTTTGACATATTTCAAGCTGACATATGCAAAGTTAGTTATCATTATTAAGTTTGAAAATTTTCAAACAACTCATTATTGGTTGTTCATTATTGATATAAAATTAATTACTCATATTTTCAATTATATTTTACTCATGTTAAACTTTTTAAATTCCATCACTTATTATTTGCATCAATGACAAAATAAAATTCATTTGCAATATATTATCATCAAACATTGTCATTACATTATAGTCACATTACTCTATGATCTGTATTACTCATTGTTTGTACCAATATCAGTACAACAGTTTATTAACAAAATTATAATGACACATCTACAATGTCTCAATCTACCTTTACAATATTATATTTCAAAATTACTAATTTATTGGTGTCTATAACATGACTTAGGTAAATGGGTTTGCCATGCTACAGATCACTGTAAGCTTTTAGTTTTTAGACGCTATTGTCAAGGTTAACCAACACCTGAAACTGATATACTGTGCCATTGTGTGATTAATAGAGTACTTGGCGTTAAAGAATTTAGAATTTGGAAAGTGACTAGTTGTAATTATGGTCGAATCGTACTGCTATTAATCACTGGCTATTCTCCATTCATAAAATTCTTATGATGATTAAACATCATAAACATATATAATAGCATATACAATGTACATACTTGAGTTATTTCAATATCAACATACACAAGTTGCATTAAAAAAGTATTATAAAGCATCTCCTTCACATCTTAGTCAACCATATCTTTGAATCATGTCATGTAAATTTATCAAAGTACATACAATACATATTATTGAGTCATAATCAGAATTATCATACACAAGTTATAATAATCATGTTTCATATTGATCTCTTCTACATTATTTCATTTTAAATCAATTATTACATTCATTATCAGAATTATATTCATCTGATTTCTTTCAATATAAGAACACACAAGTTATTATAATAAAATATTTTTCAAAAATCTCCTTCAATCACATTAGTTAAACACATCCTTAAATTATTCTTGTTATATTCACTAAGTCATATCAATGTAAGTACAAACAAATTACAATAACACAGCATTGTACAGAAATTCTCCTTTCATTATTTTAACAGAGTATACACAATGTGTGTATTTGGATTGTATTCAATGTCAACACACAAGATTCACAAAAGCAAAGTATTACATTATACTTTATTTACTTCATCATGATTTAACATCTCTTTGAGTCATATCATATTATTATTTAAATTATTTTTAGCATAAACATTGACAAGTCATTAGAACATTGTTTAGCATTAATTAGTTATCATACAAAGTTTTACATGATAGGCCTATCTCACCTATTTCATTTTATGTGAATCTAATCACTGCATTATTATTTGGTTCATATTTTATGTATGTATACATGGGTTATGGCAACAATATATTTTAGTAAGTCTCCATACTTCTTTCTAGTTTTACTCATTTATCATGTTATTATTTTAAAATATTCAATATAAACATTCATGGATTATGAAACAAGCCACTATAAAACATCTCCTCAAACTATCTTATTCTCACCTAAAAATCATTTTATTATTAGTGTTATATTCATTTAACACATATTATTATCAAAGTTTCATTTAAATCATTTAATATTTTTCATATTCAATAACCACTCTCTGGTTATTATTATTTTTCACAAAATTTTTTAATTAGGCCTACCATATATTTACTATTGTGACATTTGTAGATATTTTTCTTTTAACAGTCATTTTTACCATTAACAATATTTATTCATCATCTTAGTTTAACATGAATGTCATATTATTTCAATGTTATATTTAAATCTCCTATTCAATCACAAATTCACTTTACTGGCAATATTATAATTCTTCAACTAGGCCTATTATTTGTTTATTATTAAATGACCTATTTAAACATTCTTTTATTTAAATATCATCTCTACATTTTCTTTATTTATTTTCCTATAACCCCCCTATCATTATAGTTATATTGTTTCAATCACTATTTATTTATTATTATTTTTAAGTATTTTTTAGTGAACAGCTGAGTTTATAGTTTAGTTTTCTGAGCAAATGTAGTTATCCGAGAACACTGGTTTAACTTTTTTCTTTTTATACTTAAAGTTTGAGAAGCATGAGATATTATAGTATCTCATCACATAGTTTACAAAGTCCTCCATGTCTTCATCAAAGTTTTCACCCCCCATCATATTATTTTCAACTTACTTTTGTTTGTTTAGGCCCCAATATTTATTTATGATCTCCATCTCAAACTTGAAGAACTCATTCAATTCTTCTAACCTATTACTGATTGTTTTTAGTTTTTTATTTTCTTGACATTTGAAGTCATCTATAACACTTTCAAAATTAAAGTTACTAAGTGCTAGGGTTTTATTTATTTGTTCTACTTTATTATCTAACACTGAGTTTAGATACCCTATCTGGTTTTCCATTTCATTATTTATTTTAGGCCTACTGATTTGGTTACTTAGTTCATAGCCTATCTCATTTAGTGTTGCATTTGCTTTTGAGTGTTCATTTAGTTCATACTCAACAAAGTCTACATTTACTCTTTTAGTTTCATTGACAAAGTTGTCTTTATTACTCCCTATCCTATCATCAACTTCTTTCATGTGCTCGTTAGCTTTCATATTAGATTCATTGTCCAGACCTACTACCTCATTATTTACTTCTTTTACCTCAAAACTTTTTTCATCTAACCTTACATTTATTTCATCAAGTTTAGAGTTTATTTTATTGGTTATGTTTATCAGCAAATCTAACCTCACATTAGTTTCCTCCTTTAGCTTTAAGTTACTGTCATTTTCCTCTTTCATTTTAGCATTTATCTCACCTAACTTAACATTAATCTCCTCTAGTTTAGTGTTAGTGTCATTATTTACTCCTAACAGCAACTCTATTTTATTGGACAATAGGCTGTCCTTATCATTATTTACTTTGATAGGTTCTTGCCTACCTTTGTTCTCTACTTCATTCACAACATTAACCTCCTTTATCTCACTAACTTTATTTTCACCTACTTTTACTTCTTTGATTTTATTGTTTATAAGTTTATCTTCAAACTTATCTATTCTTTCATTTATATCTCTCCTAAGCTCATCTTTTATTTCATTAAGTTTAGTTTCTAGGTTAATATTTATTTCATTAATTTTAACCTCATTTTGGTCTAGTCTGTTGCTAATTTCATCAAATTTAGCTTCTAACTTAGCCTCTACTGCATCTAGTCTCTTATTATTTTTGTCAAGCTTGATTTCAAATCTATCTTGTTTATTGTTCATATCTACTATGTTTACATTCATTTTTATTAGCATGTCCATAATGCTAGAAAAAGTATCTTCCCTGTCTATTCCTGGTTCATGGTTTTCAATTTTTTTATTTTTATTCAAATTTGACTCCCTAATGACGCTTAGAGAGGTATCAGAGTCCTCGGAGTCAAGCTCCGAGTTTTGGACTACTTCTACATCAGCCATGATTTTTTAGTAAAATTTAATGATTGAAAAATATGTCCTATGAATCTTTTTGTTTTGTTAATTACATTTTTATGAAATTAAAATATATTTTCTTAGGCTTCTTTTATCTTATATTTTAAATATATTCAGCTATATTTAATTCACTACTATGATATACAGCCTATCACAATTTTTTTTTTTATATAATCAACTTGACATGAAATTTCACATAAGCTGTGATTTTTTAATAAATTATTAACCAATTATTTTCATGTATTTTTTAAATAATATTAAAACTTAAAATTTGCATCATACAGCCTCACGTTGTTGGGGCCAATCTGTAACG
The DNA here is from genome assembly GCA_035578905.1 of Stictocephala bisonia. NCBI lineage: Eukaryota > Metazoa > Arthropoda > Insecta > Hemiptera > Membracidae > Stictocephala > Stictocephala bisonia. The sequence goes on along the minus strand of JAQJVL010000253.1, from coordinate 1,072,562 downwards.
TTAAACTTTTGAAAATCTGTAATAATTAAGCAAATCTGCAACAACTAATATTATTAATTAAATCTGCAACAACAAAGCCTCACGTTGTCGCGTCAATCTGTAACGTTAAACTTTCGTTACATTATTTATTTTAATTTAATCCATTGATTAAATTAAGTAATGATATTCAATAAATCAGAATTCTTTAATTTATTTCTTTTTTGTTTCAAAGTATTTATTAAAAATGTGTGACTTGCTACCTTGATGAGGTTATTGCATCACATTGATTTATTTTTCTTTTATTAGTTAAAGATAAAAGTGACTAAATTTTGATTTATTTTAATTTAATTTAATTTAGAGCATGATTCTCTTTTTTACAATCTCAGGGTCGCGATATATGGTAAATCGGTGAAAACTGTATGATGCAATAAAACAAACTAAGTTCTTTTATAACATTATTCTTTATTACATTCTTTAATTGAATATTTTCAATAAAAACTGAGTTTACTCGAAATCTTTACAAAAGATCTTACATTATATTTTTAAAATCAAATCATGATTCTATCTAGTGAAGATAAATTTGCAATTACAATCTTAATAATAAATTTTAAGCTAAACTTATCTGTTCATTGTTTGTTATAGATGATTTCAAATCATTTTCACGCACACGTATTTTAATTTAGACCGATTACATGTTGAATTCACACGCACAATGTTAGTGTAACAATAACCACTTTGCCCTTTGTCTTTAAACCATCATTAATACTTTGAAAACGGTTATTTTACCACGAGGTGTATACAGGTCACTCGTTCGGTAGGTCATGTTAAGTTAATCGTCAGAGATGGACTGGGGTGAGGCACGTACTATTACCGTTGGGCTTGACTTCTCCCCTCTTTCTTACTTCCGGTGAGAATGTTGTCTGGTTTGGAGAGTTTTTTACTATTTCCTTCAGCACTACTCGGTCTCAGTCTGTCTGGTGCTGACATCTGTGGATATATTTCAAACTGCCTTTCTCGTTTTGATTGGTTGTTTTCAAAACTCGTGCTCTGATTCGTCATAACTCAAACGCAGTATGTTCGTATTTTCAAATGTGTCTCGACGTGGGGGTAATTTGGCGGGAGTTGCCGGTTCAGGTTCCGTACGTACCCTAATTTCCTTTTATTTGGTGTTCGGTTTCATTTTTCAAGCGCAACCGAGAATGTTATTGTTGTCTGATGCCAACCCCGCCTGTCGCCACATGTTTTGACAATTCTTAGAATGAGCTCATCCATCCTGTTTTGAACAAAGAGTTTTGTTTACTGTGATTTATTGTTGGAGCCTCGTCTGTCCCACGGGTATTTTCCACACGACTATTCTCTAATATGATTTGATCCTTCTCCATCTATTTTAATTAAATATATATATATTTTTTTTTATAATAATTTATTATTTGTCTAAATTAATTAATTTTCCTATCAATTTGGTGGACCTGTTACAAACATTAACAACAGTATTCTATTTTTATCAAACTGTAACAACCATTAAGTTGTTTTAAATTTCATTATAATTTTTTCTAGACAAAAGAATAATTTCAATGTCAGGTTTTAAGTTGTAAAACAGGCATGCAATTTTTTCTTTTTTTCAAAGACATTTTTTTTATAACTGAAAAGACTAGTTATTGGTATTATGTGACAATAGGGAAATGTTGTTTTTCATACTTTGTTCGGTGATTCTCCAACCACCATCATCCAATTTTAAATTTTGTTGAACCCTAGACTGAAATAGTGCCCCTGTGGGAGATTTAGGGCTAAACTCTCTTCGTTTGCTAGGTTCAGTGAGTGATGCGGATTTGATAGATGAAGAATGTTGCTAACAAACCCTTGTCGTATCCTTTTTAGGTTCATTTGAAAAGTATGTGTGACAATTGAATTATGTTTGTGATCTTGCAGTGATTAAGTGCGTCCAATAAGTCATAAATATGTCCGTTCATAGAGACTCATATTTAGAAATTAATACTTTCTTCACAACATTTTTAAATTACAATATTTACTATTGTAATATTTGAACTCCTGATTTAATTTTACATTTTAGTATTTACTATCTTCAATTTATCATTCAATATTTTCTATTTGAATTGTATTATCAAACTGTTGTATACAATATTGTTTTGAGTAAGACTATTTATTTTAATAAAATATCAAACAACTTCAGGAATATTGTAATACAAACTTAAACTGCATTTTCATTACTAATTGACAAAAACTTGACAAAAATTCGCTATACAAATAGTTTTATTATATTAAATAGTCATTTATACTCAGATTAATATATGTTTTTAGATTGTGAAATTTGTAATCTCTACAATGACTAGATGTGAAAAGCGACTATTAAATATAATGTTGTATTGATATACAATTTTAATATGTTGATTTTGTTTCAAATATACGGTCTTGTTAAAGTTTGATATATGACGGATAACGTGTATTTTGTACTTCATAAAATTATTATGCTAATTTGGACAAAGGTATAAATTTTCAGCTTTGTGGTATATAGTTATTAAAACATTTAAATTCAGTATTGTTTTTCTGCACATTTATGTTATGGATCCATGTTAAAGCTATAGGTTTTCCAATACTTTCAGATTTAAATAAAAAGAAGGGATCAAATTTGTATATTTATCAACTTACTACTTTCAAAATATCATTTAGTATATATATATATATATATATATATATATATATATATATTTTTTTTTTTTTTTAAATTCTCAATTAAATAGTATACAACCTTATATTATCGACTTTGTTTATTTCGATATTTCTGTTTTTCGAAAATTAAACTGTACTAACAAATAAAACAATTTTAATCCAAACTCAAACTATTCGTAGATTTTTAGATAAATATAAAAAATATTAGAATATGTAACCAAGCAATCAAAGAACGATGCAAATCCAGTCCAAAGGACATCTTTCTCGCGATCCAATATTTGTAGAATAAATTTGGTCGTCCAATCTCGCTTGCTTTACGATATTGTAAAACTTTATTGGTTCATCTTGAAATTAAACTTTCAATGTATTATAGATGTAATATATTTCTCAGTTGATTGTTTAGTAAGATCATTTTGTACTCTTAGATAAATCAATACAATACGTATCATTTGTTATGAAATAAAATGAAAATCGTCTTTATTAGGGGTGAAGCTAGAATTAAAAAATCCCCTCTTCCACTTAAAAATTACACTTTTTGTTTTATAAACAAAATAAAAAGTCTTACTTTATTTTTAGTATATTTCAAGCAAACATTATCTACTTTCGATAGAAATATGTGCACTTTGGCTTTGTTCCGAAATCCCGGGTTTACTAACGATTTATTGCGTGGCTTTTGGACCAGCTTTTAGATTTTTCCTGATATTTTTATGCTGGAATATTGCCAGGCTTCTCCAGTGCTAAGAGTAAAAAGCCTTACTAATAAGTACTCAGGCTAAGTTAACTAATTATTGATAGGCTTAAGTTATTTTTTCGTATTTCAATGGATACAACAGCGTTGGGCTTGTTAAATAAACTGGGTGAATGACTTATTAATTTGGTTTTAATCCTTTTCAACCAGGAACTTAATTCATTTTTGTATTAGAACCATAACGTAAAATGCAGAAGTGATCCTGGACTCACACTTCAGTTATAAATATTGCTTCTAGACCATTTAAAGAAAATCTAAACTTTTGAATTTGAAAAAAAAAAAATACAACAATAACAATAACTACTGAAACATTTTTTGTTTTTTATAACTCTGTTGAGAAACAGTTATTGTTTGTTAGCTTGTTACAGTGTTGTTATGAACTATTCAACAACAGTTTTTTCTCCATCACTATATTTATCACCACGAAAATATTAATCATGCAAATATCATGTGTTTGGGAATCTACAGTACGTTCAGACATAGAAACCTACTGTCAAAATACCTATCGATTACGGATGTGCAGCGAAGTTTGAGAAATACAGACAGAGTTTAAAAGTACGTTTATCGGATCCCATTCCTAATTGTATTTCACTGATCTGTTTTATCTGTGTGTTTCAGGTACATGGGATGGTACAACAGAGGTTACTGAAGGGTCAGCCAGGGTCCTGGACATCGTGGTCACAATGGTCTCCGTGCACGAGATCATGTGGAGGTGGTATCACCACGCAAACCAGAGAATGCAGATCTAAGTAAGTGTTTCACTCACATATATGTATCAAACTGGCTTGAAATATCGTTTTTTTTTTTATGTTTAATGTAACTATGCAGTTACTTATTGAAAATGTTGTTGTCTAAGAACAACGTGTATAATATTGTGGCTTTTTAGAGGGCTTTGTCTCCAAACTATCTAAATTTTTGTAACTTGGACGTTATATGGTCATAACAAATCAAGTTTCAGAAAATTTCGCTATACCTGAAGTAAGGTTAGTTCCCTTATATATTTAAGAGGAGTACGTTATAGGATTCCATGAACAGTCATGATTCCTGACAGAACGGTGATGGGAGGAATGAAACCAGTTGCTTAGGTCAAGGTGGCATCAAGATCTTGGTATATTTTCCGTAAGGTTTGTTTTTTGACTCCCAATAGACAAACACGATAGCATTCCAGTAACGGAGACGTGACGTAAATCTCAAATTAAGTGGTGGTAGGAGTGAAACTGGTGTTTATACGAGACACCAGGAGTGAAGTCTGTTGAAGGCAAATCCTCGATGTCCTATGACCTTGGATCGGCCAATCGAATCACGCGTGGTTGGCAAGTCAAGGTGGAGGCCAAGGTCAAGTGTCCAGAGTAGTGTGGTTGTTGCAACCTGTTTCATGAAAACATTTTTCGATGGAATGTTTAGTGTTCCACATATTAACTAACACATATCGTTCCTGACTCTATTTTATACCATTTTGAATATAGCTTTTATTGTTTTGATTAAGTTTAGCAAGCCATACTATTTGGACCTGTTATAGTCAAAGAGCAGTAGATGAGTGACGAGGCAAGTTTTACTGCAAACCTTGTAATTATTTACTACCAACTGTTTATTTTCACAGATTAGAATATGATTGAAAAGAATTGAAAATATTAGTACATAAATAATTATATCGGAAAAGGTCCACCCGATATAAAAATAATTATATAGGGAAAAATTTAAATTCCCTGACCGAACTATACAATGGATTATTTGTTATCACTAATTATTTACAAAATAATATTACTGCTACAGTTTGACATTACGTTAAATTCTTTTAAGGCAAAACATTTATTTACGAAACTCAAGTATCGATTGTGAGTTACTTGATCAATTTAGAGTGTTGTGAATTTATAATTGTTTATAGCAATTGAAAGAGTAAAAGGTTATTCTCTTTTTTCTTTTTTATTAATTAAATTGGAACTGTTAGGTGACACTTTCAATTTTAGTACTTGGCAATATTTCAAATCAAAATATAAAGTTTATGTTTAATTTAGGAACTAGTAGAGAGTTTCAAAAGTTTATCAATTCTACCCACTTTGCAGCCATCCAATCATCTTCATAATTGCAAAACTTTGTCTTCCCAGAAGTCAATAACCACCAATTAGAATATCATTAACAACTTTATCAAATATAGAATAATTGTCAGCGTTGAGCTATAAGAACTACAACGTTCGACGCAGTAGATATTTAAATGTAATGAGGTAATAATAAGTAACCGACATATTTAATAATCAGTTTATTATTCCAAGCACTTCATTAATTATTGCAGTTAAAACAATGATTATATTTTATTTGCATTTGAATATATTATCAATTTAAAAAATATATTTATATATTAATAATAATAAGTATAATTATGTACCGGTCATATTTTATTGAATACCTCTGAGAAGTGGACCCTAACAAATTATAACAAAAAAAAAGACTTATTATATTTGAAGACAAAATTTTAAGAAGAATATATGGACCTATCTATGAATTAGATAAAACAGCGTTTATTGTACTGTTTGTAGTCCAACTAGTAGACCCATTTTTGTACAAAAATGGATAAATAATAATATGAAATAAATTTGTTGTCCTAGTTTCAAAAAAAGAAATCATAGTTTAGATTTAGACTAAACTAAGATATTTTTAAACTAGAAAATATTTGCAATTTATCTTTCAAATTGTATGTAAAAATTACTCACGAAAATTTATAATTTATTAAGAGTAGCAATATAAGTAGTGCTTAGCAACTATAAATGCAGTCACATACGAAAAAAATAAATAAAAACAATATCGGACTTAATCCCACGTATACAGCCAATTTTATTTTAGCTTAGGGTTATTCTTTCATCAATTTTATGATTTAAATACCACAATAATACATAAATTTTTTAATATTTTCATTGGATATTAAAACGTCAAACTAAGGAGAATTTATCTTGTATTACGTAATGAACTACTCAGGAAAAGTATGTATTCAGTGACACGTGTTAAGCCATGCAGAATGGTTAGTAAATTAGACGTTTTAAAATGGACCTTAAAATGTTTAACTCTGTTAATATTTGACTCATGCTAAATTGTAGAAAGGTAATTCATAATTAAACCACTTTGGCATAATTCAGCTTGAATTTCCAGGAGATATCACCTCAATGTGAAATATGAATGTTTAGACCACAAATAACCCGAAAATAAATAAAAAGTCCATTTCTATACAAATATTAGTTTTGTAGTAATAGAGGGAATTGTTGTCAAAAGGTTAGAATACACTCATGTACTAAAGATTTTATTTAATATAAGAATTACTGTAAATAACGTGACAAGAATTTAGAAATGTACAAGATTCAGATGTGAAGCATTTCTTCGTTCTATATATTCTAAGAATGTTTCTTCATAGAATATTCTTAGAAATATGAATTCACTTATCTGTATGAAAATTAATCAACAATAAAATTTAACGTTACATATTGTAAAAAATGCATTAAAATCTACCAACATAGAAGTGATCTAAACGGTATTGTTACAACAAATAGTTTTTTCATAAGCGTTTTCGAATCAAATATTAAAGAGGTTACTAACACTCATTTATCATAAAGCTAATTCAAGTAAAGATAATTACCGATGTATTAACACATTCTTTGTAAATAATTTTAGTTAACGTCCCCAAATTCTTGTTTCAAGAAATTTAGTAAGCTATAATTTATATTGAGTGGATTATTTATGTAGGTTTAAGAAAGGGTTAACATTATAATTCAATAGAATCAATACCCTCAATCCTCATAGAAAGGAAGGTGATGTTAAAGTAAGGGCACAGTATTGTTTATTTTAGTTTAAATCGATACAAACAGCCCGGCAGAACCAGCTGTCCTTCGTCCTCAAAGGGTTGTATGTCTGAATTTGGAAATGTTTGTTGTAGAGGAAAGAGAAAAACTCGTTTAAGAAGTAAAACGTTATTCCAATAACTTTATAAGTAGATACATTAAGTAATTACTGTATAATTGATCTACTAAGTAAAATTAACTTAATTAGTCTGTTGAGCAAAAGTATATTTAGTGTTATTTGGGAAGGAGATGAGATGAATTGATATAATTTGACTAATTTTAAGAAACTTTAACAATTCATAATAATGATTATTATTATTAAATGCTCTATTGTTATACATTAATAACAAGAAACATCGTTGCACACTTAATGATGCTTGTTGTACATTGTTTGACACAAATATTTCTCTCTCTATAAATTAGTTTTATATTACCTAAGATACAATCCGAATGGATTTTCAAAATACGAGTTTTTTCTCTATTGCAATGTCTTGGGTGTAATTTTTAATAAACGTCGCAGAAACCATTCAACTATATTATACGTAAAAATGTTTTTATATATTTGTATAAAATGTCAAGAATTGTCCATCCCTGTATTAAGCAATACTAGGATTTTCAAAAATATATTTTTATAATTTTATACACACTATATTTGTAAATTTTTCATTGCAAATAGCACTTAGGAATATAATGATTATATGTTTATTATTATGTTTGTTTTCATCTTTTCATTTTCTTTATATTATTGTTGTAATTTATAATGGCATGGCAGTATTTATTTGATTGTCTTTCAATACGATTCAAGATATTATTTTGTATTGGAGATAATTATATCTTAGTAGGAACTATCAGTCAAAATCTGAACGCAACAATGTGTTATATACAGTGAAGGAATCTCTACTCAGGCATTGCCTAAGAGGCACTATTATTTTCATTATTACTGTAAACAGCAAGTGTTAGAGAAATATTGTACATATAATGGAAAAAATGAATAATTTATTCTTTTTTACTTTCTTAGTTTATATTTAATATCAGATAGGGTTTTTATCAACCTGACAAATGACAAGAATGACAAGAACTTTTAATATTTTTTATATGCTGCGACTTGCTGCATAGAATATAAATTCAATTAGGTCATTTTATCTGTTTGTTTTATTGTACTTTAATCTTAATGTAAATATTTATTGAAATTGTTTGTATATTTGAGAAAATAAATATTATTATTTATAGAATCTATTTACTCATAGCAAACTTCATCATGTATATCCTAATTTAAAAATAAATTTTCGTATTACAGTTCAAATCATGCAATCTTATAGCCTATTTGTACAAAAAGAAATATTTCAATAATGTTTAAATAACGCTTTAAACAGTTCATGGATCCATGGATTAAGTCTTACTAATTATGTCTTTGCTAAAACGGGAACATTGTGTTTAGCGTTGCTCCATAGTGTGACAGTGGAAAGATTAAATTTGTCTCCTGTAAATAACTCACAACAGGTTAAAAATTTAAAAAAAAATGCATATAATATAGTAAAAAAACTTACATCCATTTTTAATACACGACTAACAATCACATTACTTATTATTCCCCAAAGGATTGTCTCTAGAGCTGTCCTCCCATGTGATATCCAAGGAATGTCCCTAGAACTGTCTGCCCATGTGATATACAAGGAATGTCCCTAGAGCTGTCCTCCCATGTGATATCCAAGGAATGTCCCTAGAACTGTCTGCCCATGTGATATACAAGGAATGTCCCTAGAGCTGTCCTCCCATGTGATATCCAAGGAATGTCTCTAGAAATGTCCTCCCACGTGATATCCAAGCGATGTCTCTAGAGCTGTCCTTCCATGTGATATACAAGGAATGTCTCTAGAGCTGTCCTCCCATGTGATATCCAAGGAATGTCTCTAGAGCTGTCCTCCCACGTGATATCCAAGCGATGTCTCTAGAGCTGTCCTCCCATGTGATATACAAGGAATATCTCTAGAGCTGTCCTCCCATGTAAAATCCAAGGTTAATTTAACGCTTGCCATTCTTGACACTAGTGTTAGCTTCTCCTTGTTGCCGTAACTGCACTGCGATGGCCACTGTTTTGATGTACTGTACACCCACGTGTATGCATACGTTGTATTCATAAGCGATCCCACTTACATACTATTTATTACTGTCAGTGAATTCGCCTATATACTAGGAATGAATAATTGAAAACTAAACATATACATTGGTTTAATTGTATTTTTCAACTGTCTAAAACCATAATATTGTTTCTGGAATGTTAACAGAAAATTATTATCGTTAGGATTTATGTAAAGAATTTTACTACATTTTGAACCTTCAAACTTATAAATAAATTCCTTCTAAAGATAAAATGTATTTTATAAAGTGTATGGATAGTTTTATTACTTGTGTATTTCTTTTTAATTAAACGTTTTATTGTTGTTTAAATAAATTTTTAACCTAATTAAGCTAAAATTTTTTGATAATTTATAACTACATATTTGATATAGGTAGTCCCAAAAAAGTTGGCTCCATGGATTGTATTATTAACAGAAACATTTTTAAATTATCAAATATTTTAAACAAGTAATAGACACTATAATAACATTACATCAGATATTCATTAATCTCATGTATATATATTATTGCATGAGTGTGTGCGTGTGCGTGCACGCGTGCGCGTTCTCGTGTGTGTGTTTTACTTAACCATGCAAAAACTACTGGACCCTTTCAACCGAACGTTTTGCATTGACATTTTTAGGGTCTCTGTTTAACACTTAGAATTGTATGCATATCTGATGAAATATTATAGTGTCTATAACTTTTTAAAAATATTCTATAAATTTAAAATATATATATATATATATTTGACAAGTTAACGCTTGGCTCAACTGAATAATTGTTACTAAATAAATGATGGTCTTAGACGTGACTGGTTCAATAAATCTTAACACAGAAGATATCATCAGTCCTTACCACCACCCCCCATAATCACCTCCCCTACCTGGACAATGTGTGTGTGTGTGTGTGTGTGTGTGTGTGTGTGTGTGTGTGTGTGTGTGTGTGTGTGTGTGCGCGTGCGTGCGTGCGTGCGTACGTGCGTGCGTGCGTGCGTGCGTGCGTGCGTGCACATAAAAACTTTTAAATATCCTGGCCTTTGATGTTTATTTAATAACAAATGTTTCAGTCCCTGAAATTGTTAAGGCCATAAATGCTAACGATTCTTAGAAAATAACGCAGCGTATGTTCAGAACGTCATATAAGATTCATTTCACATATTTTAGTGTTTATAACGATTCCATAAAACATATTGTTTCAACACAGAAAACTTTCTTTCATATTCCTCAGTGAACTAAAGTGTTATTAGTAAATTAACTAAACAGCTTTTAACAATTGTAACTACATGACAATAAAAAGTTGTCTTTGACATTATTAAACTGTAATATTCCATCTTTCCACAAGTCACGTAGTAACTTGTCAAATGCCCTACAAACACGTTAGATTGTGTATTTATTGAACAATTCTAATTTACAAAACAAACTTCAATCACCCTTTTAAAGCTGTTACATTACATTACCAGAATTTTAATGAAAACGTGTTCTTTCTTAATATATCACTACTAGTCTTTGTAACCACACACACAGTTATGTTCATGGACAGATATATTAGTAGAAACCGAATATTGTTATTATGATATCATATGGTCGCTGTTTGGCATATAATTAGAACATTTGGCTATATAACGTACATACAATTGCTCACACAACTACAAACATACTGTAAATGTTTATAGTTGTATTAGAATTTCCTCTACTGAATTTTATTAGAACTAGTTGTACTGAGAAATGTCCTATATGTAATATTTCTATAATATAGGAAAAACTAAAAAATATTTCTAAAATAGTCATCCTAAAAAATAATATATTTTAAAAACAAAGTATTTCTAGGCTCTTAAAAGTAATGTAAAAAACACAAAATAACTTGAAATAATATAAAGCTCTTTAGGCTTTTATTAAGTTATGTTGTCAAGTTTGGTTATAAAATTAAAAACAATAATGACGTGAACTTATGTTAAATTCACTTATGTGTAACAAAATATTAAATTATTTACCGTACTAAATAAGTAATAATTACTACACTCTTTCATCTACCCTCGTCATTCTAATTCACGCCTCATATTCACCCATATCTTGAATATTAGTGTCTTAATAACAAATAAATTAAAGCTTTTGAAAAGTGGTAAGTTATTTTCAACCTACTTGCAACTTAAAAGTTATTTAAATCTGTTCTAAACTGAAACTAAAATTACATTATTATTTAAATGTATTATTTTTATAACTTTAGTGTATTAATAGGAAATGGGGAATTACATGTGGAAGTTGAGAAAGTTGGATACCTTGTTAAGCCGATCGTACCAAGTTTTCGAACTAAGTCGTTAATAAATCCCCAGCCACAGATAAACTTGGGTAAGTCGTGATAATAATCTGGGATGTAGTTGTGAACGTGGAAAACTTTACTGACAGAAACTTCATTTCAACATATATAAAAATATAACACACATAAAATACAAAGTATTGTTATTTTTATTTAAATATAATTTTTTATTTATAAATTATTGTTTTGTTTCAATGCAAAACCAAACAATGAAATTTTATATGAACCAAAGGTAATGTATGAAGCATTTTATGGTAATAATAATAGTAATGAACACCGTTTACACTACCATTGTTTCCTTGTTATAATCCAGCGACAAATTCGTTTTTCCTATATATTATAGGGCATTTTTTTCATATAAAAACAATAAGGTTAGTGTGAAGAGTAAGTTAAAAAAAAACAAACAAAAAAACAAAAAAAAACATTTATTTGTATAAGAAAGAACTAAATTTACTCTAAGAATTTGACACGTTATTGACATAGCCAATAAACTTACTGACTTTGTAAAAACACATACATACAACGGCAGAAAGTGTTTCAGGAGGTCTAACTCCTTGTCCGCTTCATTTTGCCAAAAGCTAATACAATAAATAGCCAGACACCTGCTTGAAACAGGAAGCCCTTCAGCTACACTTGTACTAGGCTCCCTGAATACCTGTAGTAGGAATAGAAATACGCCTTTTTGCCCTATATCGGGTTTCATTCAAATTTTAAATAAACATTTTTTTCAAGGAATTACGTATATCGTACGGCTTTCAAAACAAGTTACCAAAATAATTAATATTCAAAAACACACCAATAGGCAATGTCTACATAAAATAAAATCCAAAGTACAAAGTACTTGAGTACTAAAGTACACAGTACTTTCCTGTGATGTGTAGAATATTGTACGAGTACTAAACAAATACAATACAATGTGATGCGTGCGATATTGTACGAGTACTAAACACATACAATACAATGTGATGTATAAGATATTTTACGCGTACTAAACACACACAATACCATGTGATGTGTAGGATATTGTACGAGTACTAAACACATACAGTACAATGTGATGTGTAGGATATTGTACGAGTACTAAACACATACAGTACAATGTGATGTGTAAGATATTGTACGAGTACTAAACAGATACAATACAATATGGTTCAACTGTATGATAAATAACTCAGGAATAAAAATTCATTTAACAGATGTTATTGTTTTAGTTGATTTTGAATTGATAATAAATATATTTTATAACTTAAAAAATATTTGTGTACAAACGTGTAAACAATTAAGGGAAGAATTTAAAGTTGAAGTTAACGAGAAGTTAAAGTATACTTACAAGTTAAAGTATACCTACAAGTTAAAGTATACCTACAAGTTAAAGTATACCTACAAGTTAAAGTATACCTACAAGTTAAAGTATACCTACAAGTTAAAGTATACCTACAAGTTAAAGTATACCTACAAGTTAAAGTATACCTACAAGTTAAAGTATACCTACAAGTTAAAGTATACCTACAAGTTAAAGAATACCTACAAGTTAAAGTATACCTACAAGTTAAAGTATACCTACAAGTTAAAGTATACCTACAAGTTAAAGTATACCTACAAGTTAAATAATCAATTATGCTTTAATTACTGCGCATTATTGAAAAATTAAGTATCAGATACAACTCCTAAATGTTCTAAAGATTTAATACCATTGCTGAGATTGTAACTGTAGTTTAGAATCAATGAACTAGTTCAGAGTTGAAGGCAGCTGGCGTTCAGGCAAACTACAGTTTACTCGCTCTTTTATGGCCATCCAGGCTAAAGGTTGGCAGCATAACTGTGCGGAGGATTTTATAAACCATAATGTCCAAGAAATCTCCTCCTTCGTCTTTTATATAAAAACACAATTCTACTTCCATGAGAAAAATTTTTTAGCATGCAGAATACCAGTTTACAAAAGAATTATTTTTATAGATCTTGTATTGATTAATTATTAATAAGTATTTTACATATACACTATTTGCAATTTTGTTTATCTGTGTAAATAAGAAAGGGCATTTAAATCAGGAATTATTTAATGATCAGTAATACAGAATATATTCATCTTAAAAATTAATTTATGAATATTGTAACTGATATTGTACATATATTTTAATGTAGATTATGTTTTATTGGTGTATTACTTTACAGTTTAAGATAATACCTGTACATCAGAAAAAAATATTGACTGAAGAATAAACCCAGTGAATAGGTTTTTTAAATCGTCTATAGGTTTGTTTTTTTTCACTCATTTCCATAAAAAATATAAAATGACCTGTATGGAAACAAAAGTAAAGGTAACAGTATATATAAAAATAGTATATATTTTTTTAGTTATAGCCTATACCGTTTAAAGCTATCCTATATATATATATATATATATATATATATATATATATATCAAAACAGCCAGTTCATTTAATTCCCTCACTTTCAGAACTTACGACTTGACCGAATTTAATAAAAAGATTTGTTTAAAGATAATTTTAATTTCTAAGACGTAACGTAGCTAGATTTTAAAAATTCTCATAGGGTTTTGTCCTACACGGCGTTAAAGTTGCAATGTTAATCTTATGGAGATTAATTTTAATTGACAAGCTGGCGGTATAAACAAATGTTAATGGTCCAAATAATTTGTTAAGTTGAACACAGAGAGCAGCACAGTAAAGTATTAAGTTAATTATAGTTAAATTCTGTATATAATTAAATTCTATAGAAGAGCGAATACATGTCTGTCTGTGTGTATGTTATCATCAGCCGTTAAACAAATTAAAACATTTGAAATAAGCTTAGTAATAACATTTGATGTTTATAATTATTACACTATAAATATAGTGCAAATCAAAAGCAGTGAGTGATATACTGTAAATGACTTTAAATAATATGATTTTACTTAATACAGTTTAATTACTAATATCCGAAGTGAAAAGTTACATGCCGAGGCCGAAGGCCGAGTGTCAGCCAGTGAGGGGATCGGCACGTGAAGCGAGCAGGGATGTCCCCTAGTTATTATAAAATCTTCCTTATTATAAAAGTTGTTGTGAATGATGAATATGCAAAAAAAATTAATCGTTAAATGTTGCTGTCAATAGTTTCAGCAATGCATAAAATTTACCCTTTATTAAAATTGGAATTATATCTTACCAAGCATTAAAATCACCAAAAGACTATGAGCAATATGAATGTGCTATTAGAAAATATCAATGATTCATGTATGAAATTAATTAAGATGTTAAGGTATATTTTACTACTTTTTACTTTGTAATTTTTCAATATAAAATATATAATGTAATGTCAATTAAAAAAACTATACAGTGAGTTTCAGAATGTTTACCAGTTAGTTCTAGAAATGGCTGCAATTCAATCATCTTCATAATTGCTCAACTTTGCCATCCCAAAAGACATGACCGCCAATTAGAATGTCGTTTAGTGAATTTAATTAGAGTTCTAATGTCGAGATAGAAGGTTAGTACTGCCACAAAATAGAATCATAAATTTATGAATTTGATGCGTTTAATTGTGTAGAACATTTCGTATTTTTATCAAAACAAATGCTTATTCAATTAATCAATCATTTATTGGGCACAATTGACAATATATATTACATTTGCCAAGTCAATATTATACATTGAGTACATAGCTAAATAATTTTACAAAGTCATTATTAACTATATACAATTAAATACAAATATTTACAAAATAAGAAAACTAAAAATACATAAAACGTACTTACTTTAAATCAAGAATGTCGGAACTATTCTATATGACCACCAGTCACATATTTCTTGACGCTGTAATGGCATTTATCAACGAGGTATGTTTTTACCTGACGCCGGGACTTCGTGCTATCGGACTTCATCATCAGTGCAGTTGGAAAGCTATTGAAGATGAATATTATTGTTTTTATTATAAATTTTATATAAATTATATATACATATATATTTTATATATATATAAAAGGTATATATAATTTATATAATTTTATATAAATTATATATACCGAACTTTATTATAAATCTTATTTGTTTTTAATTTAAAGGTATCCACACAATTAATGACTTATATTTGTTACACCTTATAAAACTACACAAATCATAGTATCTACATCACATCCCTACTTATGACAGACTGTGATACTGAATTATTTATGATACTGAATTAGGTATCTGGCCTTTGTCCCCAAGCAGTGTTCAAATCTGTCATTTCGTGCTATTACTAGATTACAATAATACTATGTCATATATTAACGTTATATTTTTAATTCAAGATAGAAAAGAACAATATTGTAGGAAAAATTAACATTTGAAAATTTAATAAAATTATGTTCAACAAAATATTGATAGTTAGCCTAATCACTAAAACAATGGATCACCAAAAAAAGTTATTATTCATCCCAGTAGTTTAATAAATAATATTGATTAACATAATTTACCTATATCATTGTGTTTTATTGCATTTTATCATATTCGTGGAAAAAGTCTTGCAAAATTTAACATGTATAGTCATCGATATACTTTTAAATCATATTTAGTAATTTTTCAAGCCACCACCTCGTGTTTACCGTAATCCTATAATATGGTGCACAAACGAGTTTTTTCATATCACTTTAAAAAAACAATGTATAATCTGAAAAAATATACTTCTCTCTTCTACATAAGGATATAATTGAAAATATTTTGGAAATCAACTCAAATTATTACTCTCATATTGAATGAAAATACAATAAAAATCTACTATTTGTGTATTTGATTTTAGGTTGCTTTGTAAGATTGTACTTCAATGAACTCCTTAACATCACAACACTCAATATATCTTCTTTACGACAAACAAACCTTTTCACAGACCCCTTGAAAGCAAATAGAACGCATTTTCATTTCGTATTTCAGCTAATAAAATCTTGTTTTCGATTCAGACTATAATCATTCATTACCATTATACTGTGGATAATTTAAAATACGAAGAAACTCAATTGTATAGCGACGTAATTGTGCCATTGTACATAATTTACTATGGATTTTAACAACATTCTTCCTAAAGGTCAACAATCGTTTTAGGAGCCATTTTTGAATCCATAAGGAGGAGAACTGAGTGTCAGTTTTGTCAGTTAGCTGAAAATCAGGCTAACACTAAGTGGTTCGGATTCCACGTGACTATAGGTCTCTTGCCTATTCGTTAAACTCGTTATAATTAAATAATGTTGTACAAGCGTATCGTATAAACAAGTTCAATTAAAACCTTAAATAAATAAGATAGTTATAAAAATAATATTGTTATTGTTAAATTACGTCAGGGGAAGGGTAGGACAATCTAATCCGTATGTAAGTGGGTTGGGGTTGTCAATATACTTATATGTGATTGGGATGAGGACCATCAATGCAATTTTTATGTAAGTGGGTGAGAAGATGGTGACGTTCGTCATTTTTTTTGGAAGAGGATGAGAAGATGGTGACGTTCGTCATTTTTATGTAAGTTGGTGAGAAGATGGTGACGTTCGTCATTTTTATGTAAGTTGGTGAGAAGATGGTGACGTTCGTCATTTTTATGTAAGTGGGTGAGAGGATGGTGACGTTCGTCATTTTAATGTAAGTGGGAGAGAGGATGGTGACGTTCGTCATTTTTATGTAAGTAGATGAGAAGATGGTGACGTTCGTCATTTTAATGTATGTGGGACGGGCCATCAACGCCATTTTAATGTAGGTGGGACGGGCCATCAACGTCATTTTAATGTAGGTGGGACAGGCCATCAACGTCATTTTAATGTAGGTGGGACGGGCCATCAATGCGATTTTAATGTAGGTGGGATGTATGTAGGTGTATTGAATAATGACGCTACATGCAATCTCAAACTGTGAAGTGTAAGACTTATTTGTGTAGGGAGAGTGAGTACGCACATGAACATAAATAATGATTGATGGATCATGTTAAGGAAAATTACTCCACCCCTCTTATAAAAGATAGTGATATTCCTCTCCTGCGTTGGTACTAACCCACCCGCCCAGCCATACACGTACGGTGGTACTAACCCACCCGCCCACCTATACACGTACGGTGGTACTAACCTAACCTAACCCACCCACCCGCCCATACATGTACAATGGTTTTGATCAACCCACCCACCCATACATGTACAATGATATTGATCAACCCACCCACCCATACATGTACAATGGTATTGATCAACCCACCCGCCCATACACTACAATGGTATTGACTCGCCCACCCATACACGTACAATGGTATTGACCCACCCGCCCACCTCTACACGTAAAATGGTATTCTCTACACATTTTAATGTAGGAGGGACGGGCCAACAATTTCATTCGTATGTGGATTATATGGAGACTATCAATGACATTTGAATGCAAGTGGACGGGGTATTGGCGTTCGTCAGGGCCTTTTATATGTAGATGGCTAAATCCTATCATATTCATTTGTAATTTATTGAAGAGTCAATGACATTCGTTGCGGAAGGATCCGATGGCATATCTACGGAAGAATATGGCATCTACATTCTTCATATGTGTATATGATAAATAAGGTTTCTATTTATTATGTGAAAATACCGTTGAAAATGTAGAGGTTGTAACTATACCAACAACCAAGTATACAACAGTGTTACTCTGAACTCTGGATAATCATTCTATTCCAGGTCTCCTAACTACACTTGCCATGAATTACTTCTCTCTTAGTGTCATTAATTTTACCAGGTTTTATCTTCCCTAAAAGTTATCATTCAAGCCTATAATAAAATAGTTCCCGAAATACAGCATTGCATTTGTATTCTGGTGGCAAATACATGGTCAATGTCAATTAAAGTGTCCTTTGTCTTAGGAGAATTATTTTATTTCGAATCAATTTTTATTTATTTGTTTTTTCCGTGTAAAAAAACACTTAACTGTTTCATTTAAGGTTGGTTAAATTAATTATCATCCTGATCAATTTCGGCCAACAATCTATTTTATTAATTTAAACTGGCTATATAGATAAATAATACTGAAGCTAAATGTATTTTCCCATTATTATTTTACTATAGCATGCAATAGTATTCATTAAATAAATTAGTTGGTTTCAAAAACTTCCTGTATAAATTATATAAAATTGTATTATATACAAGTAATGTATTGTATTTCTATGTATAGTAACATACATAAATACATTTCAATGTCAACATTGTTGTTGAAAAGTTTTTAGTGCCACTCCACACCATAGCTAGTTATAACTACTAAGTTTACAACAAATAACTTCCAATTATGTAGAAAACTCCAAAATGCTCACCATCAATTAAAATTTTTCTAAATCCTACAGCAATTCAACTTTATTACTATCATAAAATCAGAAGAGTTTCAAATGAGGGTGAAGAAAAGCTATAAAAGTAAGTTAAAGTATCACAAGCTTGCAATTCCATTCTCAATACCGTTCTTAGAAAAGTTGAAGGGAACTTTTATTTCATTGATTTGGTTCCATGCAATAAAACCACTTTACCATTTAATTTGAAGGTTGTTTATAATAGAAGAAACATATTAATACAGCAAGACGTTGCCTTATGAACATTTGTAATTAATGCATAGTCTTGTGCATTATTTTGAATTACGTTCGTATATTACGGTTTATTCGCGTGTCTGTTGTATTATTTATAATACTGATTATAAAGTTTTTAACTTCAAAAGTAATAATAGCCTACTAGGATACTTAGGCTGAAAAAATATGGATACACTTTTACAAAACTTGATTTTTTTCTATAGATAATTTGATAATTGATCATTTTACTAATTGTGTTCTATAAAGTATCAATGTTAATCGGAATAATTTACTTGAAATCGTTAAATAGTGGAGAAATAATATTGTTCAAATTAGTTACTTTTAAATTCAAATGACCACTACTCTGTAAATAATACACCTTTCGTCCAGTTTGCTGCAGTTAATTTCTCTTGAATAAATCTTTCCTGCGATACCAAACTCGATCTATGATTACAATGAAGATTTTCGTTCAACTCCTCGTGGGCCGTCCCCCTGAAAAGATGAACTGTCACCCCTGGCATCAAAAAGTATGTTCTTTGTAACCATGATCATGTACAAGATGTTACTTTTACAAGTGAACTTGTACAACAGTTGTGAAAGCTTATACATTTTTCCACTCTAGTTTTTAACCATATGTGTACCCAACATATATTGTACCTAAAACTGACAATTGTACACAACGTAAGAATTAAATAAAGTTATATATAATACTTCAATACTAAAATTAGAACAAGATAATGTTTTAAATTCAAAACTATGTAGTAATATAACTTATTTATTAGTAGTCAAGCAGAAGAAATTATTGTAAAATTAATGATTTATTAACTAGAAATATGCTACCAACTACATGACAAATATTATTAGTATCAGTTTTACACTATAGTTATGATTTCTTTACAATCTCAACGACAAAATTATATAGATTAAACTCGTACTGAAAATGTATTTTATTGTTTTTTCTTTTATGTTTTGTGTTTTTTTTCAGTAAAACAATTTAAAATGTATAAATGTGTTCTTAAAACTAAAGTCATAGAAGAATACAAGCAATTAAAACATTACTCACAGTACCTCCAAGAAATAACAATGCAGTTATAATAAATTACCCATACTCCTAACGTAAATTTGTATATGAATAAAATATTGTGTGTGTACCTGTTTGAGTTTTCTTAAAATATAAAAATGTTAAATTAATATGCAATCTTAACTGTCTTTTTGAAGTCGGGATGAATAAATACAACAAAGTAGACCTTTTGGAAATTCCCAATTAAATAATATATACTATTGTGTTAAAAATATATGTTAAAAAGTGACAAAATAACGTAATAGGTCACGGTTTGATATCGTTATTTCAAAAACATAAATTTGTAAACACTTTCTGATGTAATAAATAAAAATCAGTGTTCTGTTCCTAGAAGATCGTGAATAACAAGAAATATATCTCTAAGGAATCAACCATTCAATAGTTATTATTATCATTAAAACAGAGGCCAACCTCTCTATCATCCTTCCTCTGCTCATTCCCCATAGACTATTAATCTCTGCGGGGAACCTATTAAGACTGATTAAGGAGGAGAGCCAGTAAAGTATAAAGTAAACATTACTCCTTGACACTGTGCTATCTCTAACCCAGGCTCAAAGTCCTGACACCTTAGACCGCTCGGTCACCACCTCACCTGAATACTTTCATTAGTGTACTAAGAATAGAAATGGCTAAGAACTCTATGGACGAGGTAGGTTGTTAGCCATCAACTGTTGAGAGAACATTTTAATGAATCGTGAAGAAAATTGGGTTTAATTGTCGTGTTTAAGAGAATGTTATTGTAAGTTAGTTCAGTATAAATTTTTGTATTGAATTATCAGTTTTGGGCACATTTTTTGCTTACATAGCTTAACAAAGTCATCCGTTTTTTTCACTGTAATGGAGTTTTTCGAGCTAAAATACCCAAGAGGCTATCTATATAAACAATGCCTCTTTGAGAACAAAAGCCAGCTGATGCCAGCCAACCTTATTGGCATCGATCTATTCTACAATATACAACATGGTGTCCTTTCTTAAAAGCCAATCCTTTCCTCCCATCCTTACTTTGATGATTATTAATACATCATGATTACTAATTCATTCTAATATGTCATCAGGAAATGTAAAATTTCATTTATTTCGATGTCCAGAATGAAATGAAAAAATTAGTCCAGTAAGATACAATTAAACCTGTATATTGATTTAATTTTTTTTAACCGAGGAAATAACCGAGAGTTTTTCAAAACTCTAGATAAAGTATATTAAAGATTTTAGCAGATACTATTTATTACAAGTTACAAACGTTATTCCCAAATATATCACTCAATTTTATAAAACATATTTATATTTTTTAAATAAAATAATTATATAAAAACGAAAACCAATTATATTCCTGCCAATACATTTAAAAGACTACTTTGCTAAGAAAAGTATATGTTTATTTTAAATTGAGGCAAACATATTTATGAGACTATACGATTTTCTTCGTTTTTGCTATGGTTAATATTTGTTTCATTCTAATACCCAGAAAAAGTAGTTAAATGTCCTAATAACCATTATACCTGTTTGAAACACATTAAAAAGTGAAAAAATAAAAACAAATAACCAAAATTACTCTCATTAGACTTAAAAATATATATTTTGACGGATCTGAGCAGATGTACGGCATTTAATTCATAGTTAATATTAAAACTATCTAAGTTGTTTTGGCTGACAGTGATTGTTTTAAGTCTCGTTTATATGTTAAATGAGACGTTAAACGTCTCCCTAATTTTAGTCTTAAAAAAACAGTTTTTCTGACAGTATGATTATATTGAACAATGCATTTTAATTAACTGTACTATAGGATTTTTTCAGCTACACTAATTAAAATGATTTTGTTATTCCAGTTATAAAACGGTGATAAATGTGGTAAAAGCCATTGCAATATATTTTATAGATTATATTTAAACAAAACAATACTTAGATCAGTGACTATTGCAAACAAAAGATTATATTACGTTTGTCTCATTAAAATTCGCATGAATATATGATTTTAAGGTGAAAGAGGATTATTTTACAAGTATGTGTGAATCTACTTGTGTGTATCTACTTGTGTGTATCTACTTGTGTGTATCTACTTGTGTGTATCTACTTGTGTGTATCTACTTGTGTGTATCTACTTGTGTGTATCTACTTGTGTGTATCTACTTGTGTGTATCTACTTGTGTGTATCTACTTGTGTGAATCTACTTTTGTGTATCTGTAACTTTGGACAATGTTGGCTCCGTGGATCTCTCTGTATACTATAAGAGTAGAGGGTAGGTTGGAGTATGCCATTGGACATATACAGTACTGTAGTATTGTGGAGAGCCGTTAAGCCACAACTCCATGCTGGAAGTGTCCCCCTACAGTAGTCACCCCATTTCAACCCACCACTATCACTTCAGATAAACTGTTTACTCAGATAGTACTGACAACTGCGGAATTTTAGCTTCTTTTACAATTATCATAATTTTTAATCATTAAGAAAATAAATTAAACGTGACAAAAGTAAATGTTAAACAAGAATTTATTCTGTAAACCATCCATCATATCTATAAGGTTATTTGGACTAAATATACGGGGTTGGGTAAAAGTCTAGATTACATTTATTAATATAAAAACTATTGAAAAATGTAATGACACTTCGTAGTTATTTATTTATCTCTGTAACAAACATTTAGACGTATTCACTGATTTTTCGCATAGCCAGACGACAGCCCTCGAAGGAAGTCTAAAATAGTTTAAATGTAAACTCGAGTTATTTAAATGTAAACCATTTTAAATATCGTTGTTTATTCAAAACAACAGAGCAAATATAATGTCAAAAGGATCACGGCAGGGATGTTCACTCTTATGAAACTAGAGGGAGGAATAATTACAGAACGCAGAGGCATAGAAGCGCAGCTTTCAAGCGTCTGCCATCACAAGTGGGTGTAAACATAATCAATTTGCTCCCTGAACAAATTAAAAATCAAAACCTGAATTTGTTCAAAAGACGTTTAAAATACCTTTTGGTGGAAAGTGCTTTTTATTCAGTTGAAGAATTCTTTCAAAGCCGCTGGGACAATCAGTAAACACCCTATCATGCAATTCTGGTGTCAAGTGTGTGAATGTATGATGCATGTGCAAGATGTATGTATGAATGTGTCCGATTGTGTGTGAGTGTTTTAGGCTAAAAGAAAATTTGACTTTTGCAACACAATTGTTAATTGTATTCATGCAATAAAGAATTTATTTATTTATATATTATTTATTTATTTATCATCCGATCAAAAATACAGCCTCTAAAAGAACTTTAAATCATACAACCAATACTTCTTAAGAAGAAGGATAAGATAATTAATGTATATTTCTGATTACGGATATAATTTAATTGACAAAATGTGATAAATTAATTAATTTTCACACTAAAAATTTTACAAATTATTATAATTGTCTTAATCTATTTTAGGGTCCAAAGTGTATTCTTAAACTAAATAGCTGTATAACTAAGAGGTATTAGTAATATTCTTTCAGATGCTGTGTTTTCTGACTGGGTCATCGTTTTGTCATCAGATTTGCATTTTTTCATTGTAACAACGAGGACTTTCAAAAGATGTATAGTTCCTTTAACATTAAATAAACTGAGTTTACACAAAAATGTTTTGCAATTATCTTAAATCCATATGCAAAAATTTATATTAAATCTATAAATTTATAGATTTAATAATATAGAACGTGGGTTCATATTCCACGTAAAGCTGTAAGTCCCTTAATTGCCCTGGCTGTAAGGCTATTAATAAATTGCCCTTTCTGAGAAACAGTTGAACTCAGGTACTAACCAGACTACTCTCATTCACACTCATCCTAAACTTATGGTTTTTCTTGTAACCATAATAATAGAAAAATTGCTTATGGTATACAAAAATAGTGTCCATATTAAATAATGATAGAAACCATTTTAATTCAATTATTGTTAAGGTTTAACAATGACTAGATAATCAGGCTATAACAACCAAGAGCACGAAAGCTGGTTAAAACATAATAACATAAAAGTACTATTTATTTGTCATGCTACAACGGCGTTACAACATAAATTGAAAAGGCATTATGTTTGAATTGAAAGAGAAGCATGTGCATTTTCGTTCGGTCATTTAAAGATATTTGTTCAATTACTTTAGTACTTTGGTTATTCAATTAGGTAAGATTAAATTTGTAGTATGGTAATCACCATTAAATTAGTATTATACCTTTTCGACACTACTTTATTTTATTATACTTAATATTTCGTATTTTCAATATGGTTACAATATGCATATGGTTCAATTTCGTAGTAAAATTCATATAGAAAAATCATAAAACAAAATGACTTACTTTTTATAAGTGTTCATTCCATTCTTTATAGCAGTAACTGAAGTTTAGAACCAATGAACTAGTTCAGAGTCGAAGGCAGCTGGCGTTCAGGCAAACTGCTGTTTACTCGGTCTTTTATGGCCATCTAGGCTAAAGGTTGGCAGGATAACGGCGCGGAGGATTTTCTAAAAGATAACATTTCAGAAAATAAAATCCTCAATATTGTATATAAAATACGTTTAAACTCAGAGCAAAACCTTTTTAACAACCCTCTGGAATATTGTTTGCAAAACAAATTCTGCCGTAAATTGTTTACGGATTAGAAACTATAAATGATGTTATAAAGATTAATTAACCTTTTTTCTGTAACAGAATAACACAGCGTAGCTAAATGATCAATATAATATCCATTAAAGAACTACTTAACAGGGTCTGAAGCTTTACAATAAATTTCGTAAGAGCTGCACATTGAATAATAAACAATATATTTTGAAACAGATAATATTTTATTAATACAACGAGTTAAAATGGAAGTTAGTAACTGAACATCTAAATGTAGATGCAAATCACAGAACATATATGAAATATAATCAAAATAAATCGTCGATAATTATGGTTATGTGCCACTTACTCCCATGTAAAGTAAACCATATACAAACACAATGAAATGTAAGGTATTATCTTATTTAGTCATTTTATTTAAATATTTTATCTGTAAATAACTTAAACTAAGTAGCAGCGTTTAGTGTTATCTGAAAAACAAAGAAACTGGTTCAAAACAATTATTAATAGTCAATCTCAAGAAAAAAAGTCTCAAATGAAAAATGCACCAAAAACAAAACCATAAAAAATTAATAAATTACGTATATTTCCTCGTATTATATTATTTTATTAGAGGAAATGCCAAAAGCGGTATATTTTTAGCATTAAGCCTACATAATCAAAAGGCTAAACATAGCTAAACAAATAAATTGAAGTGGTTCTTTTTCCAATAACATTTTAGTAAAGACGCAGGTATAACAAACTGTTTGCGTCACCACGGAATCCACCGCAACATCTGGTTAGTGTGTTATATATAACAACTCATGTGAATAATGACGCAACCGTGTGAAGTCCAGCTTGCTGTTCTATATTTGACCACAACTAGATTGTATGAAACAAATTACTAACACCTAATTATCATTATATTACTTGTATACTAATTATGTTACTCAACTGGTGATTATTTTAAGTGAATCCAACCACTTATGTGGAAACATAAAGTACCGTTACATCATGCGTACATAATTGGAAACGTAGTAGAAAATAAAATCTAAGTAACTTCCTTCTCAAATGTTCAACATAGTCTGTACGATATTCTTTAATGTAAAACTATGATGGTCAATATTTTATGTAGTGAATAGGAGAACGTAAGATTGTTGCTTATTTTTTTGACTTCAATATTAATAATAATAATAATAAATTTATATATTATCACATATAAAAATAGATATTATTCTTTACTTTAAACAAAATAATTTTGCTCTTGTGAAGATACGTCAAGGTCATTTATATGTAGGTGAAGTGGATTCCATAAAATGTATTTAAATGTGCTTGAGGATGCACCATTAACGTCAATTGTATGTGTGAGGTGGAACCATCAACATCAATTGGACATGATTGAGAATGGACCATCAACGTTAATTTTATGTGGATAAGGAGGGACCATCAACGTCAATTGTAAATGATTGAGAATGGACCGTCAACGTCAATGTTATGTGATTAAGGAAGAACGTCAATTGTATGTGGGTGAGGAAGGGCCATCAACATAAATTTTACATGGTTGAGAATGGACGATCAACGTCAAATGTACATGGTTGAGAATGGACCATCAACGTCAATTTTACGTTGTTGAGAATGGACCATTAACGTCAAATGTATGTGGTGAAGAAGCTATCATCAACGTCAATTGTATGTGGGTGATGAAGGGCCATAAAAGTCAATTGTACGTGGGCGATGAGGGGCCATCTACGTCAAACGTATGTGGTTGGAGAGGAACCATGAACATTAATTTTTATTTGGATGAGGAGGGACCATCAACAACAACTGTATGTGTTTGAGGAAGCACCATCAACTTCAATCACATGTGGATGAGGAGGAGCCATCAACGAAAATTTTATGTTTGAGAGGAGGGAATATCAACGTCAATTGCATTTCTATGTGGTGAGACTAATTAAGTCGTTCGTATGGGGTTGATGAGGGGCCATCAACATCATTCATTTGTGGCTGAAGTGGGACTAGCAGCGTCATCAGATTTTGGCGAGGGACGATCATATGTGTTTCTTTCTTTTTCTTATTTAAAACAAAACTTCATTCGCCAGTTAACATGGACCTGCTGGCCTGTGCCTGAACGTCATTCAACTAGTGAAGTACCGATCGTTGGCTCAGTGGGGATTCTAACCTGGGATCTTGTCTTCCGCAGTGCGAAGCTTTAGCCACTGAGCCAGTATGCCGGCAACAATTTATGTGGGTGAGATGGTACCATCAGCATAATTCATTTGGGAGTGAGAAAGGACTATCAACATAAAAGTAATTAATGTTCCAAAGATAATTATACTGAGACAAATGTCAATTATAACTTACCCAAGTTTATCTGACGTGATAGTGGTAGGCCGATACAAAAATATTACCGTACATGCATGGGTGGGTGGGTGGGTCAATACTACCGTACATGCATGGGTGGGTGGGTGGGTCAATAGTACCGTACATGCATGGGTAAGTGGGTGGGTGTGTGTGGGCGCTCAAATAGGTAGTATTGACCCACCCGCCCACCCATCCACGTACAGTGGTATTGACCCACCCATACACGCACAGTGGTATCAATAGCACTGTACGTGTATGGGCGGGCGGGTGGGTACTAGTATGCAGAGCTGTTATTTTTAATTTCCACAAGCCATTTCAATTGAAATAATACTGACTAACCAACAACATTTACACATACAGTGGAATTGACCATGTACGTGTATGGGTGGGCGGGTGGGTCAATACTACTGTACGTGTATGGGCGGGCGGGTGGGTCAATACTACTGTACGTGTATGGGTGGGCGGGTGGGTTACCAAACACCACTGTACGTGTATGGGTGGGCGGGTGAGTCAACACCACTGTACGTGTATGGGCGGGCGGGTGGGTCAACACCACTTGTTAGTTTAGTTTACAGTATTTGATGTTAGTTTAGTTACAATGCGCCCACCCGCCCCCCACCCATACACGTACAGTGCTACTGACCCACCCGCCCACCCATACACGTACAGTGCTATTTTCCCACCCACCCATTCATACACGTACAGTATGATAGGGCAACTACTAAAGGGAGACATTTCCAGCCGGGAGCTGTGGTTTAACCATTCTCCACAATATTACATAAGTGTTGCTATGTCCAATGGCATAACACAACTTTATCCAACTAACTTCTGTATTATAGGCTCCATCAGTGCAAACTTTGGCCGAAGATAGTGATGACGTACTTTGGAAGTTACACAAGTAATTTATGAAGTAGATTGTAAAATTACTTAACTTATAAAAAGTTTAAATTAAATATTTGAGGACAGTTGATTTGCGGAGTGGATAAGTAATAGTTACTTTAACAGATTGCGTACATTTTCTTCGAGTATCTTAACTAATTGTTTATAATGATTGTCTCGATAAAGGCTGTATAGACTGGGCTCAAAACCATTATTATGTATTTGATATTGTGAATAAGAGAGAAATATTATTATTATTTGTTTATCAAAATGAGAGTTCTTGAAAAACTTCGTACCAAATATTGTGCGTACGATTTTATAGTAAGAATAATATTTATAAATATATGAGCAGCTCATTATAATATATTTTTCTTCTGTTTGAAAGAAAAATCCTCGTTTACTTGTTCTGTTATCCTTTATTTCTCAAGTGTTTTAATTTTCGAATACAGGTGTAGTTTATGCTTTACTGTACCCCTTTTTCTAGAATCCATAAATGAAAGGAATGTTACATTTCTTAATGACATATTAGAATCAAATCTTAGTAACTAAAACAATTATAGGAGGAAACGATAATTTTTAAGAAAGGACACCATGTTGTACATTGCAGAATGTGTCGATACCAATAGCGTTAGCTGGCATCAGCTGGCTTTCGTTTCCAAAGGGAAGTCGGTCAAAGAGGTAGTCTCTTGGGTATCTGAGCTCGAAAAACTCCATTACAGTGAAATGTCTTATAGAAAATACAGATATTAAGTGCTTTTGAGATAATTAGGGTAAATTGTACTAAAAATATTGCAATTTAATACAACACTTAATATTAAACTGGCTAACAATAGTATGAACAATGATCCTGAGGGTTCACCTCTAGAACATTGCTTTAAAAGGGAACAACTATGAAGACCGCAAAAAATGTCAACAATTGAGAAATGTCTTGCTCCAAAAACATTCGGACGTTTTGTTTTATGCTTGTATATATATATATATATACAAGCATAAAATGTAATATATATATATATATATAGTAATAATTGATTAATAATAATAACCTGATGTCCTGATAACTTAGTCTCAGAGGAGGTTTATTATAATAGGATTTATACAAATGCTATTACTTTAGACATTCATCTCTAGATTGCTTATTTCAATAATATATATACTTGTTTACTATTAAATTTGTTAGCAGGTAATTAACACTTTTAACGGCAATGGCTATTCTTTATTTACGAAAGTCCGTAAACGGTAAAATAAATAATATAATATTTAAACATATTATTAAAATACGTGTATAGTGATAATTTAGGTATTTTATTTGTTTTTTAAGTTACTATATAATGTAATGTGTTATTTTAGTTCCAACTATCAATTAATTTTTCAAAGTAAAAATTTTAATTTTAGAAAATATCGAAAAAATTGATGTACGTACTTATCATATTTTAAAGCCAGGAGGATGCCGTTACTTTACGACATTATTTACAGTTTAAGTAAATGTACAATTGAACATTATATAATTAAGTTTTTGATAACTTATTTAATGCTTACATATCTAAGCTAAGGTTAACACAAATACTAACTAATTAAATATATTTTAATTCATACAATGAACAAAACATGTTGATCCTATTGTTAAGTCAGCATGAAAGGGCTATTAAAAATCATGGCCGGCATTGTTAATAATTTTAAAAGCTAACTCCAAAATATGAAAATCTGTTCCCAATAAATTTAAAAAACACACCAGAACTGATATACACTATTTAGCTATAGCATTGCTATGGTTTGAGATGGAACAACTACTTATTTCCCTACAGGACAAATGTACCCTCGGGCGTTTCTCTGGGACTGACCTTCCACCCTGAATGGTAATTTCACGCTTGTCATTCTTCCCATTTGCATTAGTTTATTCTTTCCCTAATTGTATCGCTTTGAAATATGTTCCAGTTAGGTTAATGGATATAAAAATAAATAAAATAAAAATATACTACTATGTAGTTTTATATCCCTTCGACAAAATCTAAACTTAATTTCTTTTTGCAATGGCTTTATTTTATGATATCTGATGTATCTATAATTTATGGCTATGCCTTCAAGGTTACGTAAGTTATTGAAAACATAAACTACATTTGAAATTATTACAATCAATGTATGTATGTTATGTATAACACTATACAACCTTTTAACTCTATTTATTTATAGATGATTGCTCCTAATATAACTCATCTTCTTGAAATCTTTAAATTGAGCTTCTTATAGTTCAAACAATTATGAACTATTACTAAATGTTAGAAATGCTTTTTTAATTCTTAAATAACTTTCAACTGTAACTATAAAGTAACTAAAAACGAGTAAAACAAACATTAAAGGAATAAATATAATTAAAATGGCTAAAAAACAACAAAACTAAAAATCTACTTGCTGAATCAACGATAACAACATACAACAAGTCACTCACCTGGTGTATTGTTACTTTGTGTTTATTTATCGATAGAAAGGAGTTGATCAGCTGTTAAGACATTGTCTTCATACTGGCCATGTAATGTCTTATCATCAAGATCATAATATTTTATTATTTATAGACATATGCGCATTAAAACTGCCACATAAAGTGACCTTACATGATTTAAACACATTTTAAATAATTTGATTGAAACCGTTTTCTAAACTTAAACAACTATTTAAGGCTACATGTTTTATTATTATATTTTTAATATCTAATTATTAATAATGTAACTTGATATTTAGCTAGTTCTAAATAGGTGACAGGTGAAGTATTACCTAAAGCTACTTACAGGTAGCTAAAGGTACAGAAGATATACGTTCAGTGCATCTACATAATATGCATGTTTGAATGCAAATATTAATGTAAACTTGTTCAAACTTTCAAGTCTAGCAATCAGCTTGGAACTGTAGATTTAGAGTTGAAGGTAAATCAGTCAGTTGATTTACTCCTTGGTATTAATGTTAAACATTTTAGAGATCTTAACTAATCACTTGCAGGTAATTCATTGTTGAGCTCTAATTAAAACAAAATGGACTAATAAGAAGGTAAATTAACATTTGTCATTACATCAATTGTAACTGTTTGTAAGCTTTCGACTCTATATACTTTATTACCTTTTCTAAATATAGAAGTTACTATACAAAATTAATATTAGTAAGTCAAAATCTACATCTGATGGAAGTCTTTATAAATCAAAACCGCTGTACGTGTATGGGTGGGTGGGTGGGTCAATACTGCTGTACGTGTATGGGTGGGCGGGTGGGTCAATACCGCTGTACGTGTATGAGTGGGTGGGTAGGTCAATACCGCTGTACGTGATTGCTTGGGCGAGTGAGTCAATACTACTGTAGATGTACGTAGTATTGCACGTGTACATAATGTTGCACGTTCAGAACAAAAAGAATATTATCAGAAGAACTTTTTTTTCAACCCTATGCACTAACTGAATATAGGGTTTCGTTCTTCAAACTCAAGACCCTATATACAGTCTTTCTTCTTCAAAATCTATTAGTTCTTCATTGCAGACCGCAGGAAACCGACAGGTTTTGTAAGTCATTATTTTGAATAAGTATAATTCAAAGTGTTATATTCTTCTTCTTCCGAATCGTGGAAAACTATTATTTTTATTAATTGTACATTATAAATGGATGTTGTTATATACACTTTGACTAAGTAATAATTTAGAAAAAATAAATTCAAAATATCCGGTTTAAAAATTTTTTTGCTAAGGAAAATGTTTTTTTTTAAATTTTTCTATTTGAAAAATTAAATTACAAATGTTGATAGGGATCTAGCATTCCTCAACTTGAAGTCTGTTTGTTTATCACAATATTTAATAACTGAAATTTAAATTAAACTTGCTATGAAATTACGAAGTAGTACATTTTTAATTATATTTCCTGCTTATATAAATAAAAGGGAATGGTCCAACGTCTCTTATATTTAGTTCACATTGATTTAAAGGGTTAAGGTAATTTATAGAGGTTAGGTGTAAGCTGATGTAGTCAGAATCAACCATGTAATGCATTATAACCCACAAAATAAATATAACCTACTATATCTTTTAGATGTAATACTGAAATAGAAATTGTTTATATTATAGTTTTTAAGTTATTATTGCATTACAACAGTATATCCTACACTGTAAACACATATTACCTATTTTTGACATACTGTTTTACCTTAAATTCTTAATGTAGCCATGTCTCTCATGTCATACGAAGGATTCTACTTACCGAGAGATCTTGTGCACACATCTTATGATTGAACGTACACCTGTACATGTTTTATAGCAGTCTTGACAATGTCTTACATATTCACGACTCTTGATGGAATCCTCTATCTATTCTGTGTATAAGTCACAACCATAACTTTACTCAAGGATAGGTAGGACCTTCACAATTATCATACTGACTGATTTTGTCAAAACAAATTTACCTTATTTAGAAAATAAATTTATCCTGTGGACCCTAAGGTAGAAAGGAAGGTACACGTGGTTTGATGAAATCGATCAACTTATATTGTAAGAAATCTGTATTTTGTGACGTTTACTTTTTTAATATCTTCAAAATTCTTTCATACAAACAATAGAATTATTGCTTTTAAATTAACTTCAAATAAATATAAATTGTCGGTGAAAACGTTTCTAAATGCATTTTATTTTTTAAATTGTAGATGTATAAAATAATAAAATGATTTTAACGTTATTCAATTGTACTTGAAAACATCTGTCTTAAGGAGCATGGTAATTTTGTAAATTAAAAATTGCAGGAAGATTTCAGAATGCGTTTAATATTATTTAGTTCTTTTGTTTATTTAATTTTAATGATTTATATAGAATTGAGGAAATCAAAATTATTTAAAAAAATAATTTTGAACTTTCATACTTTCTAATCCTGTAAAATTAATGGAATAAGCTGAACGTAAAATTACGTTCAGAAACTATGAAGTGTTACACTTTATTATCTCTAACTAAAAATATCTACGTAAAGTTAGGCCTCCTAATTTACCTAGTTTCAATGTAGTTTAGTAACATTAGCACTGTATTTTTAAAGATTGTTTAATATTTTGTATTTTATCACATCTAATGTCCACATTCATTAACTAGCAACTCCATTACCCCCGTTTTATCATGGTACCTCTCTGGACTCTGCCACACAAATTGCACTGTCAGAATACATCACTGGTATTATCAGCCTGTGTTTACATTCCCGACTGTGAACTACCCTTATCGTTTGTGCTTCACCCGTCAACTACAGTTTGACCAGGGTTTTGGCCACATTATGATGACTTCATGTGTTACACTAATTACAGTTGATTTCCTGGAAGTACAATTTACTAAATATATTTTAACTTTGAAAATTAAATTTTTTTTAATTTTGGTAAATGTTCGGTATTTTTAAAAACTTTGAGACCATCAAAAAAATTTTTAAAATTATTTAAATTTTTAAGGATCTAATGATGGTATAAAATCGAAACGCGTAATCTAGCAGGATTTCCAGGATAACTGGCAGACTACTGGTAATTAACTCTAATACAAAATAAATCCATTTATTCGGACTTGAAAAAAATTATTCTTTACCATTCTAATTAGTTATATGATCAAATTTTACTTACATTTCAAAATCGTAAATTTACACTAAAAAAGTAAAACCATATTTGAAAAATAATGATGACAGCTGAAGTTTTAAAGTGAAAATCACATATTTTTTAAACAGAACAGTAAAATGTGAAACGGCCCCCTTTATAAATACTAGTTTTTATTAAAAACACTGAACGAAAAATTTCAAAAACATCTCACATGATATAATGTATATAGATAATGACAGTTAAGCTCAAAATTACAGCAAAAGGTATAAATAGAATTCTGAGTTAGATTTTGAAGAACTAAGTATTAAGTACATTATTTAGTAAAACTACTGATTATGCATTTAAAATTATAGAAAGAAGTTTTATTTGGTCTAAACAATTTACCATTTTTATATTCAACCCCTAAAATTAATAAGATATATGTTTTTAATAATTAATTATGTGATATAACATTTCATTACCAGTTAGATACCTTGTTAAGCCGACCGTACCAAGTTTTCCAACTAAGTCTATAATAAGTCCCCAGCCACAGATAAACTTGGGTAAGTCGTGATAATAATCTGGGATGTAGTTTTGAACGTGAGAAACTTTACTGACAGAAATTTAATTCTAAAACACGTACCCATAAATATATACAATGTTATTTGCAAATTAGAACTTATATTTATAACTTATTTATAGGTTCTAGTGCTATGTTTTTAAATAGAAAGCAGGAGATTGTTCATAATGAACTTTAGTTGTAAATTACGGAATCAACCTTAATATTTATATCACGTAACTGCTTGAATATTTGCTAAGTCGTCGACGCTACTTTTTTGTGATTTTTACCACATTAAATTACATTACATTTTAGTTAAATACAAATTGACATGATTGTAAGTTCCACAGTTAATAAAGTCGTATAGAAAGAGTGTAGTATTATATTATAAGGTTGAGTGGAAGACAGGACTTAAAAGTCCTAACTCCACATAATAAAATCATTTTTCATTTCATTTTATCCTGGTAAATCTACGGAATACAACCACGCACACGATCAGGCCTAATATTATTTGTAGATATGTGTATATTGTTATTAATTTCGACTAAATGTTTTTTATTTACAAAATCTTGTGCTTGTAGACGTTAAAAAAACACAAATTAGTTGAATTTGTAAATTATTTATTTTATTTAATCTTTGGGGTTAAACTAAATTAATTAGAATATAATGAATTATAACATTAATTTAAGGGTAAATTGTTTAATGTAACTTAAATTAAATCAATTAAAACATGTAATTTAACAGGTTTGTGTTTAGTGTATGATGTTATTGTAAAGAATAGTTGTCTTAAATATTTACAAAAAAATGTATTTTTCAATTTTAAGGTATAGCATTCATTAAATAACCGTTATAAATACACTATACATAACATATTGTGTTTAACTAATTTCCCATTGTGTAATTGCTAATCAGTTACCAGTAATTGCACGAAGGTAATGATAATCATTTAACTTATTAAGTGTACGATGATTAGTACACACTTAATGTTCATTTATTAACATTATAATTATAGCTATGTTTGAACATGGACATTGCTAGTTTACTCAATTTTTTAAATACAGTCAATCAATGTAAACTACGTCATGGTTTTTGATTCTCTACACACCTTTCCAACCAGTTGCTGGTCATAAATAATTAAACTCCAAATTAAATCCTGTGTACTTATTTATTTATTTATTAACAATTTGTTTGCAATTGTTTGGCCCCACCAAGTTACAAAAAACTTGTCGGTGGGGTCCATTTCTTACTCTTGAAATATACGGATTGGAATTTGTAACAATTTTAATTACTGTGGTGGTTCAGGGGCAGGCAACTTAGCATAATTTTCTCTTTACAAGCAACTGCAGATCTATCCTGCTGCAAATAAATACCTAGCAATAATAAAGTAACATATGATACAAATAAATTATTAATAACCAATAACAATAAATAATATACTAGTAGTAAATTAGTAATACAAGGCGAGCAAACATAGTTAACAGTAACAATAAATTAATAACCTATTCCCTACATATATCCTGTGCTTATCACCCATAGATGCATAGAATAGATGCATAGTTCTAATGCATAGAAAACAGATAACTCATCAAGATATATGCATGGAAAAAGAAGTCATATCTCTGTGCCTGTCTCCAGACGTCTTTGGACCGTCTGTCCACCTCAAGGAGAAAGGTAAACAAGCCCTCTATCAACAACAGCAACATAACCTCAAAACGTCAAAGAGGTTACCTTTTACTCACCCAATCATAGTTTTACTTTTGATGTGTTTCTTTACCCTATGAGTCAATATTTATATTATTTACTTGAATACCGTGTATGTTTAGAGTTACCAACAGTGTACAAGGTATATGATCATTGTCTTTCAAGCTAGTCCTATGTCTCAGTGTCTGTGATTTGCAGTGCTGTATGGGTTCTATTATATACCTGTTTATTTGTCAAGTAGTTATCCTTAGTGACTGATGTGTGGAGTAAGTATTGTCACAGTGTCTTGTGTTGTAAATTGTGTTTTAACCAGTGTTTGTATGTGTTTGTTTGTACTTAATCATTAGTGACAGTGAAGTGATAGTGAAGTTCACACACTTATATATTAGCTGCTTACGATACTAATGTTTATTTTTTAATATTTTTTGAGGTTTTATTTTGGTTAAATCAGCAGACTACGTAAACAGATTCCAAACTGTTTTTTCTACTTTTTATATTTTGTTGTTTTGCAATTAGTGTAGATTTTGTTTGTTTGTTTCATATATAAACGCACATTATATAACATGCAAAACAATAATGTTAACTTTACATGTTTTTTCTATGTCTGATATTTTATATGTCTAAATTAAATACGTTATTAGTTATAAATACTCTTCTGATTA
Source organism: Stictocephala bisonia (assembly GCA_035578905.1). Classification (NCBI taxonomy): domain Eukaryota; kingdom Metazoa; phylum Arthropoda; class Insecta; order Hemiptera; family Membracidae; genus Stictocephala; species Stictocephala bisonia. The sequence goes on along the minus strand of JAQJVL010000253.1, from coordinate 1,035,993 downwards.
ATATTCTTTTATATATATATTTTTTCTACCAAATATATTTTCTTACGTTATTGTACATGTATTTTTATTATTCAGGTTTTTTTCTAAGAAGATGAATTTTTCAATCTTAAATAAATGCAATGGGCTGCTAAAATAAATCGGTTTCAGTATTATTTCTGCATTGGTATATAATATATACCTTCAATGAATTATGACATGCCTCCTTTTTTGATATTTTTTCTGTTGGCTATTAACAGTAAATAAATAATTGTTACCAAAAACAGAGATGTTCAGTATGAAATACTCAAAATGCTCTTTCGAAAAAAATTTTAAATTATTAGTTTTATTAATGTACATAAAACATATTTCATAATTAAAATAATACAAATATGTTTAAACAAAGATGCTCGACCTTTATTAGTTTTTCATGTTCTGTTGTATACACTTGATGGAATAACGTTGGTTGAAAAGTAGAACACATTTTTAAAATTATTCCTCAGTTTTTTTTATTTAAAAAAAAATAAAATATTTTTTTTTCTACTTTATTACTTTCTATTTATCAAACACTCATAACATTTTAGTTATATTGATGTATGTATATGGTAAACAAATCATAAGTAGTGTGTTTGTCATAAAATAGTGAGCTTGAGTTACTTCAAAATGGTTTACAGCCAATTTCGACGTTGCACCACACTCATGATGTTTTAACTCATTATGGCTTCGACCTTTGCAATAGCATTGATGAGTATTTGTCCTTATGCGTACCACGTAAATATAGTCAATTTTAGGTTATAAAGCACATCCATTATAAAGTCACTAAATGTTGGATGTTTGCGTAGTATTTAGAACTTATAACACAATGTTTAATTTAGACACTGACACTCAAGAATGTTTCATTCCATATTTACATTGTACTTGTCTTCAAACATTGAAATCCTACAAGAAAGAAAGACGTCAGATATATCGGGTAAAACTATCTTTGAATCATTATTGTATGACCATCATTCTAATAGAAAGCAATCTTGGTACAAATCAATCCAACTATGTGGCGCTTTGAGTCCATGTGAGAGCTCTGATGTGTTTGGTTAGGATCAATGAGCGAGTTTAGCGTAGAGCGGCAGCTGGTGGGAAGGTAATCAGCCATTAAATACAGCCTGTAATAGCCACCTGAACCTATCGCATGGCAGGGAAATGGTAGAAAAGATGTTAGCCTCAAACATGTTCTCAGTAAATATCTTTCTTAATATTATATCCACAAAAGATATTACCTAACAATTTTTTTTTAACAACATTGCTAAGTAAGACTTTAAGTAATTTATTTCTTTATATTATAAAAAGAATCAATTAATAAACAAATACTTTATATTTTACGGAATATATTAAGTAAATAAACCAACCTGATTACATAACGTTGGGTGCATTGCTGTGTGTAAGTATGATTTTAAAACGAACACAGAATCAATTTAGAGTCATTAATATATTCATGCTTTATAAGGACAATTTATTTTCATCGTTCATCATATTATCGAAGTATTAATTTTTATCGAAAGTATTACTATCGAAAATTTTCCATACTTTTTTATTACATAACGATAGTTACAGCAACTAATAAAAACAATAATTAGTACTTTTCCTTACATATTAAACTTATATTTGCATATTCAGAGACATGGCTAGTAGATTACAATTCAACTTTTTTTAAATCAAACATTTTAAAATTATTTGTATGTATTTTACTTAAGAAAACATTTAAATTAGTTTATCTAGTATTCACTTATAAAACTAATCAAAGTGAAAACCGAAATAAATTATATAGTATCAGGAAAATAAAAAAGGGAAATAGCCTTATTACATGGGACAGAGGCCGCTTTACCATGCATGGAATTGAACTCTTTGTTGAGCACGGAATGGAAATAGAATCAGCTGAATATATAAGGCTTGTCTTCGTACATAACTTTGTTTGCATGTATAAGGTTCATATTGCATCAACCATTTCTTATCTTTAAATATACAGTCTGTATTATCAGTAGTTATGGTCTTCGTACATAACTTTGTTTGCATGTATAAGGTTCATATTGCATCTACCATTCCTTATCTTTAAATATATCGTCTGTATTATCAGAAGTTATAGTCTTCGTACATAACTTTGTTTGCATGTATAAGGTTCATATTGCATCTACCATTCCTTATCTTTAAATATACCGTCTGTATTATCAGAAGTTATGGTCTTCGTACATAACTTTGTTTGCATGTATAAGGTTCATATTGCATCAACCATTTCTTATCTTTAAATATACCGTCTGTATTATCAGAAGTTATGGTCTTTGTACATAACTTTGTTTGCATGTATAAGGTTCATATTGCATCAACCATTTCTTATCTTTAAATATACCGTCTGTATTATCAGAAGTTATGGTCTTCGTACATAACTTTGTTTGCATGTATAAAATTCATATTGCATCTACCATTCCTTATCTTTAAATATACCGTCTGTATTATAAACATTATAGGAATGGTTTTAAAGATCTTATTAGGTTTTATTAGTTTATTTTGTAACAAACTAAAAAATAAGAAAGGAAACCGTTATCTTTAGTAGAAGGTTAATGAAAAATTTATTTTCTATTGTTGATTAGTAAAATTGAAGAATTTCTTATGAAGATAAAAGCATATATGAGTTTATAACAAAAGCATAGGTTACAGAATTGATTTATTCACATGCGGGCAGTCATAGTATTATGAACACTCAAATTTGTAGTCAGTATTACCTGGTTAGTTCTGGCCTGGAAAATAAATTGCCTTATACTTAAATTATTAGTACTTGCAATGCTTATTGGGGGTTTGTCAATTAGTTACATAGCATATTCTTCAAGATCATTAATTTTACTTCTACGTCTGGATACTTTATTTGTATATAAAGAGGAGGATAGGCGTAGGAGTGGGAGGGACTGACGATGGTGCTGCCGTTGCCTTCCCATTGTGAACAAACATGTTGGCAGTAGTGGCGTAGTGTTGTAACCCAGCTACTTGGGGGCAAAGGGCTGTGGATATTGTAAGCGATAGATCATATGATAATACTGACACGGCGTTCGCTAAATGATTGCCATCGACATGGACACTACTAGAGAAGTCTGGGGTGTCCATGTTGGATTTTAGTCAAGGTTCAGATGTTGTGTAGGGAAGATAACTGAATGACAGGCTTGTCGGTTAGCTGAAAATAAGACCAGCACTACGTGGTTCGGATTCCTTGTAAAGCTGAAGATCTCTTAGTTAGTCTGGCTATTGGGATACTAATGAATAGCTTCCTGAGGAATAGTCGACCTTAGTTAATAACAATGACTGCACTCGTTCATCTAGACTCAGAACGATCATTCCCTCCTCATATTCGCCCATATTTTGACGATCGGCGTCTTAATAATGAATAAATAGTAATCTAGAGAACTGACTTGACACACCAAATGTCTTCCTTGACTCACATTCAGTGCACTATTATAGATATTCCTGCATCTAACATGTAATGTTAAGAAGGAGATCGGCCTCTCCTTAAAAAAAAAAAAAAGAAAAAAAGATCTCTATAATTGTTATAGTGCTGAATTGTACTTTTTCGTTTGTTATAGTTTCATTAAATATTTTTTATCACAGCTAAATGTTTTATTTACTCGTGATCAGTCATTGTTATTAATCTATCAAAGTTAATTAATCTAGTGAAAAATAAATTTACTATATAAACAATTTAACAGAAAAAGTATTTAGAGATATAATAGCGAAGTGGAATATAATACCTAGGTGGGTCAGTATGTGTTGTGTTTATTACCAGTATGTTTTATTGGATGCATAAATATTATATAAATGATTAATATCCTCTGTTAGTTTATTTATTTGCGGATCGCACGTATGTTCATATTAACATATATATATATATATATATATATATATATATATATATATATATTTCGTTTTCTTAATTCATGTTTGATTTATTAACATTGTAAAATCGGCTGAAGTGTGCTGCAGTTACAAATATATTCCTGCTATATAAAGACACATTTTCCAATTGTTATGAATTGAATAAATGTGTCACATTTATCCAATTCCTCATAATTGTACATTGATTTGACGATAGTTGTAAACATTAATTTCTGATTATATATATATAATACGGTTAGGATTCTGTTGTAAATAACAAATAATAGTTCTTTATTTATGAAAATGTTACTAGAAGTATAAATTTCAAAGAATTAAATATTCTTTTCATTATTGCTTTAAAATAAAAACATTTACGTTAAACACAATGAAAATATCATAATTTATAAATATGTACTAGATTGCAATTTAGTTCTCCAAGTCATTAAATGAGATAATTACAGCTACTCAAGTTGTACAATTGTGGTTAAACCATTTTTTAATCACTAGGTTTACGGATTCTTTGAATAGAGAGCGGGTGAAGTGAAATTACATTTTCATATCTATGCAAAGCTCCACCTCTAAGGGATGATTGTGCTCCCATTTACTATCTGTTCCCTTTTTTAATTATTATATTTTATGAAGTGTGTAAATATAATGTATGGGTATGTAATTATAATTTTATTAAGTAGTTTTATATAATAAAACAGCGTTTTACTTGTTTAAGTGGTAATTTAAAAAATATCCTGAATATATTTAAAAACTGGTGTTGTACATTAAAAGTGAATTTTCCAAATAATTGTGTATCTCAGCAAGAACAGTAAATATTTGGTTTTACGCGGACTTTAAAGATTAGAAGACATTAATTTTGAATTTTCAGTTAATTATGGGTTTTATTACTGAAATGTTCAAAGAAAAAATTTAAAGATTAAGAATCTTGAAATATTTAATCCTTCTATTTATAATATTGTTTTCCTGCCTCATACAAAGCTCATGATACCTATAAGTAGATAAGATGTATAAGATGATTAATCTAGTGATTCATTATTAAGGTATAAGATGATACCTATAAGTAGATACATGATAAGTAGATAAAATTTGTATATTTGGTACAAAAATACCATCGTACATACATGTTTGTTATGATTATTATAAAACAAATTAGTTATAATTTGCATTTTGGTAAATCCAATTGGAATACATGATAGTGTTTAGTGGAATTTTATTTTTAATTAATTTAGTATGATAGTGCTAAAAAATTTATAAATTAGCTAATCTTTTTGATAATAAATAAAGCGTTAAACTTAAATACATAATAATGTATATAAAGTAATAACCCGTACGCCTAATATCTAATATTTCTCTATACAAAGATTTTAAACAAAAAGAAAAAAGAAGCTAACTTTATTGGGAATATATTTGAGAATAAAATGCCAAAGCAAAGTACAGTACTTTATTGACCCAACACAGTGAGTGGGTGGTGAGAGACGGTAGTACGTTTTGGACCCCAATACAGTGAGTGGGTGGTGAGTGACGGTAGTACGTTATGGACCCCAATACAGTGAGTGGGTGGTGAGTGACGGTAGTAGTTTTGGACCCCAATACAGTGAGTGGGTGGTGAGTGACGGTAGTACGTTTTTGACCCTAACACAATAAGCGGGTGGTGAGTGGCGGGAGTACGTTATGGACCCCAATACAGTGAGTGGGTGGTGAGTGACGGTAGTACGTTTTTGACCCTAACACAATAAGCGGGTGGTAAGTGGGTAGTACGTTATTGACCCCAACACAGTGAGTGGGTGGTGAGTGACAGTAGTACGTTATTGACCCCAACACAATGAGTAGGTGGTGAGTGACAGTAGTACGTTTTTGACCCTAACACAATGAGCAGGTGGTAAGTTTGTAGTACGTTATTGACCCCAACACAGTGAGTGGGTGGTGAGTGGTGGTAGTACGTTATTGACCCCAATACAGTGAGTGGGTGGTGAGTGACAGTAGTACGTTTTTGACCCTAACACAATAAGCAGGTGGTAAGTGGGTAGTACGTTATTGACCCCAACACAGTGAGTGGGTGGTGAGTGGCGGTGGTACGTTATTGACCCCAATACAGTGAGTGGGTGGTGAGTGATGGTAGTACACTATTGACCCCAATACAGTGAGTGGGTGGTGAGTGACAGTAGTACGTTATTGACCCAAATACAGTGAGTGAGTGGTGAGTGGCCGTAGTACGTTACTGACCCCAACACAGTGAGTGGGTGGTGAGTGACAGTAGTACGTTATTGACCCCAACACAGTGAGTAGGTGGTGAGTGACAGTAGTACGTTATTGACCCCAATACAGTGAGTGAGTGGTGAGTGGCCGTAGTACGTTATTGACCCCAACACAGTGAGTGGGTGGTGAGTGACAGTAGTACGTTATTGACCCCAACACATTGAGAGGGTGGTGAGTGACAGTAGTACGTTATTGACCCCAACACAGTGAGTGGGTGGTGAGTGACAGTAGTACGCTATTGACCCCAATACAGTGAGTGGGTGGTGAGTGGCGGTAGTACGTTATTGACTCCAACACAGTGAGTGGGTGGTGAGTGACAGTAGTACGTTATTGACCCCAACACATTGAGTGGGTGGTGAGTGACAGTAGTACGCTATTGACCCCAATACAGTGAGTGGGTGGTGAGTGGCGGTAGTACGTTATTGACTCCAACACAGTGAGTGGGTGGTGAGTGACAGTAGTACGTTATTGACCCCAATACAGTGAGTGGGTGGAGAGTGATGGTAGTACGTTATTGACCCCAACACAGTGAGTGGGTGGTGAGTGACAGTAGTACGTTATTGACCCCAACAAAGTGAGTAGGTGGTGAGTGACAGTAGTACGTTTTTGACCCTAACACAATGAGCAGGTGGTAAGTGGGTAGTACGTTATTGACCCTAACACAGTGAGCGGGTGGTGAGTGGCGGTAGTAAGTTATTGACCCCAATACAGTGAGTGGGTGGTGAGTGACAGTAGTACGTTATTGACCCCAACACAGTGGGTAGGTGGTGAGTGATGGTAGTACGTTGTTGACCCCAACACAGTGAGTCGGTGGTGAGTGACAGTAGTACGTTATTGACCCCAATACAGTGAGTGGGTGGTGAGTGATGGTAGTACGTTATTGACCCCAACACAGTGAGTGGGTGGTGAGTGACAGTAGTATGTTATTGACCCCAACAAAGTGAGTAGGTGGTGAGTGACAGTAGTACGTTTTTGACCCTAACACAATGAGCAGGTGGTAAGTGGGTAGTACGTTATTGACCCTAACACAGTGAGCGGGTGGTGAGTGGCGGTAGTAAGTTATTGACCCCAATACAGTGAGTGGGTGGTGAGTGATGGTAGTACGTTGTTGACCCCAACACAGTGAGTCGGTGGTGAGTGACAGTAGTACGTTATTGACCCCAATACAGTGAGTGGGTGGTGAGTGATGGTAGTACGTTATTGACCCCAACACAGTGATTGGGTGGTGAGTGACAGTAGTACGTTATTGACCCCAACACAGTGAGTGGGTGGTGAGTGACAGTAGTACGTTATGGACCCCAACACAGTGAGTAGGTGGTGAGTGGCAGTAGTACGTTTTTGACCCTAAGACAATGAGCAGCTGGTAAGTGGGTTGTACGTTATTGACCCTAAAACAGTGAGTGGGTGGTGAGTGGTGGTAGTACGTTATTGACCCCAACACAGTGAGTGGGTGGTGATTGACAGTAGTACGTTATTTACCCCAACACAGTGAGTCGGTGGTGAGTGACAGTAGTACGTTATTGACCCCAACACAGTGGGTAGGTGGTGAGTGACAGTAGTACGTTATTGACTCCAATACAGTGAGTGGGTGGTGAGTGACAGTAGTACGTAATTGACCCCAATACAGTGAGTAGGTGGTGAGTGACAGTAGTACGTTATTGACCCCAATACAGTGAGTGGGTGATGAGTGGCCGTAGTACGTTATTGACCCCAACACAGTGAGTAGGTGGTGAGTGACAGTAGTACGTTATTGACCCCAATACAGTGAGTGGGTGGTGAGTGGCCGTAGTACGTTATTGACCCCAACACAGTGAGTAGGTGGTGAGTGACAGTAGTACGTTATTGACCCCAATACAGTGAGTGGGTGGTGAGTGGCGGTAGTACGTTATTGACCCCAATACAGTGAGTGGGTGGTGAGTGGCGGTAGTACGTTGTTGACCCCAATACAGTGAGTGGGTGGTGAGTGGCGGTAGTACGTTGTTGACCCCAATACAGTGAGTGGGTGGTGAGTGACAGTAGTACGTTATTGACCCCAACACAGTGAGTAGGTGGTGAGTGACAGTAGTACGTTATTGACCCCAACACAGTGAGTGGGTGGTGAGTGGCGGTAGTACGTTATTGACCCCAATACAGTGAGTGGGTGGTGAGTGACAGTAGTACGTTATTGACCCCAACACAGTGAGTGGGTGGTGAGTGGCGGTAGTACGTTGTTGACCCCAATACAGTGAGTGGGTGGTGAGTGGCGGTAGTACGTTGTTGACCCCAACACAGTGAGTAGGTGGTGAGTGACAGTAGTACGTTATTGACCCCAATACAGTGAGTGGGTGATGAGTGGCCGTAGTACGTTATTGACCCCAACACAGTGAGTAGGTGGTGAGTGACAGTAGTACGTTATTGACCCCAATACAGTGAGTGGGTGGTGAGTGGCCGTAGTACGTTATTGACCCCAACACAGTGAGTAGGTGGTGAGTGACGGTAGTACGTTATTGACCCTAACACAGTGAGTGGGTGGTGAGTGGCGGTAGTACGTTATTGACCCTAAAACAGTGAGTGGGTGGTGAGTAGCGGTAGTACGTTATTGACCCCAACACAGTGAGTGGGTGGTGAGTAACGGTAGTACGTTATTGACCCCAACAAAGTGAGTAGGTGGTGAGTGATAGTAGTACGTTATTGACCCCAATACAGTGAGTGGGTGGTGAGTGACAGTAGTACGTTATTGACCCCAACACAGTGAGTGGGTGGTGAGTGACAGTAGTACGTTATTGACCCCAACACAGTGAGTGGGTGGTGAGTGACAGTAGTACGTTATTGACCCCAACACAGTGAGTAGTTGGTGAGTTAAAGTAGTACGTTATTGACCCCAATACAGTGAGTGGGTGGTGAGTGATGGTAGTACGTTATTGACCCCAACACAGTGAGTAGGTGGTGAGTGACAGTAGTACGTTATTGACCCCAATACAGTGAGTGGGTGGTGAGTGACAGTAGTACGTTATTGACCCCAACACAGTGAGTGGGTGGTGAGTGACAGTAGTACGTTATTGACCCCAACACAGTGAGTAGTTGGTGAGTTAAAGTAGTACGTTATTGACCCCAATACAGTGAGTGGGTGGTGAGTGATGGTAGTACGTTATTGACCCCAACACAGTGAGTGGGTGGTGAGTGACAGTAGTACGTTATTGACCCCAACAAAGTGAGTAGGTGGTGAGTGATAGTAGTACGTTTTTGACCCTAACACAATGAGCAGGTGGTAAGTGGGTAGTACGTTATGGACCCCAATACAGTGAGTGGGTGGTGAGTGGTGAGTGGCGGTAGTACGTTATTGACCCTAATACAGTGAGTGGGTGGTGAGTGGCGGTAGTACGTTATTGACCCCAACACAGTGGGTGGGTGGTGAGTGGCGGTAGTACGTTATGGACAAGTCATTAATAACGTGACAAGGTCTCATTAAAAAATGTCATTCTAGGCTTCTATAATTATTTTTAGCTTATATTAAGAACATGTTCTATCATTTTAGTATTGGACTTAAATTTACTTTTAATTTAGATATATTGTTTATTAAAACTTACAATTCACTATGGCAAATAATTACCTCCCAACTTAGTATGTTTATTAATACACATGTCTGGGTGGGTTAAAAAGACATAAACATTTTAAAATTTTAGGTGGTTTTTAAGTGAAGCTCATAAAACAATTTATTAACGACCGAAAACATACATCATTAAAAGTCATTTTTATTTTAATAATTACTATAAAAATTACTTTGATACTTGAAATTGTAATTTGTAATCGTTTGAATATTTTAATGTGCATTCATTTTTTAGAGTCCTTATAAAGCTTTTACTAAAGTAATCAAAATCACATTAATATTGAATTAGAACTTAATTTCATGTATCTGCCTATTATTTTTCTTTTTGAATTTGGCCCAATATGAACCTAAAAGAGTCCTTCATTAATTTTAACTTTCACATTATTCTAAAATTATAGTTATTACTAAAACTATTATGGTAGTTTAATCTGTTAAAACCCAGCTTTGTAAGGTAAAAACTGTTGAAAGGATCAGCTGATAACAACTGGCTGAACATTTGTTATTGTGTTATTAATGACACATTATATGGAATGGTTGGGCTTAGTTTGTAACAATGTCTACATTCGCTCATCTTACACACCTCACACTCATTCGAAATCCATATTAACCAAATGGTTCATTTGGTCGGAACTAGTGGCGTAGTGCAGTAACCCAGGTATTTGAGGACAAAGTGGTGAGGAGATTGTAGACGATAGGTTCTATGTTCAGTTCTACTAACACGGCGTCCGCTCAATGGTTGCAATTGACGTGGACACCACTAGAAAAGTCAAGGTTTAGATGTTGTGTAGGAAAGAGAAACGAGTGTCAGGATTTGTATTTAGATGACAATCAGACAAATATTACTTGGTTCGGATTTCACGTAATGTAAACCTCTTAGATGTTCTTGCTTTTGGGATATTAAAAAAAATAACTCTTTCTGAAGTAATAGTCGACCTTTGTTAGTAATAAGGACTACAATTGTTCTCCCACACTCATAACATTCATTCACACCTTATATTCACTCACATCGGTGACTGAAGAATAAAATATAAATAAATAAATGCTAGGGCTATAGTAGGGAAAGTGTTAATGTATATTTACACTCTGGCAAATGTGCATTTGAGTTTTCGCACAGCACTTCTTACAATTACCGTTAAAACTTGGACCGTCCGTCCCTGAACACGTTCTTAGGTAATCGCTTGCCATTTACTTGATCTCCTTCTTTTCAAGGGAGTTTCCAATCAATGACTGGCCAATTATTGGAATTAACTTAAGTATTTTTTAGCAATTCTTAGTAATTTAAAACTGATAGAGGGCCACCCAAGAAATTCAATTAACTAATTAAATTTATATTGGAATATAACCTAGAATTTCTTTTTAATGCCTCATTTGCTAAACGTATAATCTGTCTCTGATTATAGGAATTATTTGAATTGAGTGATTGTCAAATTGATTTCGATCATATATGTTGATTAGCAGCAGGATAAGTGGTGCTCTACAATACACGAAGAGTACGATTTTGAATATTTAACCAAGTGACATTTTCCGTTAATTTACTACCATTACTTTTTACGTTACTTCACTACCAGCTCTTTTTTTATCGGAATTACGGTTAGGTTAGGTGGCTACTAAAGTTGATCAACTGGCAAATCCAATGATTGACGGAAGTTTAGTCAACAAACATTTTCGATTTTTTTATATCAGCTATTAAATGCCTCCCAAGTAGGTCTTTAATTAAAATTATGTTTGTAGTTATAAATACATTACCTGAAAGATGCGAATTTGGGCTTTTTAGTACATGCCGAAATAAAAAACTATTTCACCAATTATTCCGAAATTTTAAAAACAGCCCATTTTCATTGTTAACAAAAAAAAACAATTATTTTACAATGAGTATATGTTACTTTCTTTACACACCCGACTCTCTTACCTTTTATTTGAACTCACCTTACCTTTCATTTAAAGAAATGAAACAGAGAGAAAAATATAATTACATGACAAAAACATTTACGATTTATTTACTGCGCGAAAATAATGAGGCTGCTTACTTAAATACAATTTCTTACTTTTAATATCCCTTACTTTCTAGTCGAGAAGAAGTGAATCTTCCAAAATACAAGTTTATAACTAACCTATAAATTTATGTGAATTATCGATATAACTATGATATGAGTTTATTATATGATGGATAGGAAATGGTTACCTTGTAATCGAAAATATTCACAGCTAAAAGTTAATTTTATTGGATTGTTTAAGTATTCAAGTAAATAGTTTTTTTTAATTACCATAAAACGTGTTGGAACATGTACAGTACAAGTAAACTCACACAACACAAATTTATTACAATATAAATATAAAATGCACAAATATCATGGTGATCGATTTCGGTGAACCACGGTCACCTTCCTCAGACCAGAGGGATTCATAAAAGAATATATTTTCTTTCGTGAATCCCTCTGGTCTGAGGAAGGTGAGTGTGGTTCACCAAAATCGATCACCATAATATTTGTGCATTTTATGCTTATATTGTAATAAATTTGTGTTGTGTGACGTTTACTTGTACTGTATATTCAAGTAACACTACTATCTTAAATGTGTCAAATTGTAAATACAATTTGGTTGTGGACTTAAACATTCATTAAATCATGTATAATGTATGATGAATAAATGACTATCATAAATGACGAGCATGTTAAATGTTACAATGTTTCGTAGTAATAGCTAGATGATACAATGTTATACGAAATGTTGTATCATTTAGTTAACTCAACAATAATTAAGATACGTTCACTTTTTAAATAATATTTTATTAAAACAAGCCCTCATTTGTTAGTTTACTTTAAGCAACATTCATGAATAATATTTGAAAACGTAAGCATTGTAACTTCATACATTCTAATGGTGCGTTTGTTATTTGCAATAAGTTTATTGTATGTCAATTTAAAAAACAAACAGGTAACGCTTCTTTCTGTTTGAAACTGTTTACTCTAAAAGGGAAGTTTATGTTATCCAACTGTTTCTAACTGTGATAGCACGAATATTAAATATGTCTAAGGCTTTGCAGGCGTTAGAGAGCGATGTGGAATAACAGTATTTATATATACATGTTATTAGGTTAATGTGATGTTAACAAAGTGGTAAAATATCACAATGTCAATCCCACGTTTGTTGATTCTGTTAAACTTATCTCCTGTTTTGTTTCAAATATGGAAGTTTTAATAGCCATTTAACAAATAGCCCTCGGTTATTTTACAAAGCTTTTACTTGTATGATACAAAACAAAAAGTAACTTTGTGTGATACTTACAAGAAGTAACTTTACTCTTAAGTTTTCGTTAATATAAAATAAGTAGTAAATTATATGTTTAAATTATATTTTTAAAATAACTTACTACTTTTTCTGAAAAGTCGTAACTCCTAATAAAAAGGTATAATCCATTACATTTATTACGTTTAATCAATTAAACGTTTTTCATTATTAAAAATAGTTGTAATAATAAGGAGAAGGCCAATGTTGTGATTTCAGTTAATTTCGATCCTTAATTAGGTGATTTTAACGCAGTGAGGCGTTCGTTCCGTGTCGGGTCCTCACTATCACACAAAGATATCATCCAAGGCTTGATTTGGTGTCTCTAATTATGAGCTACTTTGTGGTCCAGTGGTGAAGCAGTAGTGTAGTCCCATGTAAATTTAATGTATTCTAAGCCAGCATTAATGTATATTAATATTAATATTAATAAAGAATATATTTTCTTTATGTCACTAACTGATCAAATTATTGTCACAAATATCTCATACATACATGAAATGAAATATTTTTTTAGTAATATTACTTAATATCAAGAAAACTGTCACTCATATGGGTACCAGGAAGCCAGTTTTCCTGGTCGATGAAATTAGTTCATGTTCGGTTTTCACAGATAGCGCCAGCTGTCAATTGCTCTCTCTGTCTCTCTCCAGCACAAGACTGAAGTGACTAATAGCTGAGCTAAAAGTACGCCAACCAGTCGAATGAACGCTGATTTTATACCAATCAGAGAAGATAGCAGCGTATGCAATTGTCTACAGTAAATCCATAGCCTTGAGCTTTCTGTTTGTTTGTAAAGTTATTGGTACTATAATATACGGCAATATACATAAGGAGACACTAGCGGACTGTGATGGACGAACACCTAATGGAGATGAAAGTACGTGTACTTTGAATTGGAGGCACTGCAACCATTTACTGGCTTATCGCTTAGGCAGAATTCTGAAATGGGCTGAATAAATTGTACCCATCGATTCAACCCTCTTTTTTAATGTTTATTAATTGATTTAGTTTTTTGTTTGTCTCTTCACTATCGTAAAATTTCTGATTACAATAATTCATAAATTGTTAAGCATTCCACTTAATGAAGATAAATATTTATAGCAAATATAAAAATACAAAAATTACGAATTTTACCAATATTTAATTTCTCTATCAAATTATCATTAAAATAAAACTCACTTTGAAAATAATAAAGAAAAATATTTTTAAAAGGCACAAAATAAAATCTCTAGCATATATCTCTAATGTTAAAATTAATCCAAAATCCTTTGCGTAGCAAGGTAACATATATTTTTCTTCCAAAATCAACTGATATTATAGGATACGAAAAACTTAAACAAAAAATAATTAAAGACGAAGGAAAATATTTTAAATGTATAGTTATTTTTACTCTAGTGAAAAGCATGCACTATCCAAATAAAAATAGTAAACAAACCGTAATGTTAAATATACAAAAGTATATTATTACAAATATTAAAACAAAACTAGTTCAACAGAAAAACAATCAACGATCAAACTACACTTTTTGACAATTATTTTATTACAGAAAAATAAATGTAATGTTATTAACTTTTTTATATTAATAATTACAATGTTATATTTAGTATTATATTAATTATTTTGTATGAATGTAAAATTTATTGGATGTTACAAGCTAAACGCATTTTTCAACGGGGAGTAAATAATATTTATTATCTTGTAAACGAATGGTCTCAAGAATTTCAAATGTTATTTGTTCAAATAGCAAAGACCAGCTTTGGCATTCAAAAATATATCAATGTATATTTTCTCAATAGTTTAAAAAGTAAAACAATATTATATTTTCTGTTTGGTTCCAGCACAGATTTACGACAAAATAAATGTGCGTAATAATTAAACCAGCTTGTTAAAAAACATTATTTTAAGAAAAATGAATCAATTTCTGAAATCATTAGACTTGATTCAGGCAAGGAATGTCTTGTTATGTAATTATTGTGGCCTAAAGGGCCTTTTAATCATCAAATACGAATTATAAATGAACTTTAATTAGCAATCAGAATGAAGATAGCTGATATAATTATGGGTGGGTGGGTGTGTCAATACCAATGTACGTTTATAGGTCGTTGAATTGTTCATCATTAATGTCTGTTAGAAGAACATTTTAAATGTTTTCGGAAAAATGAAAACAATATTAAAATTAATAGAGTGAGGAAAGTACGACACTATACATGTCATTATTTTTTCTGGTATTAGAACATGTTTTTATTTCTATTTAACCACTAGTTATTCATCTCTATATTGATACTTCACTCGATAATAACGTTCCATTTTATCTGTTAAACTAGAACAGAGATGAATATGCATTTCACTGTATTTACATATTCTGGACAGCAAAAATGTGAATTCCGCCATGTAGGGAAATATTGCGTTCTCGTGAAACACCATCTATATAGTAATTTCTCATTCATTAATTCGTACTACAATTGCATTTTAGAATAATAATAATAAAAATAAAAATATAGTGAGACTGTCTCATATAACGTAATTGTAAGACTATATCGACTTTAACGTTATTACACTACTATTCAAACCAATGTTTCCTCCAAGTCAAATGATCATTGAACTTGAAAGTATTATAGAATTGTTGACGTTTTATCGTTAATTAGAACCAACAAATGTATTAATAGAAAGATCAATCAGACATTAAACTTATTCATAAGATTAAAAATCAAATTGAATAATAATTATTAATGGTCAGGCTACTATTGAGAATAAACCACAGCTTAAAATATACTACATTAAGGTAATAATTTTACCATAATTAGTAACTTCATATAATAGTTATATTCTATTTAACTATAACTTGGGTAAAGAGTACTCAGATAACAATGCTTTCAGTCACAAAAATGGTTTTCTCGTTTATGTATCAACAAATTTTAAAATTGGTGTATTGTTGAATTTGTCGTAATCTAGTCGATAAATATTTTATCCTAAAACTGTTGGGTAAAATGTGTAGATTTTATATTTGACTTGAAATTTTAAGACATCCACCACTTTTAAACTGATAATCTTAGACACTCAGCCTTTTTACATTAAATTTGCATTTTTAAGATCAACTTTAATAAGAAAATTCAGTAGGTCTCAGATATTAAACATTTTATAAAAAAACGCGTACAGACACACTTAAAGAAAACGATCGAGATAGGAATGGAATTATTTGCTTGTATTGCCTTCACAAGCAATAAATATGTAATAGTTGAAGCTGGACACCCTGTGTACATAATCAAAGAAATTTTGTTTTCTCAGTTTGGGATGTTATGAACTTAAAAAGAATAGTACTTCATCTTAGCGTACTATATTAGTTATAAATAGTTTTTTAGTTAGAATAATACGTGTTTGTACATATACAGTACAAGTAAACGTCGAACAACACAAATATATTACAATATAAGCACAAAATGCACAAATATTATGGTGCACAAAAGAATCAGACATTTTGTGAATTCCTCTGATCTGAGGAAGGAGAGCGTGGTTCACCGAAATAGATTACCATAATATTTATGAATCTTGTATTTGTAATATATTTGTGCATTTCGTGCTTATATTGTATTATATTTGTGGATTTCATGCTTATATTGTAATATATTTTTTGTGCGACGTTTACTTGTATTGTATTAGTTATAATTCCACTCCATGAATGACTCAAGGAGAGTTAACATTAAATTTGCGATTGCATTGTTTTTTGTTTTACATTTCA
This sequence comes from Stictocephala bisonia, assembly GCA_035578905.1. Lineage (NCBI taxonomy): Eukaryota > Metazoa > Arthropoda > Insecta > Hemiptera > Membracidae > Stictocephala > Stictocephala bisonia. The sequence goes on along the minus strand of JAQJVL010000253.1, from coordinate 1,019,236 downwards.
ATTAATTGTATTTCGTTTACTGCACCAATATAATTGTTTATAAATGTACTCCAAATCTTTTTGCTACACGTGAATCTGAAGTAAAAAATAATTATATAATTTTTGTTTAGTTCTTCATTTTGATGTGTCAACGTAACTCTCTTATATAACATAATCAGAATTTAGTAAAATTCTGAATGTTGAAGCGGCCGTAGCTAAGGGGCTAAGGCGCTAACTTGCACGTAGCCAGTCCGAGTTCGGTTCCCGACAGGATTTAACAGTTTCTTCCATGCCACCACTCCAGTGGTTCACAAATCCCCAGGTGAAGTGTTATAAAGGGCTTCTTATCCATAACTTCGCCTGATTTAGTAAGACTTTTAACTTTTTAAATAAAAAAGTTTATTTGGGATACATAAAGAAATAAATAGCATTATATTCAATGGACAAATTCCACACAACAAAACTACAATTCTAGAGTAAAAATCACTTTTCGGGAATCACTACTTATAGGGATTAAACTTATTCAGTTCTAATGTCTTAATTATAATGACTATATATGGATAACTGTGAATAGAAATATCTACATTTTATTCATTACATAGCTAGATAACTATTTACACTATTGGTTATCAAATATATTCTTTTATCAGAAAACATGTATAGTGACTAAAGCATCCATCGTTGTATAACCAATATAATGAAATGACTTAGCAAATGTATTACTACGATGTATGATTAAATTTCTTAGCAAATGTATTACTACAACGTATGACTTAAATGACTTACACTATATTCAAAAATATCTGGAAAGACAGTGATAAATAATTATATATCATCAGTCTTTTGTAATTAGGTAATTAGACACCACAGTGCAGTGTTCAGTGCATGCTGGGAATAACCAAGCTCATTACATAGTTTTTATGTTCGGCTTATGACATGGCTCCCTCCCTCGTACACCCCTTACATGATACAAGACCACTGTTGATGCATAATATAAACCTATTCACTCTAATTTAAAGTTCATTAACATTTATAGCTGTATTATGTGACGCAATTCTCCTTATGACAAAACAATGTAATTCAATTTATTTTAACAGTTTTCTTTTTTTCTCGTTAATAATTAATTTAGATCAGTACATGTATATTATTAACAGGAACTAGTGAGTTATAATAAATTTGATAGTTTTAAAAAAGGTTAGCATTGTGTTTATAGTAAACAAGATATCCTCTCTGGAAAACTAAAAGTTGTCGATAATTTAAGTCTTGTGGAAATTAAAATTATAAAATATGATTGAGCAGTTACTGATAATCTAAAATATAACCCCCGCAGTTCACCTCAATACTTTTTTTTCTATTCATGGACCTATAAAGTGATTATCTATTGATATATATATACAATTAAATAAAAATTACTGATTTATAAAATCCTGTACATTATAACTCTGAGGAATTTTTTTGTTTTTTCCTCTCGTTTCTACTACCTTATACTTAATTCATATTTTACATTTATTTCCAATATTCTCTTAGTTTATTGTGTTGTGGATTTTCATAAACAATCTAACACATTAAAACTAAAGTTATGCAGTTCTATGGAACAAGCGTGTATTGTTTTATGATAAGCTATAAGAATATTTAGATATAAATATTATGGATCATTTCTTATCAAGGAATAACTTATAAAATAAAATGGTAGTTTTATTACCATCATTAATGTATAATTAGAATTATAAATAATTAATCTATAAACTAAACTACTCTTTATCATAATGTTCAGGTTTGTTTATACTCGTACATATTTTATGATCCAATGTAATTCAGAGCTGTTGAAAGTAGCAATGTGATTGTTGTAGGAGTATTATAATATTTTAAACGTGTTTGTACATATTTGTATATTATAATATTGATATGTAAACAAATATTGGCATGTAAAACTCAGTTGTTCGTAAAGATGTGAAATAACTAAAACAAATGTATCTCTTATTGAATCTTTAAAACTAGTTTTATAATTAGTCATGTTATAGTGACAATTATTTATTTGTAAATTCCATAGAATATGGAGCATTTCTATAATTTCTGCTCAGTATTATTTTCGTAATTTCAAAGTTACCAGACAATAATTATTTTGTTATATAATTTAAAAAATAAAAGTAATAACCACAAGATTAAATTTTCAAATTTCAATCGCTTAGGAAAGGAAAGTAATATAACAAAAACAAAAATAAAATAATATCCTTTCACGTCCAAATATTATTTGAGGAGTTCTTTCACTGTTTAATAAGACTGTAGAACTAAAACAAACCAAATTGTACCGGCGAATGTCATCAAGCAAAGTTTACGCGATTACCGAGTAAACCCATAGGCTCAGATAGTTTAAAATTGTAAGTCAGCGGTTACCTTCCTTCCAGCTGTGTGCCCTCATCAAATTTCCCAACGGACCTGAAGGTGCAGTCACAACTTTACTTCACTATAACAGCTTGGGCCAAAGCTTTCTTTCTGCCAGCTGTTGGTCCACATTAAACTGGCCAAAGATCCTAAAGGAGCAGTCACGACTCTAGTTCATTATAACAGCTTGGGCCAAATCTAATCACCATTCTGCCAGCTGTTGGCCCACATCAAACTGTCCAAAGTTCCTAAAGGTGCAGTCACAGCTCTAGTTCATTATAACAGCTTGGGCCAAACCTAATTACCTTTCTGCCAGCTGTTGGCCCACATCAAACTGTCCAAAGTTCCTAAAGGAGCAGTCACAGCTCTAGTTCATTATAACAGCTTGGGCCAAACCTAATTACCTTTCTGCCAACTGTTGGCCCACATCAAACTGTCCAAAGTTCCTAAAGGAGCAGTCACAGCTCTAGTTCATTATAACAGCTTGAGTGAAAACTAATCACCTTTCTGCCAACTGTTGGTCCACATTAAACTGGCGAAAGATCCTAAAGGAGCAGTCACAGCTCTAGTTCACTATAACAGCTTGGGCCAAACCTAATTACCTTTTTGCCTTCTTTTGGCCCACATCAAACTGTCCAAAGATCCTAAAGGTGCAGTCACAACTCTAGTTCACTATAACAACTTGAGTCAAAACTAATCACCTTTCTGCCAACTGTTGGTCCACATCAAACTGTCCAAAGTTCCTAAAGGTGCAGTCACAGCTCTAGTTCACTATAACAGCTTGGGCCAAATCTAATTACCTTTCTGCCAAAGTGTTGGTCCACATTAAACTGGCGAAAGATCCTAAAAGAGCAGACACAGCTCTAGTTCACTATAACAGCTTGGGCCAAACCTAATTACCTTTCTGCCAGCTGTTGGCCCACATCAAACTGCCCAAAGTTCCTAAAGGAGCCGTCACATGTCACTAGCAATCACTATAACATCTTGGGCAAACAAGTAATTGCCATCTTTAAAACTGCCAGTGTACTTTAATGCTTTAATGAATGCATTAATTATAAATTGCAAATAATGTAAACATAAATATTTTCATTTATGCTTTCCTAATGAAAATGGCATGAACGCATAATTTCACTGACCTTAATTAAAGAGTTAACTGATCCAGTCTATTATGTGAACCAATTAGTAACGATATGCTCCAACTGCTGACCACATTTTATATTAGTAATATTTTAGCATTAGTTATTTATCTCTATCAAAAATACACCGGTTCATAACGTTCCATTATATCTACAGTTGTTCACTGTATTATTGTTTTAAAATTGGAGCAGCGATGAATATATATTTCACTCTATTACCATATTGTGGGCAACCAAAAATTTATTCCAATATTGTAAGGAATTTTCTCGTTCTTGTGAAGTAACTTTCGTTCATTTTATGGATTTTTACTTTCCACCTTTAACCAACATTGAATTAAGTGAGAGTTAGAAATTAGACTTTCCCACTAAGATAATAAATTAGGTAGAGAATGGTAGTATGTTCTAACTCCCATAGCTCCATATCATAGAGGGTATTAACCATCAAAGTGTAGTGTTAATAACATACTGGTAGTTAGGAAGCTGATTACATGGTTTTGATGTTCGGCTTGTGACATGACTCCCTCACTCGTACATCCCCGGACATGATGCACCACCACTGTTGATGGTAATGTACACTTCTCCACTCTCCATTTTCCGAAAAGTTATAGCTGCATTATTTAACTCTTTTCTCCATTCGTAAAATTTAATTGCTTTATCACGTATTTTACTGTTTTCTTAATATAAATTTATTTTGAATGTAACTCTGAACAGTAATATTTAAATTTATTACTAATAGTGTTTTGTTATGAGTGACTAATGAGTGGTAATATATATTTTTATTTTTTCAAAAATATATCGCAGTTTTTTTTTTTTTTTTGTGAAGACCACATCAAACATTCAAAGTTTTTTTTATTACTTTATATAAAAAATAATTGATTCCTATTAAAGATTGTAGGGGTTAAGTTTGAATATTTTAGTGCTTTACTGACATTGTGAGACTATCTATAGCCGTCGTAGTTCAAATCAAAACTCTAATGTATTAAGTGAGTGTAAGCAGTACAATTTTTAATTTTTACCTTTTGATTATTACTTTCGTAATACATTATTAACCGACAAAACTTAGTATTTATTGTTGCACATTACTCCTAATATTTTTATTTTTTGTAATGCACTTGATTCATTCAATTTGGCATTATAGAGATTCACTTCCAGAATAAAGGTCAATTATTTCAAACATTTACATAAAATAAATTTGTGTTATTTTAAGATAACTGTCTGTCAAAGCCTACATCAAAATAATACCAAAATAATTAAATATCATGAAAATAACTCAATTACTTCAATGTTCGCCTATAAACAACAATGTTTTATTTTATGTATAAAATAATATGTATAAAAATGTTTATTAAAACTGTGATTTAATAATAATTTTCAACTTGATTATTTATACTATCTAACTCTAAAATATTTACTAATATAATAGTCTGGTCTTAAATAGTATTAATAATGTGTTTAAACACATATAAAATTTTTCGTACCGAATTCTTTTATTAAGGTTTATCTCATGTTTTTTAAAATAATAGATATTTAGTAAATAAGTGAATAATTTATGCATCATTATCTTTTTTCAATAACCATGTACTTTTTTCTATTTTATAAAACAAATCTATGGGTTTTTCTATGCAAATTACCAAAAATACTGAAAACACAGAAGCATTATATTATATCAAAATAAAATTATGTAAGCATAAAAGTTAAAGATTTAAACTTAGCAGTCAGTCCCCACTAATGATTACCATTTACTTTCAGGCATTTCATCGAGATGTTACTTTCAATAATCGAATGTTCACTTAATTTGATAAAGCAATCTATTGGCTACAAGTTGAGTTTTCCTTCACCTTTACAAGCTTAAGATATTTTTCAAATAGTTATTACATTTTTGAGTGGATATCATGCCTTTAATGGAGCGGGAACCGTTTAGTTTTTACTGGGTGATTATCGTGAGAGAAAATCCTTTACGCCATTACGCTGTCAACCCTTGGGCTCAGGTGGTTATAACAGCTCGGGGCAGCAGCTAATCTTGGCCCTACCAGCTGCCGGTCCACTAGACTGCCCATTGATCCTAATGGGGCAGTTTCAACACAACGGCTAAATTTGTTAGTTTTATTTGTAGAATGTAAAACTGTTACATTGGTAACAGTACTTAAACTACCATGGTATTTATCACGGTAGTTTTTGTCAAAGTTCCGAATGATCTTATCAAAGTATTAATAATAATACCAAATATTACAATTTAAACACAATCATAGTTATATTAATAATACAATTTGAATTTAATACAAGTTATAACCAATTAGAAATGCAATTAATTGTGTAAAATAGATTCCTTAATTAAATTAACTTATCTCACACTGATGTTTGACTCAAATTAACTTATCTCACACTGATGTTTGACTCAAATTAACTTATCTCACACTGATGTTTGACTCAAATTAACTTATCTCACACTGATGTTTGACTCAAATTAACTTATCTCACACTGATGTTTGACTCAAATTAACTTATCTCACACTGATGTTTGACTCAAATTAACTTATCTCACACTGATGTTTGACTCAAATTAACTTATCTCACACTGATGTTTGACTCAAATTAACTTATCGCACACTGATGTTTGACTCAAATTAACTTATCTCATACTGATGTTTGACTCAAATTAACTTATCTCACACTGATGTTTGACTCAAATTAACTTATCTCACACTGATGTTTGACTCAAATTAACTTATCTCACACTGATGTTTGACTCAAATTAACTTATCTCACACTGATGTTTGACTCAAATTAACTTATCTCACACTGATGTTTGACTCAAATTAACTTATCTCACACTGATGTTTGACTCAAATTAACTTATCTCACACTGATGTTTGACTCAAATTAACTTATCTCACACTGATGTTTGACTCAAATTAACTTATCTCACACTGATGTTTGACTCAAATTAACTTATCTCACACTGATGTTTGACTCAAATTAACTTATCTCACACTGATGTTTGACTCAAATTAACTTATCTCACACTGATGTTTGACTCAAATTAACTTATCTCACACTGATGTTTGACTCAAATTAACTTATCTCATACTGATGTTTGACTCAAATTAACTTATCTCACACTGATGTTTGACTCAAATTAACTTATCTCACACTGATGTTTGACTCAAATTAACTTATCTCATACTGATGTTTGACTCAAATTCGTGTAGAGTTTATATTTAACTTGCAGTTATATATCAAATATCAGTTATTTGCTGTGCAGTGCTTAAATGGTGAGTTTGCTGACACTGAGTTTATAAAATTAAAATTTAATTCCCAAAAACATTTTTAAAAACCCATCAACAAGCCGTTTAGTTTAAAGGAAGTTTAAAGTTAAACTGAGTTATAATGATTGAATTAAAACAATAGAAAAATATTTGTCTCCATGTACTATTTTACAAAAATTTATTAGGATCAGTATTTTAATATTCATATAAACTATGGCAATGAAAAAATATTACGAAACTATAGAAATTTAACTTGTTTAACAAATACCTCATAACAATTAAAACAACAGATCAGATTAATTTAACCATAAATATGATTATAAAATGTTGCTTAAACATTATTTGTACACTTTTCTATGTTGAAGATGGAGCTGTACTGGTTTTTTTGTATATAGTTGTTAAAAATAACACAATTTAAATCATATAAAAACTTTATCAGTGAGGCCTTTTGATAGCAAGGCTATTATCGTCAGACATATAATAAATAATACTTTTTGTATATTATTATTTGTGATGTGTCTGACGATGATAGCCTTGCTATCGAAAGGCCTCATTAATAAAGAGTTTGTTGGTTTTAAATTGTGTTATTTTAACAATTATACTATTTGTAAATTAACTTTTTTTATTTAGTGTCTATTTGAAAAAAATATATATAAATGAAGTAGAATATATACTAAGTTATATTTTAATTGTGGATTTTGATTGATTTCCTTAACAGTTTATACTGATGATAGCGGCGTATAAATAAATATGCAAAAGAGCACAGTAATCAGTTTTAAAATTTTTAGAAATTTATAGCTGTTCTCCATTACACATGGAAAATACTTTAGTTGTCTGACTCCTTAAAATAATCAGTATAAATGTTTTTAAAACAAGATCACTTTTCAACAGTACCACAATAAAATCAGATTCCCATTGTGTGATTTCCTCTAAATCCAAGACTAATTTCACGCTTGGCTTTCTTCCATCTGCTTTGTAAATGTTACCTTATTCTCTACATGATAGTTACTTACTTAAATAAAAAATAAATACTACATAACTATACCATGAATTTTAATTTACATATACTTGATTACATTTTGTTTTTATTCTAAATGTCCTCAAATAAATATACTGTTCATAAATTTAGAAAAAATTATGTTTCTAATATAAGTTTTACATTAAAATTTTAAACGATAATTTATGTAACATTATTAACAGAATTTAAAGAACATAATTAAATCTGTCTAATATTCATTTGTAAAAGTTTACGAAATTTTTCTAAATTCATATTTTTGAAGAAATTTTCTTATAAATTAAGATATATTTCAATATTAATTTTTGTAATATTGAGATATGATAGTAAAAAAACTATTGTTATAGCTCGAATATCAGCAATATTCAATTTACTCCATGTCTTTATATGATAAAGAATTTATTACTAATTTTTATTGCATTCCTTTCTGTTGTTATGGTAGGTGTAGTTATAAATCATTCCTATCGTTTGTAAAATTTGGGAAACTTTTAAAATGTGTACCAAGTTACTCGTTTTTAAGGTTAAGAAATAATCTATGGATTTATATCACCAGCTTTGTAACTGCGACGACAGAATAACTGTTATTTCATTTATCTTAAATCTCACTTGTATTGTTTAAATAAAACTATTTAATTAATACTCGGTCACAATAACATATGTTCTCTCATATATAAAACAATTCACACTTTATCAAAATACAATTGGAAAATAATCAGGTTAATTAAAAACTGTAGACTTACAAGTTTTCTTGTGTCATAAGTAAATGACGGTATTCAAAACAAATACTTCCGAATAAAACTCCATTCCAACTTTACAAGCGACATAAAACATAAAAGTTTGAATGAAGGGTGAAAAGAAGATATAGCCATTCAACAAACTAAACAAAACTCTTCAGTTTCATTTCTGAGTTTGTTGTTGCAAGATTTGACTTGTATTGTTTCACATATTCTTTATATCTAACTCCGTCCCAACTATTAGAACGTTGTCGTGAACTGTATTGTCAAGTGTAATATGTTTAGATAATTGTAAGAATCATATGAGATGCTATGAGTTGTAATTTATTTTATGAATTTAGATTTTAAGCACTATATAGTTGTAGTTATTAAATTATATAACATGATTTATTAATTACTTATGTGTTTTAGTCAATCTGTCCTCTAGATAACTTGACGACGTGTTTCAAGTCAAAAGACTCATCATCAGGTCATTTGTTCTTGTTAAGATGAACTTGAAACCCATTTCATATAAAGTCCATACGCAAAAACAAATTATGTCACTCACCGATACAGTTTTGTGTGCGATTGTTGGATAAGAACTGGAATATACTTCAGTTATCCCCTTCTTCAACTATATCATTGTTTTGATTAGGATCAGCTGTGACTTTCACTATGACACTAAACAAAATCAATAGTCACAACTGATCCTAATCAAAACAATGCTATAGGTGAAGAAGGGGATAACCGAAGTATACTTGCCGGAAGTGGTTGACTTCTTCTTCGACAGCCTCAAATCATTCAAGCAAAAATTGAAGAATTCATAGATATTGGTTTGTTGTCAGTCATATATATATATATTTATTTATTAATTTGTTATATGCTGCCACGTTTAGTTGTGTTGAAATTTATTTATAGGTTTATTACTGTTAATTACTCTTGTTTTATTCCTGTTGTATTCTTGTTATTATATTCTCAAGCACTATTCATGTTATATGCTTCATTGTTATGTTCAAGTTTTTAGATTTAAGTCTGATTTGTTAAACTATTTATAGCATTTCACCAATTTGTTCTTGGGTTAGTACTTTTCAATCATAGTGAAGTAGTGATGTTAGTACTAGTCGTTTTGTATCGTTAAAATTGTTCTATACTCTTATACGTAAGTCTGCATGTAAATGGCATTGCCGTTGAGACAATAAAATAAAATAAAATACTCCAGTTCTTGTTAACCAATTGACCACAGAAATGTATCGGTGCGTGACATAATTTGTTTGTACGTGTGTGTGTGAACTTTGTATGAAGTGGGTTTCAAGTTCATCTTAACAGAAACAAGTGACCTGATGATGAGTCTTTTGACTTGAAATGCGTAGTCAAGTCTAGTGGACATATTGACTAAAACACGTAAATAAATATTGATAGTATGTCCGGGGCTAAAATGTCTAATTTTAATGATTTATAAATGTAAGAAATATCGATTATAGGTGAAGAAATAGCACCTATAGTTTGAGTAGAAAGAAATTTGTGATCTACTGTATATGAGGTAATAATAATAATAATTCTTTTATTGCAAACAAACATTTAACATAAATGTATCACAATCGTCAGGTGGTAAATAAATATATAAATATAGACAAATAAAACATATAGACAAACAAAACATTCATTCACATCAAGGTCGCAATCAAACATACAAAGATATTTCATACATTCTTAGTCTAATGGTGATTAGTCACTCAGATATAGTCCACAATCTCAGTTTTGAACTTTATTACAATTAATTTTTAATTTGCCCAGCGGCCAGTCATAAACTCATCAACTGAATAAAATGATTTTGATAACAAAAATCGTTTCAAACGAGTTTTAAATATATTCGGAGAGTTAATATTTTTAATGCTTTCGGGAAGCTTGTTAATTAGCCCAACGCCAAACACCTGGGGTAGATGATCGGTTACTGTTAGTCTGTGATGTTGGATTCTAAAGTTGTACCTGCCTCTCGTCTCATACTGGTGAACGCCTCTTCCCTGAGTCAGATCTACACCCGATCTACAGTGCAGAACTCATCAAGTACGTAGAGGCTGGGCAGGGTCAACAAACTAAGCTCCCCAAAAGTTGCTCTACACGACTCTCTGTAACCAAGTTTGCCAATAATGCGGACTGCTTTTTTTTGGAATTTAAATACTCTCTCAAATCTTTGTTTAGAGCAGCCCCCCAAAGTCGTATACCATACGCAAGATGCGGATATACTAATCCAAAATAGGCCATTTTCATAACCTCTTTATTGCAAAATTGTCCTAATTTCCGCAAAGCAAAGATACCTGAGGTGACTTTTGCACAAATACTGTCTATGTGGTTATTCCAAGTCAGACCACGATCTAGGTACATTCCAAGTAATTTTGTGGACTCAGTTTCTTCAAGGAAAACACCATCTATTGAAACTGCTGGTAGTACAGCAGTATCTTGATGTCTCAAATTGAAATTAATTATATTTGTTTTTGATTGGTTTGTTGCCAAATTTAATTCTTCAAAATACTGAATACAAGAATTTAATTCAGTGGAAGATAAGACTTCAAGTTCATTTATGGTACTTCTTTTAAAACAGAGAGTCGTGTCATCAGCGTATTGAATAAGGTGGCCGTTCTGTACTTCTGAGTTGAGTCCATTTACATAGATTAAGAAAAGTAACGGCCCAAGAATGGATCCCTGGGGGACACCTTGAATAGCGGCTACTTTCGTTGAAAGAGCATTCGCTACCTCCACACGTTGTTCCCTATCCTTAAGATATGAAGTAAGCCATTTGTGTGGAAGACCATGAACACCACTAGCCTCTAACCGGTGCAAAAGGGTTCCATGATGCACACAGTCAAAGGCTTTCGAGAGATCAAGAAATATGCTTAGCACATGTTCCCTCCTCTCTAATCCATCAACAATGCCCTCGATAAGATTCTGCACAGCATCAAATGTAGATTTATTTTTCCTAAAATCGAATTGTTCAGAGCTGAGGATTTGGAATGTCTCAAGATAATTCTCCAATCTATTATAAAATACCCTCTCAAATACTTTACTGAACACTGGGAGGATTGAAATGGGGCGATAATTATTTTTTGAAATGGATCTTCTTTTTTAAATACAGGAATAACCTTGGCCATTTTTAGACCAGATGGAAAGGTCCCTGATTCAAAAGAGGAGTTGATTAATTTTGTAAGAGGCGTTAAGATGTGAGTAAAGCAGCGCTTAAGGAGCCATACGGACATATTATTAATATCACATGATCTTTTTGAATTCAGTCTCTGTATCACACTGGCTACCTCCTCCTCGCAGACCGGAGGTAGGGCCATGGACTGGACCTGTTCTGTAACATGGGACTTATTCATTCGACCTGAATTTGATAAGAATGAGGAGGATATTGTTGAAAAATATAAATTTAACTCGTTAGCAACATGCAATCGATCTTCAACTAGGCAATCGTTGACCTTGAGTTTTATTTTAGATCCTGCATTTAATTTTGGACCCTTAGATGAATTATTATTGATAATTTTCCAGGCAGTTTTAGATATATTATCACTTTTACTTAAAGATTTGTTAACGTTATAAGCTTTGGCAGCTCTTATTACTCTTATGTATGTCTGTCTATATCGCCTATAAAATATTTTAAAATCATTATTTTCAGTTTTAATGTATATTGAGGTTGTTGTTTATAGTGGGTTGTTGAACAATTCCCCGTTGTTTTCATGATAAGTAATTTTGGCAACGAATTCAAACATCTATAGAGGTGCAGACCCCATGTTAAAAATTCAGCCTCGTACAAGTTAATTAGTTTCATAAGATCGTGCGTAGTGTCATTTCTTCATGTCAATGTGTGTGTGTGTGTGTGTGTATGTGTGTGTGTGTGTGTGTGTGTGTGTGTGTGTGTGTGTGTGTGTGTGTGTGTGTGTGTGTGTGTGTGTGTGCGTGCGTGCGTGCGTGCGTGCGTGCGTGCGTGCGTGCGTGCGTGCGTGCGTGCGTGCGTGCGTGCGTGCGTGCGTGCGTGCGTGCGTGCGTGCGTGCGTGCGTGTGTGTGTGTGTGTGTGTGTGTGTGTGTGTGTGTGTGTGTGTGTGTGTGTGTGTGAGAGAGAGAGAGAGAGAGAGAGAGAGAGAGAGAGAGAGAGAGAGAGAGAGAGGGGGGGAGAAAGAGCGCATATAGTACAATATCCGTATTTGTCAAATCGTCTGCTGACTCTCTCTGTCTCTCTCGCACTCTGTACCGGGTCTTGGACCGGTACAGTTTCGTTTTTCGTTGTTGTCTGCCAGGCTGCCTGAGATTCGCTTTTGCCCGGCGATTTGCGTACCTTGGTAGCCGTTGGCCCAGTTCCGTTTCGTTCCGTGTTCCAGCAGCTTCTGTCCGGTTGGCCTGTCTGGTCAGTTGTCTTGTGCTGCCTGCAGAATCTCGTTATGAGTGGCTAGACAAACTAAAACTCCAGGGTCCTCGAGTAGGACGCTTCTACCCTCGGCCTGCCGTCCGGGGATTTTCTACCATCTGCGCTGCCAGCCTGGCCTGAGGACCATGTATAGAGGCCATTGGTGACCCTTCTGCCCCAGCTACATCTTTGGGTATGAGTCTTCTGTCCTCAGGTCAGTGCTTTCTTTCTTATTTTCCCGGCGGCTGAGCTGGGGGTTGCTGATATAAAAAAGAAAAAAGAAGAAAAAAAAAGTTTGTGGAACTGTTTAATTTGTGCCTAGGCCTAAAACGGATGGGACAAAGTGGGCAACACAGCCATGGGGACCTATATATGTATTTTTCTATTTAAAGGAAAAAAAAGAAAAAGACAAACAAAAGGAACTTTTTGGGATGTTAATATTTATTTATATTTCTTGTTATTTAGTTTAATTAGTTTATTTTGTTGTTAGATATTTTAGAGTTTATATTTGTTAGGTCCCTGTTGTTAAATTGTGTTGTTATTTATTTATATGTTTAGGCCTAGTGATTGTTATTTATATTTTTTTGTTAAGTGTATTAGGGGGGGGATTTTGAAGTGAATTTTTACTCGAACGGTACCGTGTTATATTTTCTTTTAAATTATTTAATTTTTGAACTTTCACCAAAAGGGGATTATTGTTCTTTTGCTTAACTTTTAATTCGGAGCTGCCCAGGGATTCCGGCTTACTCCCTGGCCCGGTGGAATCAAGGGATGTGCGGGCTAAATTGCCGGTTTAAATGTTGTGATCCAAAAGTTTTCTAAATTTTCACTTTTATTTGGGGCTTAATATTTTCTTACGTTTTGGGGTGTCTCAGGCTAAACTGCAGATAGGCCATACACCCTGTAGTTGATTAATTGTTAAATTTTGGTATTTGTAGAGTTTGTGGTATTTATAGCGTTTGTTATTATTGTGTAGTATCTTGGTAATTTTAGTGTTTGTTATTATTTATTTAAGCGAGAATTTTTATTGTGGCCTTCTGCCTTTTTTTGTTGTGGCCTTCTGCCTGCCAGTTTGTTTTCTTAATAATAAAAGTAGTTTTGCTCAGCTGCCGAGTTTAATTTTTGACCCTCCAACTGCCACCCGTGATCCCATCGCTCGACTTGGTTTGAGCCATCCCCCGGTTGGCACGCTTTCCAGGTCTGGTGGGGGGGATGGGTCTCAATTGGTAGCAGAGCGTGGTTGCCTAAAAAAAAAAAAAAAAAAAAAAAAAAAAAAAAAAAAAAAAAAAAACTCTCTCGGTTGTTGACGGTGGGTGTTTCCCTGTTAGTAGGTCATGGTTGGCCGACCTACCGTCAAGGTGTCTTGGTATTGTATAAAAAAAAAAAAAAAATAATAAATAGAAATTATTTAAAAATGCAAAACAATTAGAAAATCCTAATAAATAATTTAACTTAGAAAAAAAAAAAAAAAAAAAAAAAAAAAAAAAAAAAAACCCCTGGGCAATCCGCTTGGTTACTTTGTTGAATGGGTTTCATGGGTGGATTGGAGTGGTCGGCAGTGGCTCGGTAGGCTGAGGGTTTAGTTCGTCTTGGACCCTGGAGTTGTCGTTTTTTTGTGTATATTGTTGAGAATTTTGTTTTGCGAGATGGCCTATCTGCAGAATGTTGCGCTCCTGGTCAAGGAGGAGTTGATTTTCGAATTGAGGTCGCGGGGTGTGACTCCGGAAGGGGATGTTTTGAATCTCCGGAGGTTGCTGCGGGAGCAGTTGTCCGCGGGTACGGCGGTGGAATGGTCTGACCTGCTGGAGGTTGGTGATGAGTTGGGGATTTGTAAACGGAAGGTGGAAGATTGGGAAGGGGTGTTAGAGGATTTGCAGTTTGAACCTCCAGTAGGTCGTGACCGGGCCTGCCGCCTTGCACGTTTGGGGCATCTGCTTGCCCGTTTAAGGCTGGTCAACCGGGCACCGGGGTTGGAGCCATCTGGAAGGGCGTGGATCTTGGAGAGTGTGGCTAGGCTGGAGGAGATTTTTCAGGCACTCTCCGGGTCCACGACTCCTACGGGTCTGGGTCAGCGGCCTATTTTCGCACTGTCGCCTAACGTGTCGAGGCCGCAGGCTGAGACAACGGCTCTCACTGTGCCTGAGGTTCCCTCTGAGCCTGCAGGAGTTTCTGTTGAGGTTGCTTGTGGGTCGGCTCCAGCTGCCGTTCCTACTGCTTCTTTGGGTTCACCTGCTCTTCTGCAGCTGAGCTACCACAAGCTGCCTAACCCTCTCACGCCCATGATCCAGAATCTCCCTGTGATCGATGGGATGGATCCTGAGGAGCTTCTTAAGTTTCTGGTGGCCTTTCTCAGACTTAGTGAGATGCCCGGCATGCAGGCTGGGGACTTGCTTCGTCTGGTTTTCCCGTATTGTAGAGGTCCCGTTGGGGAGTTGCTGAGTTCTGTCTTGGCCAGTGATGCCTCGGTGGACTCGTTCCATCGAGAGTTACTTTCATCGTTTCTTCCCATTCGACTCAGGGAGAGGATGGTCATGGACAGATTTTATCGGTCGCAGGGTAGGGGCGAGTCTCTGGCAGCCTATGTATCTTCAGTCAAGGAAGCTCGGCAAGCGTTGCGCCTCACCCTTTCGGAAGCTGACACCGTTCGTGTCATCCTGGATGGCATTTCTCCTGAAGAACGGTGCAGATTGGTTTTTGCTGGTGTTCCTTCTACTTTTCGGGAGCTGCATCAGCTGTGCATTGTTTCGCGCAGCGTGCAGTTCTCAGACCAGCAAGGGAGGGATTCTGAGAGTCATCGTGCTCTCCCCACCCGTCGACCGGCTATGTCTGTAGGTGTGAGTCAGCCAGTGGAGGGTCGTGGTTCTCGGCCTCCGGTTGTGTGTTTTGCTTGTGGCCAACCTGGTCACATTCGACGTGACTGTCCACGTGTTCGGGGTCGTGGGGCGGGAAACGCTCAGCGCGGGGGGTTGCCTCCACAGTAGCTCCCCGCGTTGTTGCGACTGACCGTGGCCATTTGCCTCTGACACGTCCCCATAGCAGGAGTGTCGGGGATTTTTCGGGCCTTGCTGGCATGGCTTCCCTGGGACTTAGGGCGGTCACCTCGGTGTGTCCTGGCGTTTTTGTATCTTTTGGTGGTACGGTGTGTCGAGCCCTTCTTGATTCTGGTTCGGCATGCAGTATCATCAGCCTTTCTCTTTTTGAGTCCCTTGACGCCTTAGGACTTGTCAGGCACACCGAGCCTTCTTCTATTACTTGCTGGACGGCATCCCAAACTCCTCTACCCATACTTCTAAAGGCGTCATTACATTTTAAAATTGAAGGATTTTCCTGGAGGTGGGGTTTTCTTGTTGCCAAGGACCTGGCGGTTTCTTGTATCCTAGGGGCAGACTTCATTTCCAAAAGTGGTATGGTGCTTGACCTCCAGAAGCGCCAGATGTTTTTCAAGTTCAATCGGCGAGTTTTGGTGCCTCTAGTAGGTGATTCTGACTGCCCTCCTGCAGTCAGAGAGGTGGGTTGTGAGCCCGAACAACCCAAGGTGGATCCAGTTGGTCATCTCCCCCCTGAGCAGGCGGAGGCCATTCGGAGGCTGTGTTTGCGGTTTCCTGATGTGCTTACGCCGGAGCTTGGGGTCACTTCTCTTCTGGAGTATGAGATCCACCTCACCGATTCTCAGCCAGTTAGAAGTCATCCGTACAAACTTGCTCCCCCAAAGATGGAGGTTATGAGGGCGATGATTGAGGATCTTCTGAGCAAGGGTGTGATTGAACCGTCTCGTTCTGCTTATGCCAGTCCAGCTTTTCTTGTGCCCAAGCCTAATGGTAAGTCTAGGCTTGTGATGGATTATCGGAGGCTCAACGCTAAGGTCGCTATTGACTCGGTACCTCTGCCTGATTTGCATTCTGCGTTTGATTGGTTCGGTAAGGCTAAGTTTTTCAGTGTTTTCGATTTGAACCAGGCCTACCATCAGATTCCATTGAAGAAGGAATCACGGCCTATGACTAGCTTCTGTGTTCCCTGGAATCTTTACCAGTTCACTAGGGTTCCTATGGGTCTTGCTGTGGGTGCCCAGACTCTTACTCGTCTGCTTGATTCCATCTTCCATGATGTGAAGTTCAAGTTTGTCTTCAATTACCTGGACGATCTTCTTGTCTACAGTGAGACTTTCGGGGAACACATGCAACATCTGGAGGAAGTTCTTAGTCGCCTCAAATCAGCTGGCCTTACCGTCAATCCAGAGAAAGTCACTTTTGCTCGTCCTGAGATTTCTTTTCTGGGTCATCTTATCTCTTCTCGAGGCGTCTGCATAGATCCTGCGAGGACCCAGGGCATTCGGGATTTTCCTCCTCCCAGAGATGCCAAGGGGATTGCCCGTTTTGTGGGGATGGTGAATTTTTACCGTCGCTTCATCCCTAACGTGGCCGAGCTTGCTGCCCCGTTGAACGAGCTGCGAAAGAAAGGTGTCCCTTTTGTGTGGGGCCAAGCTCAGCAGACTGCCTTTGATGCTCTCAAGGAGGCTATCATGCAACCTCCTGTCCTGCGTATGCCTGATTTCAGCAGAGAATTTATTCTTCAGACTGATGCCTCCTCCTCCGCCATTGCTGCTGTTCTTTCTCAGGAGTTTGATGGGGTCAGGCAGCCCATCGCTTTTGCTTCGAGGACGTTGTCTCACCAGGAAAGGAAAGCTTCTTCCATCTATGAGTTAGAGTGTCTGGCTGTTGTCTTTGGTACGGACAAGTTTCGGCGTTTCTTGGAACACGCTGAGTTCTTGCTGGAGACGGACAATCAGGCACTGTCTTGGCTTCTTGCCCATCCCCGACAGCTCGGGAAAATTGGTCGCTGGGTGGTCAAAATTTCTGCTTTTAGGTTCCGAGTCCAACATCTTAGGGGTACCCAGAATGTCATCGCGGATGCTCTTTCCCGCATGTACCATGAACCCAGTGATCCACCGACTGAGGCTGTTGCTCAGTGTGGTGCTGTTCTTCTGGATTTTCCTCTGGCTTTTGACGACCTACTGTCCCATCAGCAGAAAGATCCTGAGCTGTCAGTCATCTTAGGTGAGCTTCAAGAGGGAGGTGCCCACCCTCCCTATTTTCTGTCCAAAGGGGTACTCTGTTGCCGTCCTCGACAGAGGGGTGAACCCCGTGTAGTGCTGCCTAGTCATCTAGTACCGATGGTCTTTCAGTATTATCACTCTTCTCTTGTGGGCGGTCATCTTGGCATTCATAAGACCATCGCTAAGATTCGTAGGTACTTCATCTGGAAGGGCATGGACCGGGATGTTGCGGGCAGAGTGCGGGCTTGTCACCTGTGCTCTCTCAGCAAGCCTAGTCAGAATGCAAGGTTAGGGTTGTTATCTTCTGAGGTGGCCGAGCGTCCTTTTGAGAAGGTGTTCATCGACTACGTGGGTCCTTTTCCCCGTAGCAAGTCAGGTAGCTCCTACCTACTTGTTTGTGTGGATGCTTTCTCGAAGTTCGTTTGGCTTTTCCCACTTCGGAGTGCCACGGCTAAGCTCACCATCCGTGCTCTCCAGTCCCAACTCTTCCAGCACTTTGGTGTGCCTTCCACTCTTGTGTCCGACAACGGTAGCCAGTTTACCTCCCATGAGTTTCGTAGGTTCTGTTTTGGCAATGGTATCAGGCATGTGACTACCTCTCCTTATTACCCACAGCCTTCTCATGCAGAGCGGTTCAACCGCAATCTTCGGTCTGCCCTTATTACCTTCCATGCTGAGAAGCAGAACACCTGGGATGAGAGTCTCTCTTGGCTCCAGCTTGCTTTTAATTCTTCCAAGCATGAGAGTCACAATGCCACTCCCTTCGAGATTCTACATGGCTACCCTCCTAACAATCCTTTGTCCAACTTGTGGAGGTTAGAGGATCTTCTACCTACGCCAGGTGCCACTGACGTAGTGTCCACGTGGCGGGCTGCTCGGCGCAACCTGCTACGTGCTAGAGAGAGAGTGAGGAGGAGGTATGATAAGGGTCGTACTCCTAACCCTTTTCAGGTTGGAGATCTGGTTCTTTGTCAGGCTCACCCGGTCAGTTCGGCCGCGGAACGAAGAGCTGCAAAGTTGTGCTATCGGTGGTCTGGTCCCCACCGCATCGACAGGTTTTTGTCACCGGTGACTGCTCTGCTGGTTGATCCCCAGTCAGGCAGGGTGTTTAGGAAAGCCCATGTGTCCCAGCTTAAGGCTTTCCGGGGAACGGTTGATCCAGGAGTTGGTGTTCCTGGGGGTTTCTTGGGGCAAAGAGATTGATCACCTCTGCGCCCTAGGTGGCTGTTCTGAGAGAGTCTTTTTCTCTCTCTTTTTTCTTGTCGGGCCCGACAGTCAGGGTAGGTTGCTCCCTGTTCGAGGGGTTTCCCCTCTTAGTTTCTCTTGGACGTCCTAGGAGCACCACTCTTCGGAGGTCTTCTTCGTCTTCTGTTGGGTTCCCTGAGGTACCGAGTTTTCTCCCCTGCCTGGGTGTGTTGAGGTTTGCAGAGGGAGGTTGTACCGGGTCTTGGACCGGTACAGTTTCGTTTTTCGTTGTTGTCTGCCAGGCTGCCTGAGATTCGCTTTTGCCCGGCGATTTGCGTACCTTGGTAGCCGTTGGCCCAGTTCCGTTTCGTTCCGTGTTCCAGCAGCTTCTGTCCGGTTGGCCTGTCTGGTCAGTTGTCTTGTGCTGCCTGCAGAATCTCGTTATGAGTGGCTAGACAAACTAAAACTCCAGGGTCCTCGAGTAGGACGCTTCTACCCTCGGCCTGCCGTCCGGGGATTTTCTACCATCTGCGCTGCCAGCCTGGCCTGAGGACCATGTATAGAGGCCATTGGTGACCCTTCTGCCCCAGCTACATCTTTGGGTATGAGTCTTCTGTCCTCAGGTCAGTGCTTTCTTTCTTATTTTCCCGGCGGCTGAGCTGGGGGTTGCTGATATAAAAAAGAAAAAAGAAGAAAAAAAAAGTTTGTGGAACTGTTTAATTTGTGCCTAGGCCTAAAACGGATGGGACAAAGTGGGCAACACAGCCATGGGGACCTATATATGTATTTTTCTATTTAAAGGAAAAAAAAGAAAAAGACAAACAAAAGGAACTTTTTGGGATGTTAATATTTATTTATATTTCTTGTTATTTAGTTTAATTAGTTTATTTTGTTGTTAGATATTTTAGAGTTTATATTTGTTAGGTCCCTGTTGTTAAATTGTGTTGTTATTTATTTATATGTTTAGGCCTAGTGATTGTTATTTATATTTTTTTGTTAAGTGTATTAGGGGGGGGATTTTGAAGTGAATTTTTACTCGAACGGTACCGTGTTATATTTTCTTTTAAATTATTTAATTTTTGAACTTTCACCAAAAGGGGATTATTGTTCTTTTGCTTAACTTTTAATTCGGAGCTGCCCAGGGATTCCGGCTTACTCCCTGGCCCGGTGGAATCAAGGGATGTGCGGGCTAAATTGCCGGTTTAAATGTTGTGATCCAAAAGTTTTCTAAATTTTCACTTTTATTTGGGGCTTAATATTTTCTTACGTTTTGGGGTGTCTCAGGCTAAACTGCAGATAGGCCATACACCCTGTAGTTGATTAATTGTTAAATTTTGGTATTTGTAGAGTTTGTGGTATTTATAGCGTTTGTTATTATTGTGTAGTATCTTGGTAATTTTAGTGTTTGTTATTATTTATTTAAGCGAGAATTTTTATTGTGGCCTTCTGCCTTTTTTTGTTGTGGCCTTCTGCCTGCCAGTTTGTTTTCTTAATAATAAAAGTAGTTTTGCTCAGCTGCCGAGTTTAATTTTTGACCCTCCAACTGCCACCCGTGATCCCATCGCTCGACTTGGTTTGAGCCATCCCCCGGTTGGCACGCTTTCCAGGTCTGGTGGGGGGGATGGGTCTCAACTCACTACCTCTACTCACTTTTCTGTCTCTCTTGCACTGGCTTTACTCAGAGCGGTGCACTCTCTTAGCCACTTAATATACTTAGACAGACTGTTCGTCATAAGGTCTGTTCTCACGGAGATCTGTATTTATTGTCTGAGGTAGGACGGTCAGTATGTCATGGGTGAAAGTCGTCTAAGGGGCTCCATCACAAGGGATAACTTAAACGTATATTATTATAATAGAGTATTGTTTGATGAACACTTTTATAAAAATATTTTACGGGAAACCCCTTTCCCGATCTACACAATTTGATTAAAATAGTGTAATCAATGCCTATTCTTAAAAAGGGTTATTACCAATACCGAAATGAATAATCTATTTGTAAGTATTGTTAGATTATTACTTGTGTATTTGATTAATCTGTAAGTAATATTAGGGATATGTCGTGTATTTGTTTAACCTGTGTGTCATAAATAATAAATCACTATTTAACTGTGTAATTTCTACTCAGAAAGAAAACTCATTTAACGTTTAATAATTTCTTAATAGGCGCTTTGTTAGGGGTAAATTACTGGCGTATGAAAGAACCATTTGTTCTCTCAGAATGTCTAATGTTGAGGCTAGTCGTAATGTTTCGTACGATTTCTACAATAAAACATCATTTTTTGAGAATATCTCCAAATAAATGAAGATTTGTTGCAAGTATAAATAAATAATTATAATAATTGTTAATCCTGTCTTTGTCTTTAACTAATCTAATTTACGCATACTTAGCAGGTCTATATTTTTCTGTTTAAATTCTATTAAAATATTACGCACATCTTTATATTATATATAACAAAATGTTATATAATTTTGTTAAGTTAGTGTAGAAAGAAAAACGTTGTTTATTTATATGAAAGCTTATTGATCTACTGATAAAATTCCTGTCGAACTCGATAAAACAATTTCATAACATACTTCATTGCCTTATATCATTCAGAAACTAAATAGACAATTTAATTTTATACTGTCAGACGAGTACGATTGTCCACTGGTAGTGACATTTAAAATGAATAAAATCAGTAATTAATTATTATAAATAAACAACTCATGTTCAATGCAATGTTAACTAATTATTGTTATACAAACAGTAGCAACATTTTAAAATATGTGGGCCTGTATAGCAAGAGAAAATCACATTTCTCTTCTAACTTGTTTTACAGATATGTTACATGTACCAATGAATAATACATTGATTAAAAAAATATTGTAAAGAACCTAAGTTACCCCAATTATACTTGAACAGGTAAATTATAACTATGAGATGTAACTTCATTACGAGTGCATAAAAAATGTATATACTAAAACAAAGTTTCGCATATTTATTAAATGGGAGATGTCACGAAATTTAATAAATGATTATATCTGCTCTGACGCTCATTTAATCGTCTAGAAGTTCCATTCACGCTGCCGAACACAAACATGGACAAAAAAGATCAAAAATCCAGTAGAGAAGTGGTAAGTTTGTATTGAATGAGACAGCTATAACAGTGAGCAAACAGCTTGAAATTTAACCTCAAATTTGAAAAAGAGATAGTAAAGATCACAAACTCCCTCGTTGGTAGGATTATCATGATCGGGGCAACTTGTGTTCACTCTTCGCTTTAGAACAAACTGAAAAAAAAGTTTGCCCAGAACGAGAAAAAATATTGCAACTGAACCAGTATAATGTTTTATCTTATACCAGGGGGATTCAAATGAAGTGTTTAAAAGTTGATGTGATTTTAAATATGTAAGAAAGCATATTTTGAATTAACAATTAGTATATAATTAACCAGTTTGATATGAAGTTTGCTACAACTAGCTTCATAGTTTAAGGTATTATGGTGTAATATATTTATTTTATACGCATTTAAAATCAATGTTTTATATACTGTATATGTATGAATAATTATATATGGATATATAATATATAAATATGTATAGTTCTATAATATCAAGTCATTAGCTCACAATGTTTCATCCAGGATTTTATAAATTATAAAAATCAAATAAAAATAATTTATTTTACCATCTTCTTTGTTCAGGAATTTCAACTATAAATTGTTCAAATACAGTTTAAATAGCATTTGCTTGTTTGTATACATTTGTTATCTATTTAATTAAATACAAACAATAACATAAAGTTTACAACTTTTTACAAAATAAATAAGCACCCCAGAATAAAAACTTTTCTAAGGTTGTTATTGAAAAATTAACGAAAAGTAACGGGCTGACTGAAATTTGAAACCTAAATCATTAAGACAAACAATATATAGCAATATATGTATATCGGTCAGACTGTAAATTTTAGCAAAAGATATAAAAACCATGTCTCTGCTTTTAAAAATAAGAAACCCGAAAGAACTTATGTAGCTAAACACCTTCTGAATCATACCCACAGTTTGAATAAAATAGATGAAAATGTAGATATTATAAAAGTTTGTAAGGAGGGCCGTATTTTGAATGCTTGGGAAGAGTTATTTATTTTTAAAGAACAATTTAAGGATCGTGATAAATTAATTAATGAACTGGTTAATTTTGATTCCGAACTAGTTTTTAATAATGTATTTTCAGCGAATAAAAGAAGAGAAGTAACAGCCAATAGGAATTAACCAATAATATCACATCAGCCACCATTTCGACGATTCCAGCCAATGGGGTCACGTGATCATAGGCCTATAAATTGAGTTGTTGAACACCATTTTCCATTCTTTTGTGAATCTCTCTGGTCTAAGGGAGGTGAGCGTGGTCCATCGAAACCGATCACCAGAATATTCGTGTATTTTTTACTCGTATTGTAATATATTTGTGCATTTTGTTCTTATATTGTAATAAATTTGTGTTGAGTGACGTTTAGTTGTACTGTATTATATTTCGAGAAAAGATTATATTAGGTTATTTTTTTTAATACTTTTTAAGCAATAAATATAAACAGAAATACTTTCCAATACCACCGCACGTGTACAGGTGGCCAGATGGGTAAATATTACTGTACGTGTTTGAGTGGCCAGGTAGGTCAATACCACTGTAGGTGTATGGGTGGCCAGGTGGGTCAGTACCACTGTAGGTGTATGGGTGGCCAGGTGGGTCAGTACCACTGTAGGTGTATGGGTGGCCAGGTAGGTCAATACCACTGTAGGTGTATAGGTGGCCAGGTGGGTCAGTACCACTGTAGGTGTATGGGTGGCCAGGTGGGTCAGTACCACTGTAGGTGTATGGGTGGCCAGGTGGGTCAGTACCACTGTAGGTGTATGGGTGGCCAGGTGGGTCAGTACCACTGTAGGTGTATGGGTGGCCAGTTGGGTCAGTACCACTGTAGGTGTATGGGTGGCCAGGTGGGTCAGTACTACTGTAGGTGTATGGGTGGCCAGGTGGGTCAGTACCACTGTAGGTGTATGGGTGGCCAGGTGGGTCAGTACCAATGTAGGTGTATGGGTGGCCAGGTGGGTCAGTACCACTGTAGGTGTATGGGTGGCCAGGTGGGTCAGTACCACTGTAGGTGTATGGGTGGCCAGGTGGGTCAGTACCACTGTAGGTGTATGGGTGGCCAGGTGGGTCAGTACCACTGTAGGTGTATGGGTGGCCAGGTGGGTCAGTACCACTGTAGGTGTATGGGTGGCCAGGTAGGTCAGTACCACTGTAGGTGTATGGGTGGCCAGGTGGGTCAGTACCACTGTAGATGTATGGGTGGCCAGGAGGGTCAGTACCACTGTAGGTGTATGGGTGGCCAGGTTGGCCAGTACCACTGTAGATGTATGGGTGGCCAGGTGGGTCAGTACCACTGTAGGTGTATGGGTGGCCAGGTGGGTCAGTACCACTGTAGGTGTATGGGTGGCCAGGTGGGTCAGTACCACTGTAGGTGTATGGGTGGCCAGGTGGGTCAGTACCACTGTAGGTGTATGGGTGGCCAGGTGGGTCAGTACCACTGTAGGTGTATGGATGGCCAGGTGGGTCAGTACCACTGTAGGTGTATGGGTGGCCAGGTGGGTCAGTACCACTGTAGATGTATGGGTGGCCAGGTGGGTCAGTACCACTGTAGGTGTATGGGTGGCCAGGTGGGCCAGTACCACTGTAGGTGTATGGGTGGAAAGGTGGGTCAGTACCACTGTAGGTGTATGGGTGGCCAGGTGGGTCAGTACCACTGTAGGTGTATGGGTGGCTAGGTGGGTCAGTACCACTGTACGTACGTATTATCTCAAAGGTAAGCTCTACAAGGAATCTGAAGATGTTGAAAATAAAAAACTAAGCTGAACGCCTTATTGAAAAATTGCAGCTTTTTTTTGTTTTGTTTGTTATTATTTATTTCAACAATTTATTTCTAATTGTCTCTAAAAACAAGGTAAGGTTGCCTATATAAAGTTTGTTGTCAGAATTGTGGTTTCCAAGATCACAATGGTGGCCCATTTAAAAAAGACAGCTTGTATATTAAACAAATGACATGATACAACATACATTAAATAGAATAAGAGTACAAAATGCACAATTAATTATTGTAGTTAATTTAGTGGACCACATTAATCATTCTCAGACTAGAGGGAGTTACGAAGAAATCCTTTTGGGGATTTTCAACAAGGAATTACTTTGTGAATCCATTTGGTCTGAGGATGCCTAACGGATTTTACTAAAATAGAGAATTTATAAAAATCTATCACGATATTTGTAAATCTTTTAATTATATTACTATAAATTAACGTTGTGTAACAATCTTTTTTTAATGTTTATCAAGAAAATATTTGTACTATTTAAAATATTTTGCGGAGTAAATATTAAAAATCCTTTTTCTTCTGGCTCATCTGTTTTACCCGTCTACAAGCCTACCTTTCTCAAGAGACCTATCTTAATTTGCCAGAATACCACTCGCCCAACATTTCGTCTTACGTCCATCCAAATACACTATAGCGTCATCAGGTATCTTATACGAGAGAGTGGCAACCATTGTCGTCAGGCAGTCCACTTCAATAGTGGAAAGAACTACTCAAGGACATATTGGGGAAACAAAATACATAAAATGAGTGTTAGGGGGGTTGATAGAAAAATGAGATATCAAATTTTATCAAAATAAATACGTTTATCAAATGAAAAATGTTTGGAACAAGGTATAATATTGTTTATGCCACCAACATAAACGTTTTCTTAAAAATATAGTTAATGAGCAAGATAGTTTTACGTTATTTTGTTTAATAGAGCATAAAGTATTTGCTAAACCCACTCCACACGATTTTGGGAGTTCCTCTTCTTTAAAGGTTTCACATAGCAATGTCAAAGTGATTCTGTGAAACGTCCTCAACTGATTTTCAAATCGCACTTGGAAAAAAAGTATAAACTTTCTTTTTCTAGTCTTATAAAGTTTAAAATTTTTAAATTATATAATAGCTAACCTATGGTTTACATTTTAATATTTTACAGTTAAAAAGATTAAAGTAGTTTTTCAATACTACAGCCTCTAAATTAGCGGGAATGTTAGGTACCATATCAGCTGTACATAAACTGGCGGGAAACTCATTTAATAGAGTCACAAGTTGATTAAAGCGTGTCCCAGTGGTGAAACTCATTTTTATACGGACCGGTGGTTAAATCTATTGCCCTGACGACTCACTTGACACTGTTTAATATACGCATTGTAGATTAAATTGTTTAATTTTATACTACCAAATATAATATATGAACATAATTATATTGTAGGATATTCTAATCATAAACTATTATTATATTACGAGTATTAATAATAAGAGTTACACTTTTAGTATCATATCTGACGATTGAACGTATATTAAACATGAAAACAAATTTTATAAAAATATCTACAGCCGAAAAATAATTGCTTAAGCTGTGATAACATATGTTTTGCAGTATGAAAATGTTAAGTTTTTCTTCATATAGTTTTTCTAACATCAAGACTACATAATATACGTAATGGAGTATATTAATATTTTACGTATATAAACTTATTCCCAAAAGCCATAAAAAACATTGAATTAAATCAAACGTAGTTATATGTTTTAAAACGAGGTCTAGATAAAATAAAATTTATCATAATTTTTTTTTTTACTTGCGAATTTAATCCTTTATTTATTTTTAAGTAATTTACAAAATCCTCTCTTAATACAGCATAGTAAGATTATTTTAGAGATAACTTGTAACCTACTAGAGTTTATAATATAAATTATAAATATTATATTAGGGACGATAAGTTGATAGGAAAAGAATAATATCAAAAGAAAAATACTTGAGGGTGATTACTATACTAATATACGCACTTCATAGTTATATAAAATAAAACTTTAACATCGTTAAGACATATATAAAGCAAAACACATACAAACAAACTAAGGCACCAATACATGTATAAAAATGACATGAAAAGTATGTAATTGATAACTGTTAAATTAAAAAAATTAACAATCAACTTTCTATTTCTCGGTGTTCATTTAAATTGTCAACTGATTAATGTGAACTCAGATACATAAATTACTAAAACTGATTCCACTGGTACACGGTGTAGTAGAATCAACTTGTCATTCTACTAAATGAGTTCCCTACCACATTGAACAAGTGAAACTACTGTAACCACTTTACAAACAGCAGATAAAAATAAACGACACTCCCACCACTGTAACACGCTTTAATCAACTTGTAGCTCTATTAAATGAGTTCCCCACCGCATTGGATCACTGACACTTCTGTAACCACATTATGTACAACAGATAAAGGTAAAAACTTTCCCGACACTTTTATACGATTTAATCATTTATTACCACTATTAAATAAGTTCTCTACCACATTGATTCAGTGACACTACTATAATCACGTTATATACAGCAGATAAAAGTAAACGACACTCCCACCACTGTAACATGCTTTAATCAACTTGTACCTCTATTAAATGAGTTCCCTACCCCATTGGATATGCGTTGACTTCATATACTGAAGATAACGCATATAAACCAATAGTGTAATTGTGGCTTTTACAACAAATATATTTTTACGTTTTATTTTTCTTTTTTTCAATAAGCAGTAAGAATACGATTTGTTGATAGATAACATCTAAACAAGTGTGGTGGTGTATATTTAGATAGAATCAATAGAATATACACTCCCACTACTGTAACACGCTTTAATCAACTTGTAACTCTATTAAATGAGTTCCCTACCCCATTGGATCAGTAACACTACTATAATCACATTATATACAGTAGATTTTTATTTTAATCATTGTCATGACATGTAAACCTAAAAACATCACAAATTTTTATATTTTAATAAATCCAATATTACTGAATTGTTACGTGTGGGGTGAAATTTTTTTGCTATGGGATGAAAACTTTAACATACACATTATAAAATAATATAAAAGTAAAAATTAGGGTTACTGACTTATTTTTAGGACGTAATAAAATTTAAACTGAGTTTCCCTTTTAGCATTTTTATTTAAAATGTTCAACTAAACGTGTTTCAGCTTAATAGTCATTTTCTGGTGTAAATTAAATAATTAAATAAAGTATATATAATTTCATTACTTAATTATACTTTATTTAATTATTTAATTTACACCAGAAAATGACTATTAAGTTGAATCATGTTGTGTTAAATATTTTAAATAAAAGGGTTATAAAGGGTACTCAGTTTGAATTTATTACATCATAAAAACATTGTAAAATATTTATACTATCTGAATTGATAGAAATGAATCTAGTAGGAAACATTTTGAGAACTGAAACTAGGTTTTTGGTGTATTTTCTTGTTTTGAAAGAGTACAAGTAACCCCGTCCTAAGATATCAAGCACGTATAGAAAATAATATTTTATTGTAATTTACTATAGTTGTTAAATATTGTGTTTTGGTATTATACTAGGACTATGGATCAAATATTTATTAAATAATGCAGACATAAACTTTAAATAATGTCTGTATTTATGTTGGATATGAATGATTATATGAGTATAATATAATATACAGTATTGCTTCAGTTATTTATAAATATAAACACCATTTACCACTCATCACTATTTCTCCAAAAACATACGTCTAGTTGACTAGAAATCTTGTACATAGATTTATCTTGACTCCTAGATTCTCACTAACAAAGGATTATCCTCGCCGACCTCAGAACTTCGTTCCACTGGCCTACAAAATGCTCATGGTATTATTATGGAGCAATATTAATTGATTGATTTATTTGATTAACAGCTGTTAAATAAAAACAAATTGAATAAAATTGTGGTAGGCTAAATTTTTAAAATTAAAAATAATTGAGTACAGTAGTAAATTATTCATAACATCCGCTGTTATCAATTGGATATACATTGAATACATTGTAAACTGAAAGCTTGCTACACATTTCAATTATTATATAATCAAACTCAATATAATGACTGTCTAAGTGGGCAGGTACAGCTAGTATTAATATACAGATGGCCTGTGTAGTCTTGTGCCTAACTAAGGTTGACTGTTCTTTAGAAAGAGCTATTTATTAATAGCCCAAGAACCAGGGAATCAAAGACCTTGATAGGAAACATTGTACGGGCTATGTTTCGGTAGTGGGATGACTAAGAACAAAAACCTATCACTTCAACATTCACTTTGTCCCCAAGTATCTTGGGTTACAACGCATTGCTACTAGTGCTACATATGTTAATAATATGCATCAAACGATTAAGATAAATGTGTACAAATACTTTATCAATTTAAAAAATGCCAGCCACTAGCCCTCTTGTACAAAGATAAACTTGGTATATCTGTTTTTATTTTTAGAGAATCTAAATTACTGAAAATAAGTTAAAATAAAAACCCAGATGCACGCCACATTAAATAAATATATGAAATAAAAGCAATGTAAAACTCAAGAGAGAGATGCGGCCACAGAAAATCTTCTACACTCTGTTAGTAGTGGAAGAGTAGTAGTCCTGGGTTGATTATAACGGTTGTGCTGTTCGTTACAAGGTTATTACACAACACACGTCCCCACGGGCTCGTATATTCAGGGTCCAGTTAGTGATGGGAGGCAGTAATGCTGGGTTGATTACTACGGTTTTACTGTTCGTTACAAGGTTAAGACACAACACACGTCCCCACAGGCTTGTATATTCAGGGTCCAGTTAGTGATGGGAGGCAGTAATGCTGGGTTGATTACTACGGTTTTACGGTTCGTTACAAGGTTATGAAACAACACACGTCCCCACGGGCTCTTATATTCAGGGTCCAATTAGTGATGGGAGGCAGTAATGCTGGGTTGATTACTACGGTTTTACTGTTCGTTACAAGGTTATGACACAACACATGTCCCCACGGGCTCTTATATTCAGGGTCCAGTTAGTGATGGGAGGCAGTAATGCTGGGTTGATTACTACGGTTTTACTGTTCGTTACAAGGTTATGACACAACACATGTCCCCACGGGCTCTTATATTCAGGGTCCAGTTAGTGATGGGAGGCAGTAATGCTGGGTTGATTACTACGGTTTTACTGTTCG
Source organism: Stictocephala bisonia (assembly GCA_035578905.1). Lineage (NCBI taxonomy): Eukaryota > Metazoa > Arthropoda > Insecta > Hemiptera > Membracidae > Stictocephala > Stictocephala bisonia. The sequence goes on along the minus strand of JAQJVL010000253.1, from coordinate 989,007 downwards.
TTACAAGGTTATGACACAACACACGTTCCCACGGGCTCGTATGTTCAGGGTCCAGTTAGTGATGGGAGGCAGTAATGCTGGGTTGATTACTACGGTTTTACTGTTCGTTACATGGTTATGACACAACACACGTTCCCACGGGCTCGTATGTTCAGGGTCCAGTTAGTGATGGGAGGCAGTAATGCTGGGTTCATTACTACGGTTTTACTGTTCGTTACAAGGTTATGACACAACACACGTCCGCACGGGCTCGTATGTTCAGGGTCCAGTTAGTGATGGGAGGCAGTAATGCTGGGTTGATTACTACGGTTTTGCTGTTCATTATATATGCTATTACATAACACATGTCCCCATGGGCTCGTATATTCAATGTCCAGTTAGTAGTGGGAGCCAGTAGCCCTGTGTTGATTACTACGGTTTTGCTGTTCATTATATATGCTATTACATAACACATGTCCCCATGGGCTCGTATATTCAATGTCCAGTTAGTAGTGGGAGGCAGTAGCCCTGTGTTGATTACTACGGTTTTGCTGTTCATTATATATGCTATTACATAACACATGTCCCCATGGGCTCGTATATTCAATGTCCAGTTAATAGTGGGAGCCAGTAGCCCTGTGTTGATTACTACGGTTTTGCTGTTCATTATATATGTTATTACATAACACATGTCCCCACAGGCTCGTATATTCAATGCCCAGTTAGTAGTGGGAGGCAATAGAGCTGTGTTGATTACTACGGTTTTGCTGTTCATTATATATGCTATTACATAACACATGTCCCCATGGGCTCGTATATTCAATGTCCAGTTAGTAGTGGGAGCCAGTAGCCCTGTGTTGATTACTACGGTTTTGCTGTTCATTATATATGTTATTACATAACACATGTCCCCACGGGCTCGTATATTCAATGCCCAGTTAGTAGTGGGAGCCAGTAGCCCTGTGTTGATTACTGCGGCTATGCTGTTCATTATATATCTTATTACATAACACATGTCCCCACGGGCTCGTATATTCAATGTCCAATTAGTAGTGGGAGCCAGTAGCCCTGTATTGATTACTACGGTTTTGCTGTTCATTATATATGTTATTACATAACACATGTCCCCACGGGCTCGTATATTCAATGCCCAGTTAGTAGTGGGAGCCAGTAGCTCTGTGTTGATTACTACGGCTATGCTGTTCATTATATATCTTATTACATAACACATGTCCCCACGGGCTCGTATATTCAATGTCCAGTTAGTAGTGGGAGCCAGTAGCCCTGTGTTGATTACTACGGTTTTGCTGTTCATTATATATGTTATTACATAACACATGTCCCCATGGGCTCGTATATTCAATGCCCAGTTAGTAGTGGGAGGCAGTAGAGCTGTGTTGATTACTACGGTTTTGCTGTTCATTATATATCTTATTACATAACACACGTCCCCACGGGCTCGTATATTCAATGTCCAGTTAATAGTGGAAGGCAGTAGAGCTGTGTTGATTACTACGGTTTTGCTGTTCATTATATATGTTATTACATAACACACGTCCCCACGGGCTCGTATATTCAATGTCCAGTTAGTAGTGGGAGCCAGTAGCCCTGTGTTGATTACTACGGTTTTGCTGTTCATTATATATGTTATTACATAACACATGTCCCCATGGGCTCGTATATTCAATGTCCAGTTAGTAGTGGGAGCCAGTAGCCCTGTGTTGATTACTACGGTTTTGCTGTTCAATATATATGTTATTACATAACACATGTCCCCACAGGCTCATATATTCAATGCCCAGTTAGTAGTGGGAGGCAGTAGAGATGTGTTGATTAGTACGGTTTTGCTGTTCATTATATATCTTATTACACAACACACGTCCCCACAGGCTCGTATATTCAATGTCCAGTTAGTAGTGGGAGGCAGTAGAGCTGTGTTCATTACTACGGTTTTGCTGTTCATTATATATCTTATTACACAACACACGTCCCCACGGGCTCGTATATTCAATGTCCAGTTAGTAGTGGGAGGCAGTAGAGCGGTGTTCATTACTACGGTTTTGCTGTTCATTATATATCTTATTACACAACACACGTCCCCACGGGCTCGTATATTCAATGCCCAGTTAGTAGTGGGAGGCAGTAGAGCTGTGTTGATTACTACGGTTTTGCTGTTCATTATATATCTTATTACATAACACATGTCCCCACGGGCTCGTATATTCAATGTCCAGTTAATAGTGGGAGGCAGTAGAGCTGTGTTGATTACTACGGTTTTTCTGTTCATTATATATCTTATTACATAACACATGTCCCCACGGGCTCGTATATTCAATGCCCAGTTAGTAGTGGGAGGCAGTAGAGCTGTGTTCATTACTACGGTTTTGCTGTTCATTATATATCTTATTACACAACACACGTCCCCACGGGCTCGTATATTCAATGCCCAGTTAGTAGTGGGAGGCAGTAGAGCTGTGTTGATTACTACGGTTTTGCTGTTCATTATATATCTTATTACATAACACATGTCCCCACGGGCTCGTATATTCAATGTCCAGTTAATAGTGGGAGGCAGTAGAGCTGTGTTGATTACTACGGTTTTGCTGTTCATTATATATGTTATGACACAACACATGTCCCCACGGGCTCTTATATTCAATGCCCAGTTAGTAGTGGGAGGCAGTAGAGCTGTGTTCATTACTACGGTTTTTCTGTTCATTATATATCTTATTACATAACACATGTCCCCACGGGCTCGTATATTCAATGCCCAGTTAGTAGTGGGAGGCAGTAGAGCTGTGTTCATTACTACGGTTTTGCTGTTCATTATATATCTTATTACACAACACACGTCCCCACGGGCTCGTATATTCAATGCCCAGTTAGTAGTGGGAGGCAGTAGAGCTGTGTTGATTACTACGGTTTTGCTGTTCATTATATATCTTATTACATAACACACGTCCCCACGGGCTCGTATATTCAATGCCCAGTTAGTAGTGGGAGGCAGTAGAGCTGTGTTGATTAGTACGGTTTTGCTGTTCATTATATATGTTATTACATAACACATGTCCCCATGGGCTCGTATATTCAATGTTCAGTTAGTAGTGGGAGGCAGTAGAGCTGTGTTGATTACTACGGTTTTGTTGTTCAATATATAGGTTATGACATAACACATGTCCCACGGGCTCGTATATTCAATGTCCAGTTAGTAGTGGGGGGGGGGGTGCAGTAGTGCTGGGTAGATTACGACTGTTTTGTTGTTCAATATATAGGTTGTGACACAACACATGTCCCCACGGGATCGTTTATTCAGTGTCCAGTTAGTGATGGGAGGCAGTAGTGCTGGGTAGATTACGACTGTTTTGTTGTTCAATGTATAGGTTATGACACAACACATGTCCCCACGGGCTCGTTTATTCAGTGTCCAGTTAGTAGTGGGGGGAGGCAGTAGTGCTGGGTAGATTACGACTGTTTTGTTGTTCAATATATAGGTTATGACATAACACATGTCCCACGGGCTCGTTTATTCAATGTCCAGTTAGTAGTGGGGGGAGGCAGTAGTGCTGGGTAGATTACGACTGTTTTGTTGTTCAATGTATAGGTTATGACACAACACATGTCCTCACTGGCTCGTTTATTCAATGTCCAGTTAGTAGTGGGGGGAGGCAGTAGTGCTGGGTAGATTACGACTGTTTTGTTGTTCAATGTATAGGTTATGACACAACACATGTCCTCACTGGCTCGTTTATTCAATGTCCAGTTAGTAGTGGGGGGAGGCAGTAGTGCTGGGTAGATTACGACTGTTTTGTTGTTCAATGTATAGGTTATGACACAACACATGTCCTCACTGGCTCGTTTATTCAATGTCCAGTTAGTAGTGGGGGGAGGCAGTAGTGCTGGGTAGATTACGACTGTTTTGTTGTTCAATGTATAGGTTATGACACAACACATGTCCTCACTGGCTCGTTTATTCAATGTCCAGTTAGTAGTGGGGGGAGGCAGTAGTGCTGGGTAGATTACGACTGTTTTGTTGTTCAATGTGTAGGTTATGACACAACACATGTCCTCACTGGCTCGTTTATTCAATGTCCAGTTAGTAGTGGGAGGCAGTAGAGCTGTGTTGATTATTACGGTTTTGCTGTTCATTATATAGCTTATGACACAACACATGTCCCCACGGGCTCATATAATCACCGACATGATGGTCACCTGTGTTATTGCACAGCCTAGAGTACTCGCTTGATGCCAAATGTTTGTTACCTGTAACTATGATTTATGGCAACCTCGGTATAACCCTATACATCTTGCGTTAACAGTACATGGAAGTTTGCGTTAGTTAGTGTTTAATTTAGTTTTATCATGAGTGAACTTTTAACGTATTTGTTGGTATTAATAATTAAGAACTAGGCACATTATGTAACAATAGATTATTATGAAGAATTTTTTTAGAATTCAAATGAAAGGAATTTAACGAAACTTCGTTGGGATGTAATAGAAAAGCAAAACTCTCCATATATGATACTTCGTAAACATTTTGGTTGTAAACAAAATTATTTTAATTAATAAAAGTGTACAAACAGATTTATTACTGGAAATTTCGAACTGTTTGTGCTACGTTAATGTGACTTACAAAAATTGTGTTTGATAGCTAACACAGAGCTAAGATTTGTGTAGAGGAATAAGACGATTTATTCATATTAAATCTTGTGGCTTACAGTACCAATGATTCAATCTTGGCCTGCAAAGACAAATAATACTCTGTGGAAAATGCATCGTGTAAATAAATATTCCTAACTTCTAGTTATTGCCAAATGATACATACACACTCTCCCACTCCTAAACTTACGGCCCTATTAGACGATAAGTGAACCAGAACTGTCAAAAAATAACTAAAGTGCACTTTAATATCGTTTTAATGTAATTATTTATCAAATAATCTGTCAGATGAAATACCCATTTTGTTTTGAGTAAGAGACCATTCCGAAACTCATTACTGTCGGTGCAGAATTTATGTGCATCCGATTTTGAAGGTTGTTTTCTAAGGAGACCTACGAAAAATCTAATTACGCCAATATTTTCCTTGTTTAATTGTACGTTGTGACATTTAAATTGTATTACATTGATATTTGGAATTGTGGAATTAATATTTGGAATATTTCTATTCCAAATATTATATCCTATTTGGAATTAAAAAGTACTGAAATTTAAGTTTAATACTAGTTACGTTTTCCTTGTATATCCAATTTACACCGTTATTACTCAAGAATCCGTTAACGTAACGCCTTTTAATTTTAATACCTGGTTGGCAGAAACGTTTTAAATAATTTTATAAATTTTTGAATTTTTTTACTTTCGAGAAAAAAAGTTCTTATCAATTCCCTGAAACATTGTTTTCTTGGCTTTTAAAGGTTGTAAAATTGGTTTCTTGGTTTTGTTGTAATTCTTATGACGTGTGTAGCTACGAACATTACTTTCAAATTTTTAAGTAAATGCAATGATTTTAAATAAATTTAAATTGATTAAAATGTATTTGAAATCACCGCATTTACTTACAAATATGAAAGTAATGTATCGTAACTACAAATGTCATAAGAATCACAACAAGACCAAGTGATACATTTTACAACCTTTAGTATTCAAGAAAATGATGGTTTAGGGAATTGTTAAGAATATTGTTCTCGAAAAGTTAAAAATCTAAAATTTACAATACTTATAGGAAACGTTCCTATCAACCAGGTATTAAAATGTAAATGCGATACATTATCGGGTTCTTGAGTAATGATGGTGTAAATTAGACGTTTAATGAAAATTAGTTAAAATTTCAGTATTTTTTTCCCAACTAGAATAGAAATTATTACAACTTGTAATACAATTTTAATATACATATGCCATAACGTACATTTACACGAGGAAAATAATGATGCAGTTACTTATAAAACAGCCTTCAAACTCGGGTGCGCAAAATTTTAGCACCGACAGTAGATATAATCTTTAAAATAATAATTGTAAAATTCCCAAATACAATTTACACTGTCCAATTTACCACAGCGACATTGTACAGAAAAATTTAAAATGTATTAAATTCCACAGTCAATTTTTTTTGTAATAACCTAGAGCCCTTAGTAAATTATAAATTTATTGAGTTGTCAGATTAATGAATTAGATGACAAATACCATTTTTGCACAGTAAATTGTAAGTTACTAAAATAATTACTTTTAGAACATATCTGGTTAATCAGTGGAGCATATACTTTATAGGCCTATGTATTATTGTATGTACAATACTGTAACTAAAAAACGTTGCCTAAATCGTGAGTATTATGCATTATAATTATCATCGTAAGTGCATGAGCAGGCATCCAGTGGTAAATGTGGTAGTGTGCACATAACCACTGTACGTGCATGAGTGGGCATCCGGTGGTAAATGTGGTAGTGTGCACATAACCACCGTACGTGCATCATTGGGCATCCGGTGGTAAATGTGGTAGTGTGCCCATTACAACCGTACGTCCATGAGTGGGCTTTCGGTAATAAATGTGGTAGTGTACCCATTACAATCGTACGTGCATGAGCGGGCATCCGAAGGTAAATGTGGTAGTGTGCCCATTAGAACCGTGCGTGCATGAGTGGGCTACCGATGGTAAATGTGGTAGTGTGCCCATTACTACCGTACGTGCATGAGTGGGCTTCCGGTAATAAATGTGGTAGTGTACCCATTACAACCGTACGTGCATGAGCGGGCATCCGAAGGTAAATGTGGTAGTGTGCCCATTAGAACCGTGCGTGCATGAGTGGGCTACCGATGGTAAATGTGGTAGTGTGCCCATTACTACCGTACGTGCATGAGTGGGCTTCCGGTAATAAATGTGGTAGTGTACCCATTACAACCGTACGTGGATGAGCGGGCATCCGATGGTAAATGTGGTAGTATCCCCATTAAAATCGTACGTGCATGAGCGGGCATCCGATGGTAAATGTGGTAGTGTGCCCATTAGAACCGTGCGTGCATGAGTGGGCTACCGATGGTAAATGTGGTAGTTTGCCCACTACAACCGTACGTGCATGAGTAGGCTTCCAGTGGTAATGAGGTAGTGTGCCTATTACAACAGTTCGTGCATGAGCGGGCAACCAGTGGTAAATGTGGTATTGTGCACATTACCACCATACGTGCATGAGTGGGTACGTGCATGAGCGGGCATCCCATGGTAAATGTGGTAGTGTGCCCATTACAACCGCATGTGCATGAATGGGCTTCTGGTAGTAAGCTAAATGTGGTAGTATACCCATTACAACGTACGTGCATGAGCGGGCATCCGATGGTAAATGTGGCAGTGCCCATTACAGCCGTACGTGCATGAGCGGGCATCCCATGGTAAATGTGGTAGTGCCCATTACAACCATACGTGCATGAGCGGACATCCAATGGTAAATGTGGTAGTGTGCCCATTACCACTGTTAGTGTTTGTACAATCCCTTCACAAAAAATGCACACATTTATTTATTACAGTTAATCTTTGCAAGTTATAACCATCGTACATACGGCTATTCTGAGTGATTTGTTGTGATAGTAGTATTATCGTGTTTAGTGAGAATTACCTTTCACAAAGAAAAACTGGTTTCAGGCCACCATTTACCGCCTTACGTGTATGGGAGAGTGGTTGGGACATTATTACTATACTGTATGTTTGGGTGGGTGGGTCATTACCACCTTACATGAGTGGGTGGTTAGAATACTATTACTATAATGTATGTTTGGGTGGGTGGGTCATTACAACCTTACATGGGTGAGTGGTTGATACATTATTACTATACTGTATGTGTGGGTGGGTGGGTCATTACCACCTTACATGAGTGGATAGTTGAAAAACTATTACTATACTGTATTTGTGGATGGGCGGGTCAATATCTCCTTACATGAGTGGGTGGTTAGAAAACTGTATGTGTGGGTGGGTGAGTAATTGCCACCTTACATGAGTGGATGGTTGGAACACTACTACTATACTGTATGTATGGGTCATTAACACCTACATGAGTGGGTCGTTGGGTGGGTCATTACCTCCTTAAATGAGTGGGTGGTTGGAACACTATTACTATACTGTATGTGTGGGTGGGTACCACCTTACATCAGTGGGTGGTTGGAACACTATTACTATACTGTATGTGTGGGTTGGTGGGTCAATACTACCTTACATGGGAAAATTACCACTGCACATGTATGGGTAAGTTAAAATGGTACTAATTGTTTCGTTTTACGTTCAAATTAAATACGTACTAACTACAAATAAATGTGTTTTTTTTCATTAAACTGAAGTTATTATTTGTCTAAATTATTAAATTCTATGTTGGTTACAAAGTAGATTGATTTTTTCACTGATATATCTTGCAAAATGAATAGTTTGATATAAAAATCCCTAATGTGACTGGCCGCCATCAACCCTTGGTCAGGTGGTTATAACTACGTGAGTCAAGAGCTAATCGCCTCCCAGTCAGCTGTTGGTCCACTTAACTTGCCGATTTCTCCTAAATGACTTCAGTTACAACTCTAGTTGCTAAACTCGCTAAGTTACTTTCCATACGTTTTCATTAGGAAAGTAATAATACAAATTATCAAAACTATTAAATTACATTAAAATTTCACCAGATATAGTTATTAAAAATGAACGAAATTGTAATTGTTTTTTTCAAACTCTTCTACACATATTAATAGTATTGTACTGTATAGATGTAATTTCTAAATTAATAAATGAATTACAGTTTAAATGTAATTTTATTTAATGAAAATAAAATAATTCTCGTAAGAATATCAAAATGATGACATTTTATTTTCCTCATTATGAGTAGGTGGGTCTTTACCACTTATTTAGAGTAGGTGGGTGGGCAAGTAATTTATATCAGATTTGAGGATCATCATCACTCTATGCGAATTGTGTACATTGGTAGTGAGGTAAAGTTAATAGGATATTATGTGCATAAGTTTGATTATATCTATTAGAAGTACGTAATTCAATATACATGTTCGTAAAATATGAAAGTATAGAATTGTCATACTAAACAAGATAATTTAAAACAGACTTGCTACAAAATTATATTCCTATTCAGTTCACTTTCCTCTGAATATGATTTTCATTTCACGCTTGCCATCCCTCCATATTTGCTTCTTTAAATTCCTTTATTCCCTGATGGTTACTTATTATTGGTATGTCAAAAACATTTCTTAAATGTTACTACTATATATATAATGGCAACATCATATTACTACGTAATTTCTTAAACGTCTACAAATATTTTTGGTACCTTTTCCTCGATCAAATTTCCCTTTTCTCGACATTATTTTTATGAAAATTAACTGTATCTCATTAGAAAAAAGAATATTCAGTGTATATAAATGAAATATGATTTATTTTTAAAAACAATAGCTATAATTTTTAAAGATAAAAGGTGATTTCTTTTTGTGTTTACCAACAAGTTTGTAGACCGTTAAAAAGTATAGTGTGACATATGTTTATTATTAGAGGTTAAAACTAGAGAAATTCTGTTTCTAGCACGCCCTACATCCAGAAATATTATACATATGTTATTTTAAGTGGTCGACTTGATCGGAATATTTCATTTCAACAATGTAGGCTATTCGAACATCTTGGCCAGAGACACGTTTCATGAAACACCCTGTATACTAAATATTTTTATTTATTTAATAAACAAAATAGTCTTTCACAGGCTTATTTATTTTAGATTGTAATTTTCTATAAATATTCTACTATTTCAAATACCAATGTATTTTAAAAGTTCTTAGCTTCAAAACATTGTTTTCTTTATATTTATATAAAATAAATTTAAACATATATATTTTTCCTTCTCTAATTCCTACTTACGTTTATAAAAAAAAACTATGAAACAATTTTTGTTAGGTGTCTGATTTGAAACATAAATTTCGTTTTCTATACAAGCCTTGTTGTATTCTTATTTTAATAAAGCACAGCCTTTATAATTTAAGTTAAATTTTATTCCTGTTTAAGCCTTTATAATATTCATGTTTAAATTAAAATTGTGGTACAGTGTTAGTTTCATGTCAGCAGCTATCTTTATAAAAACGGAGGTTGTTAAGCCTGTAAGTATAAATTCGGTAGTAAATATTACAACTGTAAATATTCGTAAAGCATATGTATGTAAGATTTAACATTCGCTACAAGTACTTTGAATACAACTCCATCTAAACTTTACTACCAGCGTAAAATCTGAGATGTTTGAAAAGGGAAGAAAGCTATAACATTTTGTTCATCACACTGTTGTTTGAACGTTATTTATTAGTATTGGATTTTTCATTATATGTAGATAATATTTGGAGATTTCCAATGCTTTGAGTGTTTAAGAAACAAACAAAACATTTCAACAGGTATAACAAACTCTTGCCGTCTTCAGCTGTACTTACTAATTTAGCCTCCATCTAAAACATTTTGTCCCTTACTCCTCACTAAATCAGAAAAGACTGAATACTACATTCTTTAGTGTCTAGCATGTCTAGTATTAAGTCTTTTCTGATTTACTATGGGTTAAGGAAAACGAAATATGTTTTAGATGTACACTAAGTAAGTAGACCTGAAGACGGCAGGAGTTTGTTATACCTGTCGAAACGTTGTGTTTGTTTCTTAAACACTCAAAGCATTGGAAATCTCCAAATATTATCTATATGTCATACTCATCACAGTTAAAAAGCTCTCAAATTTAATTCCTGGTATTAGTGTTAAAGTATAGAATACATTTATATTATTATCCATACATTAACTCACTTTTATTTCATTTCTTTATTTGTGTATAATTTATATAAATATTTTTTTATATAATTCAAGTTAATTTAATATGATAGGTAAGGAATTAGAAAATATCTTAAGTGTTATTAGTGTATGTAAGTTTTGTTAAACGTTTATCATCCAAGTACATATTTTGAATATAAATTATGTTTTATGCTAATTTAAGGCAGTTGTTGTTGCAAAGGTTATTTTTATTTGTAGATTACCTCACAAAATTATGATTCGGTTCAAATTAATTTTGTAAACTATACTACAACGAACTGATAACAATTTAAAATCATTATATTTGTGAATATACTTCTTAATATTAATATAAATATATAAAATAATTAACTTGAAGTAAAACATATAAACTCTAATATATACTTGTAGTGTATTGATAAATAATATAACTTTAAATATAAAGGTTTGTAACTGTGTCTCATAAGCAATATCCTAATGCCATGCACATTGTATTATTTTTTTAAATAACTAAAGTTATATACGTTTTATTGAATAACAAAAGTTGTTCACTTAAAATTAAAAAAATCATTGTTTTTAAATGTAAATGAAATATTCACATATATTCCAGCAATAAAATATTAAATGTTTACGAATGTTCTTGGAATTGTATTGTGTAAAAAATATTTTTCGATTCATTTATATAAAAATGGCTGTATTTCCATCTGTATTGTTTCTTTGATGAATTACTTTGGCACTCATCTGAGCGTAAAACTTTTTGAAGTTATATATTTTTCCTGAAGGATTTAAAATATAGTATTATTCGCATCTGAATTTACGACTCTGCTCCACTGTTTTTTTTTTTTTATTTTTTTTTATTATTTAAGTGGTAATATCATCCAGCTATTTTAATTGTTTGGTTAATCTTTAGCTGCTAAATAAAAATGATTTGAATTAAGCTTATCAAATAATCCAAATAATTCAAATGAAAATTATTTTTGAATTCTCAAAATTTACAATAACATATTTTATTATGGTGAGGCCGTTCTGTTTTAAGGCTACAGTCAACATTAACTACAGCTCATACAAAATGTAGAAACAAAACGTCACAGGTGAACAACTTTAGCTTGAATTGTATGGAATTATAAGAACGTTGCGTTTTAATTATTTATTCTTAAGATGCTGATCGTCAATATATGGGCAAAATGTTTTTCGAATGCAAGTGTTATGAATGTCGATGATGGAGTGTAATTATTGTTACAAACTAAGGCCGACTATTCCTTAGAAAGTGTCATTAATTAATAGCCCAATAACAAATGAACACCCTATATCTGTACGAGCTCAGTACCACCGTGCTTGTATGGGTGGGCGGGTGGGCCAGTACCACCGTGCCTGTATGGGTGGGCGGGTGGGCCAGTACCACCTTGCTTGTATGGGTGGGCGGGTGGGCCAGTACCACCGTGCTTGTATGGGTGGGCGGGTGGGCCAGTACCACCGTGCCTGTATGGGTGGGCGGGTGGGCCAGTACCTCCGTGCTTGTATGGGTGGGCGGGTGGGCCAGTACCACCGTGCTTATATGGGTTAGGATTGACATTTAAAATCTAAGGAATAACCAATGCTTCCGAAATTTTTTCCATTACTTCTTTACATAACCTTAAAAGCTCAACCGTCTTATAATAATGGAAAACTATATTTAACTAGCAAATTGATAAATACATTTTGTTTTATCATATTCAAGGTGGATCTGAAATACGGAGAATATCGCAGGAGAGTCGGAGAGTCGGAGAGTCGGAGAGTCGGAGTGTCGGTATGCAGGCAAAACAACGATTACATTTCAATTTTGTTGTCCAATTTAATTATAATATTGCAAAAATCAGTTTATGAAATGTAAAATTTAATTTTAATAAAATCTAAACGGTGCGGTTTGTTTATTACGTATACAAGCACGTTTAAACAAAACAACTAGTAATCAATAAAACTTAAAATAAAACGAAGAGTTTATGAATTATTAGTTTTAGTATTGCACAAATATAAAACAATTTATATAAAAGGGAATGCATTACAACTTTTCTGAAAAAAAACTACATATCAAATACTGAAATAATTTATTTTTGTTATCAACAGAGAATTTAGATGGAAATGAGAGAGAACTTAAGTCTTGTATGAATATAAAGTTACTTAAGTTATACTCATGGTAATTAACGAATAAAGCACACTTAAATATTCCACATCTCTATGAAAATAATTTGTTATCTGAAAATTATAAATACACTTTTCTACGTAAAATTTTTGCACAACTCATTAAATTTATTTTTCAAAGATAATTAATCAAATTGCTTATATTATTATGTAGTTTAATAGAAAACTCTCGCAACACCTTTTTGTGATATCTACGTACTATAAATATGCTATGTTTTTATGTCTTATGTTTAACGTAAAAAACTTTCGACTTTTTTTACAAATGAATTACTTTCTTTTATTTGTTTTACTTCATTGACAAGGCCATAATTTAGAGACAAAGGGTTTGATATAATTGTTTACATTAGAAAACATTGCTCTGTGCATCAGGTGTAGCAAAAGCCTATAGTAGTTTATTACTCATTAATTCTTAATATAAGGCGTGTAATTGAAGGTTGAATTATTTGTCAAAACCTAACTGAGCTATCCAAAAAGTATAAAAGTATCTGCTATGAGGTTTTATAGGGTTTATTCTTGTGTTTTATTGAATTAGTCCAAATATATCGTTTAAATTCAATTGGGCATTTAAAATTTTAATGATCGTTTATGTCTTAAAATGAAAATGTTCAACTTAAAATTTGTATTCAACTTCAGAGTTTTCCATTTTTTTAAACTAAGAAGATTAAAATATTTTGTATTTTACTAGTTTATTGACACAGAACATAATAAAGCTTAATATGCCAGAGAAATATTTGTAAAAGTCAAACACATAAAAATAATTTAAAGGTCACGTAACGGTATGTATTAAAAAACGCCAGTAAAAGTAAAGATTGAAGCCCCTATACCTGGAAACGATTATGGACCTGCACGTAACGACATTGACGTATTGTGTCACTGCGTCAAGTCACTTGTCAGCTAACCGGTGTAAAGATCTAGTATTCAGGAGTTGGCCGACATTTCCGCCACTAGGACACGATTTAATTAACTCATGGTCTGATAAACCTGCTCTCTGACTGGATCATTTATACAATAACGTATTGTGTCACTGTGTCAAGTGAGTAGTCAGCTAGCCTGTGTAAATATCTAGTATTCAGGAGTTGGACGACATATCAACTACTGGGACGCGCTTTAATTAACTAATATTCTGATGAACCTGTTCTCTGACTGGATCATTTATACAATAACTTATTGTGTCACTGTGTCAAGTGAGTAGTCAGTTAGCCGGTGTAAATATCTAGTATTCAGGAGTTGGACGACATATCAACTACTGGGACGCGCTTTAATTAACTAATATTCTGATGAACCTGTTCTCTGACTGGATCATTTATACAATAACTTATTGTGTCACTGTGTCAAGTGAGTAGTCAGTTAGCCGGTGTAAATATCTAGTATTCAGGAGTTGGACGACATTTCCACTACTGGGACGCGCTTTAATTAACTAATATTCTGATGAACCTGTTCTCTGACTGGATCATTTATACAATAACTTATTGTGTCACTGTGTCAAGTGAGTAGTCAGTTAGCCGGTGTAAATATCTAGTATTCAGGAGTTGGACGACATTTCCACTACTGGGACGCGCTTTAATTAACTAATATTCTGATGAACCTATTCTCTGACTGGATCATTTATACAATAACTTATTGTGCCACTGTGTCAAGTGAGTAGTCAGTTAGCCGGTGTAAATATCTAGTATTCAGGAGTTGGACGACATATCAACTACTGGGACGCGCTTTAATTAACTAATATTCTGATGAACCTGTTCTCTGACTGGATCATTTATACAATAACTTATTGTGTCACTGTGTCAAGTGAGTAGTCAGTTAGCTGGTGTAAATATCTAGTATTCAGGAGTTGGACGACATATCAACTACTGGGACGCGCTTTAATTAACTTATATTCTGATGAACCTGTTCTCTGACTGGATCATTTATACAATAACGTATTGTGTCACTGTGTCAAGTGAGTAGTCAGCTAGCCTGTGTAAATATCTAGTATTCAGGAGTTGGGCGACATATCAACTACTGTGACGCGCTTTAATTAACTAATATTCTGATGAACCTGTTCTCTGACTGGATCATTTATACAATAACGTATTGTGTCACTGTGTCAAGTGAGTAGTCAACTAGCTGGTGTAAATATCTAGTATTCAGGAGTTGGACGACATATCAACTACTGGGACGCGCTTTAATTAACTAATATTCTGATGATCCTGTTCTCTGACTGGATCATTTATACAATAACTTATTGTGTCACTGTGTCAAGTGAGTAGTCAGCTAGCCTGTGTAAATATCTAGTATTCAGGAGTTGGGCGACATATCAACTACTGTGACGCGCTTTAATTAACTAATATTCTGATGAACCTGTTCTCTGACTGGATCATTTATACAATAACGTATTGTGTCACTGTGTCAAGTGAGTAGTCAACTAGCCGGTGTAAATATCTAGTATTCAGGAGTTGGACGACATTTCCACTACTGGGACGTGCTTTAATTAACTAATATTCTGATGAACCTGTTCTCTGACTGGATCATTTATACAATAACGTATTGTGTCACTGTGTCAAGTGAGTAGTCACCTAGCTGGTGTAAATATCTAGTATTCAGGAGTTGGACGACATATCAACTACTGGGACGCGCTTTAATTAACTAATATTCTGATGAACCTGTTCTCTGACTGGATCATTTATACAATAACTTATTGTGTCACTGTGTCAAGTGAGTAGTCAGCTAGCCTGTGTAAATATCTAGTATTTAGGAGTTGGGCGACATATCAACTACTGTGACGCGCTTTAATTAACTAATATTCTGATGAACCTGTTCTCTGACTGGATCATTTATACAATAACGTATTGTGTCACTGTGTCAAGTGAGTAGTCAACTAGCCGGTGTAAATATCTAGTATTCAGGAGTTGGACGACATTTCCACTACTGGGACGTGCTTTAATTAACTATTATTCTGATGAACTTATTCTCTCTCTGGGTCATTTATACAATAATTGTATTTTGTGCAACAATCAAATTTTATGAGATGAAGGACATTCTTTCCACCACCGGGAAACATTCTAACGTCATAATCTGATTACTATTGTCTCTCATAGGACCAGGTGTGTCAGCAACTTATTATGTCACCTTATTATGTAAAACTCGTAAGTATACGTTTACTTTGTGTAACGGTCACACATTATTGAGGTGGAAGATAGCCACACAGACATGCTGCAATCAACTAATGAAACAGTTTGTCCAGTTATCTGCAATAACGTATTCTGTCACTATCTCAAGTGAGTAATACGTTATTTGGTGTAACGGTTACATATTATTGAGGCATAAGATATTCCTACCACAGCCTCAGACACATGATCCACTTAGCTAATGAAACAATTTTGTCACTGTTCCAGTTATCTGCAATAACGAATTGTGTTACTATTTTATGTAAGGTGTTACCTAACTCATGTATAGATCATATATTTATGACGTGGAATATATTCTCGCCACCAGTACATGGTCTGATCAGACAAAGATCCGCTGAACCTGTTACGTCACTTTATTAGTTATGTTCATTATTGTGTCTTATATATAACTGGAATATTTGCAGAAAAGTTATCGTAATTTATTTAATATTTCTATGACTCTATAGGTCCGTCAGAGTACAATAATTTTACTTAATTAAAGTAGGGTTCAAATTAATTTACATACGGACGATCGGAGTATATATTCTTAATAATAAATGTTACTACTAGGATACATTCTGGATTTATCTTAACAAGAACAAGTAGAGGTTGTGCAAGGAATACCTGTTTTAATATACAATGTAAAGGAGGAACAAAAGAGGTCATCCAGATCATCTCATATAAACTAGTCAGGTAACAGAAATAACCTGTATACTTTTTTATTTTTGTGGTGAATGTTCTTTAGAACTAAGCTTTAAACTAAAGCTGCTAGCATAGAGAAGGTGACCAAACGAAAAGTTTATTTTTGGTTCCTTCTCTAGGCTGGCTGGCATGCTGTAAACAGACTTCTTCGTTTAAAGACAGAATCTGTTTCTGCATGTTTGAATAAAATGTAATACATATATATATATATATATATATATATATATATATATATATATATATATATTAATTTAATTATCGAAAATGCAAAAACAAACTAATCATATAGAGATTGCTTTTCTTCTAAATCAAATGCACGCTTTAAAATATATTTTTAATTCATATTTGAATACGACTAGAGTTTGTATTGAAATTTTTTTATAGATAAATAGTCTATAAAAAAGGAACTAAGTTATTATTTTATTTTAAGAAGAGACCAATCATCTTAAGTGTAAATTAAGTGTTGTAGGATTAATTAATAGTCATTAATAACGTTACATTATCCAAAATTTAAGATCAAAGCGTTACTATATTTAATATGGTGTTAATGATATAATTTCCATATAAAATTGTTGAAGAAAAACTCGTATTGTTGATTACAATAAGGTTTAATTTTCACCTAACATGACACATTATTTACTTGTCACATAGAAGATTGTTTTTTACCTCAACATAGTCAATTTATTAAATAATCCGTAACAAACATTAACTAGGCAAATACATCACAGGTACAGCAGAGGGAATGGCTCCAACTGAATGCCATAGATCACATTCGACATTAGCGCCATGTATGGAATCACATCAACAGAAATACATGGCCGTAACTCATGGAGAAGTGGACAATGTGGACATGGCCGATCAAATGACATGATGTTTTCCATTGTCTAACTTCAAATAGAGGTTCATCATCAGTGTAGAATGTTGAACCAGGCGTTAGACAAAGAGGTTACCTCTACTGAGTAAAATTTTTGGGATGTTATTGTACTGTTAAATATATATTTAAAATATTGTTATTATGTTTTTCTACCAAAATTAATTCTTAGTTTATCACCTGTTCGTAAAAAACAACCAAAGTAAATGGGTATACTTCTCCCACTACAGTTCCCCTCCAGTAGCAGTGGGCTTCAAGGTACAGTCACGTACAAAACATATTAAATCAATGATGGTAATATTTATTCTATGGTTGGAAGGCATTTAATTTTGTTGGTGAAACTGACAACTCTAGCATTTAATCCATTATTAATATTTTAATTAAACTCAATAGATTAAACAACACAATAGAAGATCCAGTGTTAACACGTTGGTCAGTGGGGTCATTGTTGTAATGACAGATCCATGCTTCTAGCAGTGACTGTACTAGGAACATATGATAGTGCGTGGTGGGGACAAAAACTGTCGAGCATACGCCGTTCGCAGGCTATTAACCATGGGTCGGATTCTAACTAATTTAACTTAATACATTTAATTGTTCAAGCCTGTTGTCTCTTAATTATATCAGAAGCCTCGAAAAGTCTCCATAAAAAAGGAACGGACAGTTAGGCATCTAAGCAGCTTTCCTCTGCTCACTCACCTGTCCTATACACACGGCTGGTTGTGGCCTTGATGTTAAGCTGAAGTTACGAGTCGTAAGAGGCTTGCTCTCAGAAAAGGGTGATTGGAAAAATAAGAGGCTAAAAAAGGGTGACATAAATGGTGGCACGCTACTGACCCAACTAGAGCCTGACTACACGATTTATATAAAAAGCTATCTTGACCAATCTGAGTGTTTTTTAGTTCAGGAGATATTGAAAACTAATTATATTGACATAGTATTTGTTTAATTTCATCAATCATGTATTATAATCATCAATATAACATGTATTGATTTACTTAAGGGTTACTCTCCGATTAGTGTCAAAAGATCAAATTGTTCATTTAAAATTTGGAACCGTAGCCTTTATATTCCTGTGATCTTCCTATTATCTCTATAGATTACAACATTAAAATGTTCAACTAACCCCTTGAAATATGCAGGCCTAAATATTTCCACAACCACCGCACCAAACATCATAGTTAACAATGTGTTCGAAAATTGAGCTATTCGTATTGTGGAAGCTCAATTTTCTTGTAACTTACATTATCTTGTAACTTATTTTGCAATGAAATAATCTCTAAGAAAATATTGATAACTGCACTTATGATTGGTTTAGTTAACAACATGCGTGAAGGATAATTTAAAATTACACTTATGTATCTAATTAAAACTGGTTACTAACGAAAACTCAATTATTTTACACATAGGCTACATTAAATTATATTAAAAAATAAGAGTTTTCAATATAAACAGAGACAATCGCAAACAACAGATGATGTTTGAAATGAGTAAATTTGAAATCCTTTACATAAAAACACAACTTTGTCTTTCATGAAACACATTTTACCACTTCTCTGAAAAGCGCATCAAACAATTAAAATCAGAGAGAAAATATTTTAACCATTTACTGAACATATGTCTTCTGGGAAATTGACTAATGTAATACATTTCAAAGAATTTGTCTTTTCTTAAAAAGTCTGAAACTACAACATTATTAATATACGTGAAGATGAAAGAGAAAATGTATTTTACTTGAAATTGAAATGCATTTGAATTACTAAATACTTGAAAATTTCCCAGGAAAAATCAAGTCAGTGCGAATTGGGCGTTATAAGAAGGTAATATAGACCATTTACTTGCAATTGTAGTAAAGTTACATCATAAAAATATATCAAAACTATATAATCTATACAAATTATAAATAAAATTATTTTTGGTAATTAGCTCTTGCTAAATCTAATCATCTTGCCCTCGAAGTAGTTTTTGCTTCTTTTTGTAAAAATGAAATTCCTTACAGATAAACAAGCTTCTTATTGTTTTAATTACTAAAAATATATTTAATAATAAAAAATAAATTAAAAGTGAATGTTAGCATCATAATTATACTAACATCTTACAAAATGTAAAACAAAGACTCATTTATGTGGTAGCTAGCACTTTTATTTGAACCTATCTTCAAAATAATAATGTTTTGTATCAGCATAGATTTAGTAAGAATAGTACATTGTTATTATTTTAACAAAAAATTTTCTTATTTTACTTTATGGATAGTAAAAATATTTATCTTATTCTATTATGAATTACAATTATGGGGTATTAGGAGATTTATTGGTACTCAGCTTTAAGAAACAGACATGCTGAATAAAATTTATAAAAATAACCCAGAAGTATATGGTTAAGTAAATGTAATAAAAATGTGTCTTAAAGGCAGACAAGACGTCCTTTGGGTTTTGTCTAGTCTCTTGTGAAATCAGAGTGGTTCGATGCATTATTCATAACACGCGTTTTACGAGCCCATGTAGCCAATAAATGTCACAGTCTGTAGAAATGATAATTTAGGATATTTTTTTAAACTGTATCTTATTTATTATTTTATCTGGGAAAATATTGCTATTTACAAAATCTTTACTATAACAATCTTTATTTACTTTAAATTGTGGTTTGAACAATTTCTTGTTGGAAAAGTGACCCTTGGCCAAAATAAGTGATGTAAACTGGTCCCAAGTTATTTTATTTCTATTGTGACATAATTTCAAAATGCATATAAGTAATTCATAAATAGTATTGTGCAATGAAGAAAATGTCAAACGTCATATAAATTAAAAATGATTCATAAAAGTTTAGCCAAAATATAAAACGTGATTTCTTCTTCTTCTACGTGGTAACAAAAGAACATTCACAAGAATAGGCTATAAATTAACAATGATTACACTGTTACATAATAATTTACATAAGAAATATCGTAATTTACATAATAATTCATAACAAAAATGAACAAATAATAGATTAATTAATTTAGAATTCGATATAACTTTTAAAATTGTTAGTGTATATTAAAACGTTCCAATTGGGCTTCTTTATGGAAAAGCCTTTCTTGATACCCATGTTCTATTTACCAATTATTTCTGATGCTATAACAGACATTTCATAGCATGTATTTCATCTTATTTCATTTTAATTAAATTTTTTCAGAAGTGCCGATGTTCTTCCCAACCTTATTCTACCGATTCGCCACAGACTATTGATTTTTGCGGGGACCGTTTCAGACAAAGTAAGGAAGACAATCAGTAAAGTACAAGGTGAATATTGCTGATAAAAACTAACAACAGTCATGTGTCAGGAATCGAAACTGCGCCTTAGACCCCTTGGCCACTGGCTCTACAATCTCCAATATTGTCAATACTTTGTTTTAGAAATATTATTGTTTAAATTGTTTTAAAATTAACAACACATCTAATAAGAACGCACAATTAGGTTTTTAACGTAGGCCTAATTTATAATATTATTACTTATAATAAAAGTTCACAAATACAGTATAAAATTGCCACCATTTTTGTTCTTCTCTCTTTAGTTAATATATTCATTAGTAAAACTCGGATCATCAATATATGGGTGAATATGAGGTTGATTGAGTTCGATGAGGGTGTTTGAACGAATCTAGTCATGGTTACTATCTAGGTAGATTGATCCCCAGAAATAGCTATTTATTAATACCTCAATAACCAGGGAACTACGACTTTACGTGGAATCCGAATCACGTAATCTTGGTTTCATTTTCAGCTAACTGATGAGCTCTACACTCAGTTTTCTTCCCTATATCACATCTGAACCTTGACTACCATCCAATATGGACTCTTCAGAATTTTCTAGTAATCTATACTCATATTTTCTACAATGTTAACTCTTGATAATGGCCAAAATCTTATGCATGATTCAACATGAGTTATTGGACTTGAACACCCACCAACAATAGCTGATGAACATAAATAGTTACATAGAACTACATCTTAGGTTATTTAAACATAATTGTGTTAATTTAAGGGTTAACAAACATGGTAAAAAAATGTAAGGTGAAGAATACATAAAGAATACCTTTGATAAGCATCCCTCATACGCACGGAAGTAATAGAGAACTTTTGTGACAGTATTCATGTACGACACATTAATGTTTAATTACAGCTATAAACATGACGTACAGGCAAACATACATTTGCCTTACCTTTGAGTTATAGCTTTCAGTCAGTGCTAATTACAACAGATATTTTATGTAACAGGAATGTTTATGTGAGACATTTAATCAGTGAAGTCTGCTACCATTGCAGGTTGAAAATGCATTACATTTACAGGGAAAAACAATAACACCCCATTCTGGTCCTATAAACAACTGATATTTCGAGAAACAAAGCATTGGCTAGGACGAATATTCTTATATGTCGATGATTTATTCAGATCATTTACGTTTTAAAAGTGTTTATGGTACTAGTAACAATTCTAAGAAAATTCATAATTACTACGTGCAGTTGAGTACTAACTAGTAAGACTATCGTTAAGGCTCTACAACGTTTCTCATCTGTGGGTTTTAGTGAGTGTTTACGTCATAAACGATGCTGCCAATTTAAATAAATACAGTTGACAACCACTCCCTGCAGTCAGCTATGTACCACACTTGTAGTAAAAATGTAAATTAAATAGAATTTTTACCACCTCGACACTGTTACCATAATCGAGGAAAATGAAGTATCAATTCCCGCTACCATGTACTACTGAGCCTTGTATTGCAGGTGAACTACCTGTAAGCTAGAGAGATAAATTAGTCATTGACAGTGCTGCTACCACCGGGACAAATTCTAATCAACTCGATAATCACTCCCTGCAGTCGTGTACTGCTGAGCCATTCACCGCATTGGTCACTGAACATCAACTATTCTGAGTTAAAGGGTTTTTTTATTTGACTAATATAACTGTTTTTTAAATATACATCTCATTTTCGAGCTTTTTTACATGTAAAAATAACTAATGTATTCTTGATTTAAAATTTTATTACGTATAATTTTATTCACTTAAAATAATATTTCTTTAAAGTTTACCTAAATGTTCTCATGGCCGTCTAATACATATAGCAGATCATACAATCGTATCACAGTAAATTATTACATTGTCTAAATTTACTTTTTAATTTAATTTTAATAAGACAGATTAATTTTAATTAACATTTGTAGATTGATATATTTTCAAATTTCACTTTAAATAATAAAAATGGTACTTTTAATCTCTACATGGTAGCTTAGAATAAATAAACCAACTCTTTTATTACTACCCACCTCTTTATATTTTGGGTTTCAAATATAACTTCCTATTTTTATCTAAAACATAGCTAATGTTCATGGCAATAAGACGATGTTTGATTTTATACTAGTGCACACATTTATACGGGGTGAATGGTACGTGGTGTTTAAAAATTTAAGGGCTTAAACTACATGCTTGGGGCTACTTAAAAACGAAAATTTCAGTTTTATATGCCAAATGGTTAGAGTGGTATGTTCAAATTAAATTTTTTTTAAATCGTGGACCTAACCATAAAAAAGCGTTATTACTTACACAAAAAATCATATTTTTTAAACTGTGACACCATTTATGAAATCTACATTAAATTTTTAACAAGAATAATGAGCTAGTAAGATGCGTAAATTAAGGTTGGTATTTAAAATTATGCGTTAAAGTAAAAAAATCATATTTTTGTAAAATGTTAAACAATGTTTTACGCGTAGTTACTAAATTATGGTAACGGACATAATGTGTCAAACTATACAGAAAACTGCGTAATTTAATGTTCTATTTAATGTATAATTGTGATTTTAATTATTTTGTTAAAATTTAAAACGCTTCGAAAGCGTTAGGTGAAACTGAATTAAAACACAGTTTGCAGAAAACTTGAAGCTTCGACTATTTATTACAAGAAAGATTATAATACTTTGATTTGACATAATATTAAGACATACTAATTACATTCGTAAAATTAATTGGAAAAAGGTCAACTTAAAAGAATAAGATTTACAAATGTTGTTCAAACTGCCTTCCTCCATTTATGATTCAGGCCCGTGCTCTCTTGTGCATTTGTTGAACTGTCACTTTTGTAGAGACTTCTTGGCACACTACTTCAGCAGCCACAGTTATTCTCTCCCTCAGGTCTTGTTCTGTGTTGATAGGTGCAGAATAGACTTTTTGTTTCATCCATACCCATACACAGAAATCCATAGGACTAAAGTCCGGCGATCTAGCTGGCCACGGTACGGTCCCACCCCGTCCAATCCATGTAGGATAATAGAGCGTCAATCAGTGACGCACTTCTGCGGTGAAATGTAGTGTAGCTCCATCTTGATGGAAAATGAGACTGTCTCTTTTTCTTGGTTGAGATGGTCTAGCAGCAAAGGGAGACCTTGCTGTAAAAAGTCCAAAAAGCGTTCCCCGTTAAGGTTTCCCTCGAAAAAATGTGGGCCAGTAAGCGTTTCACCTACTACCCCAACCCATACCATAATGTGAAATCTACTTTGAAAATATCGTTTTTTGGTTGCTCTTGGGTTATTTTCCGCCCACATGTGCATATTATGTGTATTAAAGATTCCTTGTCTTGTAAATATGGCCTCATCTGTCCAAAGGATCTTTTTAAAGAAATGGTACTGCTCAATATCGCTATTAAGCAACCATCTACAAAACTGAACACGAGGAGCGAAGTCTTGAGCTTCAAGTGCTTGTACAGGCGTGAAGTGATATGGATGAAACTTGTTTCTATGAAGAATATCCAACACTTTCCACTGTGAAACATTTAGTTGAGCCGCAATTGCCCTACTACTACTCTCTGGGTTTTCTTGAAAGGTATTTAGAATCAATTCTTCAACACCTACATCATAATTAACTGGACCTACCTCAGAAGACTTTCTTTGAACTTTTCCACTTTCCAATAACCTCTGGTGAAGTATAGTGAACACCTGTGGGCTGGGAGCTTTTCGATCTGGGTACCTTAAACTGAACTCTCTTTGCGCAGCAAGTGCATTGCCTTTACAAAATCCATAAACAAAGTGCATTTCTGCATATTCTCTTGTAGTGAACTCCATGATGCTACAGAACTCAATACCTTATACACAGACCCGGTAAACAGATAATGGATTCCAGTTTTCCTCGTGATAAGGTTGCTTTAAAAGAAACTAACTTTTGTTAAACTAAGCAGGTAGTGGAATTTCCCAGTCATTAAGGACAACAGACAAAACTATTGCTAAGGTTGGGGTGTATGCCGGGTCTAAGAATTGTGATAAAACCCCATTCGTCCCTGATTTACATGAGTTTTTAATCACATAACGTTATTTGAATGTCCAGTCCTAGTTGCTGGCTAGTAAGATAGTCTTACAATTTTTTAACCACTCTGTGTTTCTTTTTATTCAAATAATAATAATAAATGGAACATTGTACGATATTACAAACTAAAGCATATCACTGGAACGAAAATTAAATTGTGCGGTTTTCTGTATAGCTTGACACATTATATCCGTTACCACAATTTAGTAACTACGCGTAAAACATTGTTTACAATTTTACAAAAATATGATTTTTTTACTTTAACGCATAATTTTAAATACCAACCTTAATTTACGCAACTTACTAGCTCATTATTCTTGTTGAAAATTTAATGTAGATTTCAAAAATGTTGTTACAGTTTAAAAAATATTATATTTTGAGTAAGTAATAAAGCTTTTTTATGGTTAGGTCCACGATTTAAAAAAAAATTAATTTAAGCATACCACACTAACCATTTGGCGTGTAAAACTAAAATTTGCGTTCTTAAGTAGCCCCAAGCATGTAGTTTAAGCCCTTAAATTTTTAAACACCACGTACCATTCACCCTGTATTTAGTATTAGTCTAGTTCCGTCTTTCCCTCCATCTGGATTATTTAATAAAACAATTAATTTCAAATTATTTGTATTCTATAATCACTCATTTTATTCCTAATAATGATTTCATTATATAGGAATAAAATAATTATAAAGTTAAAATAACCATTATATGAATAAGATGGTTATGACATTCATATCCAAAACTGCTATGTAATTAATTTATATGAGATGGTTAAATATATTATTGTAATTACTGTTATCGGTCATAATGTGACGTAGGTAAGAGAAATCTAAGTAGTTTAAGCACTTCAAGATTGTGATTCGCTCACAAATTACATATGTGTAATGTTCATTCATTTAGAGCCAAAACAAAATAATTGTTGAATATTTATTGTGGCATAGTAATGGAACAAAAACGATTGGATCTATTAGATATAATATTTGCGTTCGTATATTTATGGGCGTAACATTTTATATAAATTTACTATTTTCTACACTAATAATATAAGAGATTTTATTTCGTTATTTCAAAAATGAAATATTACTACTTTAAAACTTTTTAAATTGTAATAAATTTATAATTTATAAATCAAACTAAAACTAAATATGTTGCTTTAATTTAGATATTTATAGGCCTAAAGGAGTTTATTTATTAGATTATGAAAGAAAACAATAAAATTATCACACAATTTGATTTATGAAAATATTTAATACTGTCAATTGACATCCCATGTAAAAAATAATAGATCCACCTGGAACGAAACATCATTTTATAATGATGCTACAGTATTTCTAGGAATTGGCCAGTCATTGTTGTATGCTATTGGATTAATATCTTTCATTATTGTGATTTATTGGCCCCACAATGGTCAAATAATTGTACACGAAGACGTAACGATCATCGCATTGAAGTAACTTCACGTTGCTAAGTAAGAATCTACGATAAGCAAAACAAAGTTTTAAAGTTTGAACTCTGCAAACTTGTCAAAATGTATTTACGTTTGCTTGGTGATGACCATAAAAATAGTAGTAATTTGCTTTATTTGTAAGAACACTTTTAAAATGATCAAATGTAATAAAAATGTTTATTAGCATAATTTGACAAATTTTAGCTTATAATAAACGATGGAAATATATTTAATAACAAAACTATTTATGAAGGTTATTAATTGAACTGAAAGAATGATTAATGATAAGCAATATGTCAAATTATAGTGTGTTTCTTCTTTGATGCCTTACAGAATATCTATGGAGTTTGACAGTTAAAGTACATCCTTCTATGAAATATAGTTTAACTACAAAGTTCAGAAACTTGTAAACGTGGTTCTACAAACTTGCCATAACGTTCTCCACCTTGCCATAATGTTATCCACCGTGACCCTTTACTGTAAAGGTGAATCTTTCAATGTACATTATTTTAAATTGAAAGAATAAATGAATATTAATAAAATAGTAAGGGTAATAAATGCAATAGCAATTACAATAAAGAACAAGTCGTTTTAAACCAGCTGAGTTGAAATAATTATAAATAATTTACATGGAAATTAAAAATTAATAGTTCTTAAAAATTGTGTGTAAAGTAGGTAGTAAATACGAATAAACTATTGATAATTTGTTTATTTTCTATTTTATTTATTTATTTAAAATATAACAAAGTTAATTATTTACATAAAATTAGGTTCAAACTATCAGGGTTCAAACTCAATGCCAATATTGAGTCACAATGAACTTAATTTTACTTGTATGTGAAAAAGTTAGTGTTTTGAAAACAGATTAAAGTTAAATTGAATCATCACCCTAGATTTCATGCTCAGTTACCTGTAAGTAGGAAACATGCTCCTAAGGGAATATGCATTATATTTTTAATGGAAATTATTGTTCACCTAAAGCAACAGGTTTTGCACGTATCATAAATCTATTTAATGGAAGTTTCATGTACAATCATTCTTAGCTCTATAAGGAAATCTGTTTTGTCTCATTTATAAAAATAATATATTTAATTTTTATTACAAATAAATTAAATTGCGTTATATAAAATATACAACTTTTTTAACTATTAAGTAAGAAAAATGGTAACAAAAAAGTGTTTAGTAGTATATTACATTGATTTTTAAAGCAAGGATGAACAAAATATGTCATGAATATTGATACTGTTCACTTAATTTAAGTTACCAAAAATGTAAGTTTTACAAAAACAAACGTTCATAATATGGTTTTTGCGGACATGGTTATTTGGTGATGTTATATTGTTTCTCTTTAATACATCCTCGAAGAAATTACATAAACACCAATGTTTATCTTTTTTATTTACATATTTTGTTACCTAATATTGATTGCTAAGAAGTCACTATTTATAATTGTTTTAGGAATAGGATTGTGTTTGACTAAAATAGCCATCTTCTAACCCGTAAATGTACAATAAATTCATTATAATGGATAGTTTTTCAAACTCAGATATTCTGACTATCTGTCAGATACTCAATAGATTACACATGTAGTCTCAGGAGTGTTTCAAATATATAAATAAATAAAAAAGAACAGGAAACTTATTGTTGGGAAGTAAAATGTTTTCTTATCTGGATACTTAAACCTAAAAACGTAGCCAATTCCTGGTAACGCACAAGGGAGATACAAGTGGATGTCCCTTTTTGGATGCCATAACTCACATTCAACATAGAATTTTTTCTTAAAAAAAAAAACTTCAATCGCCAGTTCACATGAGTCTACAGGCTTGTGCGTGAACTTTATTCAACGAGTTAAGTACCGACCGTTGGCTCAGTGGGGATTCGAACCATGGAACTTTCCCTCCGCAGTCCGAAGTCTCAGCCACTGAGCCTCCATTCCAGACTCACGTAAACATATATACAGTATATACCACTGCACTTTATAGAGCAGTATATAGTTCAATTATAAAATTAACTGACAATGTTCTACAATGCTGGGAAGTTTTCCAGAAACAAAATTCTGATAGTTTGGATATATCAGAATTGTACAGCAAATTTGTAGGGTACTTAAAATAAACATTGTGTAAATTTGATTGGACTCTTAAACTTACAGTAAAGCCCGTTCTTGAATCAAAAACAGTAAACATAATTGGACACTTTAAGTCTTTGTAAACAAATTCACTTTAATTCAAAAGAAATCTTATTTCTCAAAATATACAATGCTTGAAAAGAGATAAATATTTAAAAGAAAGAATATATATATATCTTTAATTTGTAGTGCGTACAATCAGTGTGATGTACAGTTTTTGAGTGAAGACTTTACCAGTAGACTTTACACAGTAGGCTTTACACAGTATACGTTACACAGTAGGCTTTACACAGCAGACTTTACACAGTATACTTTACACAGTATACTTTACACAGTATACTTTACACAGCAGACTTTACACAGTATACTTTACACAGTATACTTTACACAGCAGACTTTACACAGTATACTTTACACAGCAGACTTTATACAGTATACTTTACACAGTATACTTTACACAGCAGACTTTACACAGTATACTTTACACAGTATACTTTACACAGTAGACTTTACACAGCAGACTTTACACAGTAGACTTTACACAGTACTGTGTAAACAACCCCTTTACAGTCACAAGCCTCCTACGAACTAACAAAATTCCTAATTGAAAACTACCCTTATATGATAGTATACAGTTTATTTCATTTCATAGGTGACATCTGTAGTTTTGATACAAAATAAATATAATAGTTTCCAGTGTATATCTGAGATTGATTTTTATATAAATTAACTTCATAAAAAACATACTATAAGATTAAATGTGGAATTTATATTAACGGTCCCTTCTTTCTAGTAGTTTAATAGTACCAAACATTGAACTGAAAAGTAGCAACATTATCTAACACTGACAATGATTTTCAATTATATAATATAAAATCAAATGAAATCCATTCCTGGATGTGGATTTTTCTCGATAGTTCCTGGATTATCGAGAAAAACGAGATTATTGGATACTATTTGTGTTGCTGCACATTAAATAAATTCATTGAAATTCAATGCCGGAGTACCAAGATAGTTAATAGACAAATACCTCAAAATTAAACTAAAAAGGTTTTAAGTTCTATGGAATATACTATTTTTATTTATTCAAAAAAATACTCATATTGATGAAAATATAATATAATAAATTAATTAAAGTGGGCACCCAAAACACTACAGAAGTGAAATATTTACATTAAATATGCCCCAACTTGAACATATATTTTAAATAGAAAATAAGCCAACTGTATCTAGATGTGCTGTCAAAACACTTTGTGTTCCCAAATTTGCATCTGAATATCGTTTATGTAGGTCGCCCGCTTCGTAAACAAGTGTTAGTCTATATTCAGTAATTCAAGATTTATTCAGTTTCTCACTAGAATTTGAATAAATTGTAGAATTTATTGATGTGTGAGAATAATTGTTGGTTTAAATTGATTGATTTTTTTAGTTGGTATAATAAAATCAAGTTGACTGAAGTAGGAAATATAAAGGTGGAGTGTTTTGTTAAAACGTAAATGTGTAACAGCCTTAGAGATGTACAAGTGGTTTCATTAACAGGTAAAAATAATAAAAATTCGTTATTTTAAATTATCACAGGAAGTGGCTGAAGGTAATCACCTACAGTTTGGAAGGTAATGTAGCCTGTGGAACATTTAATAAAAAATTATAACAGTTTATCAAAGAAATATTTTCCGTAAGTCAGTTAAACTAATTATATTTATTAAAACACATATTGTTCGGTCATTTTATTTGAAATAGAGAGAGGCAGAAGCACAGTAACACTCTCAGATGAATTACGTAGGAGGATGGACTCGTCCATCATGTGGACACTTCAGAGTTGTGCATGCAAGTGATCCGAGAGTACTTAACTATAGATAGATTCCATAAATAAAGCAATTTACTTGTGTATTGCTTATTTTGTTACTCTCCTGCCGATTCGGTACTACTTTGTCAGAAGAATTAAAAGTATTTTAGAACTGCAAAAAATACTTTTATGGATTACAAGGGGTGTGGTTTAAACATTTTTGTGTTGGGACAAAGAAAAACACAAGTGGTATTTTCGACTACTTGTTAAAGCTCTGTAGATTTCAGGATCCCCCTATGCACGTACATTTGTAGAGGATGGATAGTGTAGACAAAATCTAGAGGTCTTTGACACATGAAGGGATTGTTTGGCAAAATGTGTATTCCATCGCCTCAACTCCAGCCACCAGCACTTGACTTTGCATGATTGTCGTCTTTCTTAATGTTTTGGAAGAAATAATTCTCTTCCTGCGAAAGTTTAGACTATCAATGTGATTCTAGGGTTAAGCATTTTGATATTTTCCGATTCTGATACTTCCTTAGAGCGTAGAAGATTCCTGTAGTACGTGGATTTGGGCAATTCACGGAACCTATAACACAATAAAACACATGTTGCCTACTGGATTCAAACATTTTTAACTTAATATTTTTGTGGAACTCCATGACTTATTAAAGAAAGAAAAATTAAATATTATCATCTTGCATATTCCTTTCATCTAGATCCCTGGTTTTGCCTTTTGCTATTTTTCATAGGTGTCTGATAACTGGAAATACGTTTTAATCTATCGTATTAATTGATACCAACTTCTTAGAACTCCTTACTTGAACAACTGATTATTTTAAACAGACTTACCATTCATACCATCAATGATTTTGACAACTCTCTTGGACATAGAATAACAGTGGAAAAACGGTTTTTCAACTGATAATTTAAGATAGAAGAGGTGATTTCTACTTCAATAAAAAACTAATAATGTCATATAATCGTCCACTGGGTAAGGCAAAAATTCTATATTTTCTTAGTTAGCATACAATACAAAATACAAAACTAGTGATCATACATGCCAAATGTATTACAAATACAAAATGAACAATATGTTATGGTAATAAATGTTCTTAAAAATAAGTTTACTTTCCTCAAAACCGAGAGATTATCAAAGGAATAGTTAAATACGCACAGTATTTTGTAGATTTTGGACTTTTGGACACTATCATACAATTGTTTTTTAGTTTAATAATTATAGTTTGTTGAAACATATTATGTTTGAAACTCAGTTTAAGTATTCATTCATCATTCCTTATTATTCATCTCTAAGACGCCGATCATAGAGATGTGGGCGAATATGAGGAGTGAATGAGTGTGGATGAACGATTGTAGTCATTGTTACTATCTGAGTTCAACTTAGCTCAGAAAGGACTATTTATTAATAGCCCAATAGCCAGGTCATCTATTGGACCTACATCTTTACGTGGAATCCGATCCACGTAGTGTTGGTCTGATTTTCAGTTAACTGACAAGTCTGACACTCAATTCTCTTCCCTATACAACATCCGAACCTTGACTACCATTCAACACGGACACTCCAGACTTCTCTAGTAGTGTCTACGTTGAAAACAACCATTGAGCGGTCGCCGGGTCGGTATTGATAACTACATATGTGCTACCGATATACTGACATACTTGTAATGGATATCTTAAACGTTAAAATGTTCGGTTAAGTACTACATATTATAAAAAATATTGAAGATTGATCGAAATGTTTTATTTTATTTTTACGTACGTCAAAAATATGTTTGACATATGGCAATGTGATGTTTAGCTGTTTATTTACATAAAGAAAACTGAATAATAAAAGTAACATCAACAAAGTTGTTTGGGTTATATATTCAAGTTATTAAATTTTCAATAAATATTAATACATTCTAATTTCAACCAGGCCTTTCGCCAGCAAATTGGTGAAAGGCCTGGTTGAAATTAAAATTAATTGGTTTTATTGAAAATTTAATAACTTGAATATATAAAATAACCAATATCAACTCTATCTAAACTTCAGTATTGTTTGGGTTAGTTACCTTGCATTAGTTCATCAAGTGCACAGGTCTTCTCAGTAATTAGTTTTCCCAACTGCGGTAGTATTTACGAGATTTTGTTCTTAATTGTTTTAAGAACAGTATTAATTTTATTTATATATTTTCTTTAGTGCAATTTTTTTTAACATTACGTGTTTAATGAGCAGTAAAATTGCCGATGTGGTGGCAAAGTCCAAGATTACATACCCAATGGTTGGTACTCCACTCTTGGAATAACGTTTACATGCAGGCTTATATGAACTGAAGAGTGAAGTGTTTTATAGAAAACAATAACCATCATTTTTATAAACTACCTTTTGGGTTTTTACGAACTATTTGGACGACAGAACTCCTCTGTCCTAGTTGTTGTTGTTTAGCTTAATGGTTTTATACTGAAAAAGAGTTATTTAGCATTTCGGTGCCAGTATTCAGCATATTGTATTTAACTGGTCTTGTTGGGCGAGCCGCTGGCCGGGAGGGCGTGCCGGTGGCCGAGAGGGCGAGCCGGTGGCCGAGAGGTCGAGCCGGTAGCCGACAGGGTGAGCCGGTGGCTGAGAGAGCGAACCGGTGACGGAGAGGGCGAGCCGGTATTGGAGAGGGCGAGCCGGTGGCGGAGAGAGCCAGCCGGTAACCGAGAGGGAGAGCCGGTGGCTGAGAGGGCGAGATGGTAGCCAAGAGGGCGAGCTGGTGGCCGAGAGGGCGAGCCGGTAGCCGAGAGGGCGAGCCGGTGGCGGAGAGGGCGAGCCGGTAGCCGAGTGGTCTAAGGCGTCAGGACTTTTAGCCTGGGTTAGAGATAGCGCTGGTTCGAATCCGGCCTAGACCGGAAGATTTATCAGTAATATTCACCTTCTACTGTACTAGTTCTCCCCCTTACTCTGTCTGAATAAGTTCCTCGTGTAGACCAACAGTCTATGAAGAATGGGGAGAGTAAGGTTAAAAGAAATAAATAAATAAAAATGTAAGTTGTTGTTGCAATAATAAAAGTTTCCAAAGCTCATTTTCGCACAACATAAGCGAAGTTCCCATGGTATGTACACCGAAGAAGTTCCAACATAAAAGTCAAAATAAACTTATCGGTGTTAAACCACCGGTTTGTATTAAGAATGTGTGACACGAGAGTATCATATTTTAGGAGGCTTTGGAAAATATGTGAACATCATATAGACATCGTAAGAGTGTATCAACCTCTTATTTTTATTTTCAGTACAGTAATTGCAGTTCAAAGAACACTAGTTGAATGATAACGGTTTCATTTTCAAGTTATCATTCGTAGCCTGTTTTTGAAATGAGAACAAGCGAAACTCCGTCTCTCTTGAATATATGTTGAGTGTTTTTATTATATATGTTTGTTTTACTATTATTGTTGCTTTACTAAATTTGATGTTTATAATTCTTTACTATTTTACTTATAAATCACCACTAACAAAGTTGTAATATTTCAACAATATTATAATAGTAACAAATATGTAAATAAGATAAAGTGAATAATTTGACATGTGCTTCTCCTGTAGCTTTCTTTAAATTGATATTTATATTCTTATCATAACCCAAAAAATATAAATGACTAATCAATAACTTAGAATCGACACAAATTTACTTTCTCAGCTTACAGAGACTAGAAGCCATTTTAAAAAGTCATTATGAGTGATACGTTATGAAATGATTTATCAAAAATTTAATGATAACATGTCCATACTACAAACAAAATAACTTTAGTCATCAACCACCATTCTTCGCTTGAGCTATTAACCCTAAAAATACTGATAAGGATTTTAAATTCCGGTAAGATAGCTCGGGGGCCATCCCAAATTGAGGCAATATTCGGACTTCCTCACTGAATAAAGGTCACAAACAGGACTGCACACTCATGTGAACCAGCTAGAGAAGTTCTTTAAAAAAATATTTTATTTGACACATGGTCTGTGTACAAAAGTAATAATGATAGTTTGTGACATTTTCAAGAAATAAGTTACTGTAGTATATAACTAATATATAGCAATGCCTTAAAATTGGTTAATTTGTAGTTTATAAATGTTTACACAATAGCAATTGAAGTTTCCAAATACAAAGTGGTGTTGAAGCTAACATTTCAAAACAACATTGATTTTTTTGAGAATTTTAAATATCAATACATTTTTAACTAAATGTTGTTTTCTTCTAGGATTAGAATTTATTAAGTTAAAGACGAGAAAAGTGCAAAAATTTCTATTTTTAAGCTAAATCTCGAATTTATATTTTTACGCATTAAATAACTATACTTTTCCGTCAGATAAGGACCAACATTACTACTGTCCTTGAGTCTTCCCAAACATATTCCTTAAAAATCGATCTGTCCTCTCAAAATTGCCATTGAAAACAGATCCTGCCTGGTCTTTTAACATTTAATCAACCAACAATCAGTTTACTGTAACTTCTGTTCCATTTATGTCTGGTGTGTGGGTCGTTATGAAGACTTAATGTTGAAATACATGATACAAACTGATTCTACTAGCTAAAACTAACATCTCACTGCACAATCATTTAACTAACTAATATTATGCATATATTTTACAATCCCCATCGATAATAATGTAACTTATCTCGATTATAAATAAATTAGTCATTTATTCAGGTAACTAGCAGTCGAAAAAATATGGTGTGAAAATAAGTACCTTAATATATCTTTTCCAACTTTCTCTCAGTTCAAAAGCAGGGATGAAGGATACCTCATAACTTGCTGGAGAACAGCTGCTAAATCATTTCAGTGATTTGTGGACAGCGGCTCTCTACTTCGGACGAGAAACTGCTCAACTCGTGGATCTAATAAGTGCATCTATCAACATTTTAAAAAAACACAATAAAGTGTTATGAATTTAGCTAAAAAACTTGTTATAATCTACTGTCACCTCTAAGTAAATTCGAATTTATATATCTAAATTAAAAAATACCGAAAATGTTGCAAAAACTATATTAAGTATCCTTCCCAAGGCCACCGGAGTGTGCAGTTTAACCAAATCCTCATTGTTAACAATCCCTGTGTTGCACAAAGAAAATGCAAGTTGAAATCTAAGCTATGAGAAGTAATAAATGTGTTGTAAAATTAAAAACAAGTAAAATGAGAATCAAGTGGGCGTTGATTCTTGGTCACAAATGTATAAATATATTATAAAAATAATATTATATATTACTAAAACACCATTCACTGTCCCGTACATTTAAACTTTTCTTATTTATATTTTGCTCCATCAAAATTTGATGTATTTTATCATTTTTAGCATACGTTTCTTGTTCACATTTTATCCATGTTGGGCCTACAACTATCACAAATCATAGTCTAACAACTATAGTTGTATATGAGATACATCGATGAGTATCGTACATCCTTCGTATTAATAGTTCATATATTTACTCATATTTTTTGAATCGAATATCGTACATTTAACTATATAAAGTTTAAAATATAACCTGGAACGGAGGCCTTGTGGATTCCACTGTACATTGAATATTAACGTAATATGAATTACAATCTACTTACTGAATTTAGCTTGTGTTGTTTTATATTTTCCTTTATTACTTACTGGGCCTTTTGAAAACTTATTTATGTGGCACGTACATCCTACATACGAAGAAAACTTCTTTTAGACCTAATACCTGGTTGTCTATAGTACAATATTAACACTTTGAACTAAACGTAAATAGATTTTACGGTACAAGGAAATACAATAATTAATTTATTTCCACAATAGGACCAAAAGTTGTATTTTAACCTTACCAAATTGTTAGTTAAAATTATCTTGATAAGTATTGTAAATAATCTTTAATAGCGTATTACTATTAAGAAAAGATGTGTTATGTTAGAGAAGAAAGTAATGCAATAGAAGGATAGTGATTGATATTTAA
Organism: Stictocephala bisonia; assembly: GCA_035578905.1. Lineage (NCBI taxonomy): Eukaryota > Metazoa > Arthropoda > Insecta > Hemiptera > Membracidae > Stictocephala > Stictocephala bisonia. The sequence continues at coordinate 952,726 of JAQJVL010000253.1, read as the reverse complement.
GACAGCCGTCATTTTAAAGAAAATAAACAGTGCTCTGTGGTGCACTTGTAATTTGAAAGTTGCTACAACTTTAGAGCAACAGAAGCATTAAATGGATACCTCAGTTAGTTTAAATATTAGCTGAGTTGTTACTTCGGTTTACTTTCTTATAGTAGAAACTACATTTACATTTTGATCATATTTAAACAGTAGTTTTTAGAATACACATGATATATTAATTGAAAATACAAGATATTGAAGTGCAACTATATGCACCTTTTACAGAAAGAAACACATACAATTGTCCTTATGTGTTGGTTTTGAGTAATTTAATAAGTTGTCGGTAATATATATGTCAACACCTTACACCCACTATTATGTAAGTTGTTGGTAATATACATGTCAACACACTACACTAACTTTAAGTAAGGTATTGATATTACATATATGAAAACACCTTACACCTACTTTACGTAAAATGTTTGTAATATATATGTCAACACCTTACACCTACTTTATTTAAAGTGTTGGTAATATATATGTCAAAACCTTACACCTACTTTATGTAAAATGTTTGTAATATATATGTCAAAACCTTCACCTACTTTATGTAAAATGTTTGTAATATATATGTCAACACCTTACACCTACTATTATGTAAGTTGTTGGTAATATACATGTCAACACCTTACACCTACTTTATGTAAGGTGTTGGTAATATATATGTCAACACACTACACCTACTTTAAGTAAGGTGTTGGTAATATATATATGTCAACACCCTAAACCTACTTTAAGTAAAGTGTTGGTAATATATATGTCAAAACCCTACACCTACTTTAAGTAAAATGTTGGTAATATATATGTCAACACCCTACACCTACTTTAAGTAAGGTGTTGGTAATATATATGTCAACACCCTACACCTACTTTAAGTAAGGTGTTGATAATATATATGTCAACACACTACACTAACTTTATGTAAGGTGTTGGTAACATATATGTCAACACACTACACCTACTTTCTATAACTTGTTGGTAATATATATGTCAACCCTTTACACTAACTTTTCGTAAGTTGTTGGTAATATACATATCAACACCTTACACCTACTTTATGTAAGGTGTTGGTAATATATATTTCAACACTTTACACCTACTTTATATAAGGTTTTGATAATATATATGTCAACACTTTACACTAACTTTTCGTAAGTTGTTGGTAATATACATATCAACACCTTACACCTACTTTATGTAAGGTGTTGGTAATATATATGTCAACACTTTACACTTACTTTACGTAAGTTGTTGGTAATATATATCACCACTTTACACCTACTTTATATAAGGTGTTGGTAATATATATTTCAACACTACACCTACTTTATATAAGGTTTTGATAATATATATTTCAACACTTTACACTTACTTTATATAAGGTTTTGATAATATATATGTCAACACTTTACACTAACTTTTCGTAAGTTGTTGGTAATTTACATATCAACACCTTACACCTACTTTATGTAAGGTGTTGGTAATATATATTTCAACACTTTACACCTACTTTATATAAGGTTTTGATAATATATATGTCAACACTTTACTCTTACTTTACGTAAGTTGTTGGTAATATATATCACCACTTTACACCTACTTTATGTAAGATGTTGGTAATATATATGTCAACACCTTACACCTACTTTATGTAAGGTGTTGGTAATATACATGTCAACACCTTAAACCTACTTTATGTAAGGTGTGGGCAATATATATTTCAACACCTTACACCTACTTTATGTAAGGTGTTGGTAATATATATTTCAACACCTTACACCTACTTTATGTAAGGTGTTGGTAATATATATGTCAACAAACCAAAATTCTATACGTATATATCAGTACTATGACATAACTAGGAATTTCATATAGACGTTCGAATTTTGGGTAAAAATGAACAAATCATGTCTTAAGCATCGTCTTTACACAAAGATTTCTATCTTTGATATAGACCCTTTTTGCACTCTCACACCAACCTTAGAGTTACGAATTGGGTATTAATGCTATAGAATTGTGAACCTCTCTCTGTTGCTGTAGAATGTACCAATAAGAAACCCACCGGCAGAGTGGTCTAAGGGGGAAGTTTGACACAGCGCAAGTTCGAATTGTCATTCACTTAAGCTCTTTACCAGTAATATTCACATTTTATTATACTGGTCCCCCTCCCCTTACTCTCTCTTAGTAATTTCCCCGCGCAGATCAATAGTCTATGGGGAGTAGGCAGAATAAGGTAAAAGAAGGCCAGTCTTTCCTTATATAAAAATATATATTGCATTGTGTTATTATTAGTCTATTACGTCAGAGACTATATAAAGCTCGTCCTACATAAGTGCAAAACCAAAAAGAATAATTTAAATTATTTTTACACATTAGGTGATTGAACTTAAGAATATTTAAGTTTTTATCTAAAACTTGAGAAATAATTGACAATACAATTTTTATTTTGATAGATATAATATTATTTTGGAAGGAAATCACGCATTTTAATTTTTACTAATACGTATATAAATGGTAACAAAATACATTTATTGCTCAATTTATTATCATTATTATTGATTATTTTAGTGATTTATTTAACGGAATGACAGAGTTTCCTGTAACACAATAACGATATATTATCATTACTATCCTATATACAACAATATTAAGTGGTCAGTATTTTTTCCAACTTAGATTGGATAAAACTAGAACAGTTTTTAGCTGAATAGAAATGAAACAATGTAAGTATTATGTTGAGATAATGAGTATTTAGTAATTTTTCCTCAAATTATGTTTATTCTAAAACATTTTATACAACCAGATCACTTCTCAATCACCTGCAATGTCTCCGTTTTGGTCAGGATCACAGGGCCAATATATCACAGCAACATGTGTTCCCCGCTGTTATTGGCAACTCCGGGCCCAATAACGCTGACTGGTGTACCATGAAATATATACTAAACTTTGAATCCAATATAGAGTTTGTCTTTGATGTCATAAAAAACGTAATCTGAACTTGTTCAAAGAGTTTTTACTCACTTAATGTATTTAATTGCACAAAACTCATTTACTTAATATAAAAATACGTAATAATAATGAAGAATTTTCAGCACTGTTTAAATAAGTGGTTTGGTTAGATATTTTCACAATTTCTCTGATGTTTATAAAGCAATTTAGATTTTCTAAATCATGTGCAGTTTAGTGTGTTTTTATATTAAGTATAACAATATATTTCGTTATTATTTGGTGTTGTTACAAAAATAACGTTTTTTGTTTCTTCTGTGCAATTTGGCATATTTTGTACTACTACTTTGCTTTACGTTTGTACTTCAGGACAATCACATTGTTTCATAAACTATTTTGAAATTTAAAAACTTTTTAAATAGTTGAAAACATAATGTAATGGAATATGACAGTTAATGTGATGCTATATCATATACATTATTTATATAAAATAAATTATCTACCTGATCAATCTCAAGGTCTCTTGCGTGTTTTTACTCACTGTGGTGTTACGGATATTTAACCAATAATATTCATAGTTAAAAGACTTATTTTAATACGATTGCTGGCGTAAAAGAAATGTGAGATTATTTTGGAGAGATATGGTAGTTGTAGTTTACAAATGTTTGTACTTCTAGTTGACAAGCTACTTGACAAATTAGTTGATAAGTTAGTTGACAAGCTAGTTGACAAGTTAGTTGACAATCTAAATGACAAGCTAGTTTACAAGCTAGTGGACAAGTTAGTTGGCAAGTTAGTTGACAAGTTAGTTGACAAGTTAGTTTACAAGCTAATTGACAAGTTAGTTTACAAGCTAGTTGACAAGTTAGTTGTCAAGCTAGTTCCGTGTTGATAAAAATTAAACATTAAAAACAACACAATTGATCAAACTGCATGGCTGGACAAGGACTACGCTTGCCTAATGTACAAACAGAAACGTGGAAAATGAAAGAATAAGCCGAAAATAACACGAGTGATACATAATTTTAAAATTATATCGAAAAAAACAAATGCCTAAACACGTAAACATCTAAACAGACCTTCACATGAACAAGCTAAATTTGTCCACCACGCAAATTTTAATTTATTTTGAACTGCACAATAGTTTAAAATGTTTATCTATGATCATTATTTCAAGTACTGTAGTTATGTGCGTACACATCACATGTAAGATTATATGTATTATGTGTATTTTCTAATGTAATTTATCCAACATCAGACTAGAATTTTAATATTTGTGAACATATTATTATTCGCACAAAAGTTGCTAAATTGCCATTATAATTTTTTTTAATCATAAATAACGTTGCTCTTATTTTGAATTTCCATCATTTTTATTACAAGCACAAAATGTAACCTACAGTAAAACTTTCCTGCTTAAAACTGAGGGAGAACAAGAGCTTATCAATTGTTTGAATCTCTTTAGGCAAAGGCCGTAAATATGTGATATCTTATGTTATTTTTTTACAGTTTTATTCCCGGTGATAATATAACATGGATATATTATGCTGTTTGAGGGTTTTTTTCATGCCTAGTAGACAAGTCAGTCCAGTTGAAAATGACCAAGCACTTTTCACCCTATGTTCTGTTCATTTAACATTATATTTCCATCCGTCTCATTATTTTGAGGATGGTAAAAGTGTTTAACTAAAGTCAATAAGATTTGAAGAATTTCTACTTTATTGTCATAAATTACGGTTGTAAGATGTTTATTTGATGTATAATTTATAACATCCATTAGGTTATATAATTGTCTTGGATCGTGGTGCTTCACGCTAAGTTAGGAAATCAGCTCCATGCGTGCTTAGACAGTGCCGGTCACGTGTGCTGGGTTATTGGCAATGTTCAGCTGGCTTCATATATTGGTAGTTTAGTCATCTTGTATTGTAGACCTTGAAGTTTTCACCATGGGAGGTTGTTTTCTGTATTACATTTTACTTGTTATTGAGGAGTTTTAAATGACAAGTAATAGTAAAACACAAAATAAATGTGTAGTAAAGTTGCGTGTCATATTTCACGTATAATATATTAATGCGGTAAATACATTGTGTCAGTGTGTCTTTAAATATTAATATTTTACCTTTAATATTATTATTTATTTAATGTTCATAATTTATAACGTACTGCAGGCATAGGAGTGAGCCCGTAAAACGTATAGACTATGTAGTTTTTATTTTTGTAAAACCATATTGAATTTATAAATAAATAACTATTTTCTATCACACTCTACTTGCGTTAATCCTATCCTACTATTTTAATATATATTTCAAAACGAATAACTCAAATTTTTGACAAGAAATTAGTTCCTTTGACTATACGATTTTATGCCTTTCACATATTCATAACGGCCCTTAGGGTAGGTTATTCAGTTTTATTACGCTGAAAACATTTAAATGTGGATTTTGATACTTTCTAGATTAAAAAATATCTTTAAAAGATATACATAAAAAACTGTTATTGATCATAAATTAGCACTACGTATTATGAATTATAATAATAACCTCATATTTCCATTTTAACAAATGTTTGATCTTACAAAAACAGAAAAAAACAACAATAATATCAATTACACCTTGAGCTCCCAGGAAATTATCAGAATCTAGTAGAATAAACAACAGGAAAAATAATAAATTAGTTTTTTATCACTACCATAAACTCTTTTATGAATGTCATTTGTAGAGATTTTATAATCACGTCTTATACTTTATTGTATTTAATATATACCAAGGGCTCAAAGTAAACAGTAAAACTACAGTATTATATTCATTGCTAATTATGTCATGTGCAAGGTTTATCGAGACAATCCAATTTAGTTTTAATTAAACTTTCAGCGTAAAATTTTGCTGTCTAAAGGAATAATTTAATTATCAAAGAAAGAGAACAGTAGTACCTTTATTAAAGTTGTTTATTTACAGAAACACCACCTCCTGCATGGATTTTGTTTAATTAATTTTGAAATTAAATTTGAGCTGAACTTGTTGATTCTGTAATACTATAAATATTATTCGAAACAATATTCCGGGAAAACGGACGATAAATGTTATTTATAGAATTTTTTTGTTTAAAATTGTTGGCTAATGCGCATTTTCTGCTTAATCATTTATATTTGTATAATCATTGAACAAATATTATTTAAAAAGTAATGGTTTAAGTGCTTCCAACAAAATTACGATTATATAAATCCTGTGATGCAATAATTAATGAGACAAGTGCCCTGTAATATTTTGCAATTTCATATAGAAATAAAATGTGTAAGTTATCATAACAGTTCTTTATATATTGATTGTTAGAATTAGGTTTGGTAAAATTATCCTTGTTATAATCTCTTTTTCATCAAACAAATTCAATCACTGAAAGGGATGCATGAGTAATTTTAAATAAATTTATTGTTGATCCATAGTTGTTGACTCCAAATAAAATTATTGTTAAAATAAAAGTGGCTTGTGAAGTGCTTCTTATTATTATTTTATTTTTTAATTACTAAAATAATAACCTCATTTTTCCATTTTAACAAATTTTTGATCTTACAAAAACAGAAAAAAACAAAAATAATATCAATTACACCTTCAGCTCCCAAGAAATTATAAGAATCTAGTAAAGTAAACAACAGGAAAAATTATAAAGTAGTTTTTTTACCACTACTATAAATTCATTTATGAATGTCATTTGTAGAGATTTTATAATCACGTCTTATATTTTATTGTATTCAATATATACTAAGGGCTCAAAGTAAAAGGTATATATTTTAGCAATGAATATACAAAAAAGCGCTACGTAGTTTTCAAACGGATCTTAGTTACTTGTTATACTGTTCAGGCTGTGGATTATTTTTACATATATTTTTTTATATATAGTTAATATCTTTAACACACGATTAAAGTAATTTTTAATACAACCACCCACGTTTGTATTTATACATGTATTTATTTATTTATGTATATGTATTTTAAGCTTTTTACCTGGTTACACATTCAAAAAGATTTTAAATTGAAATAAATTAAAGATGTAAATGTAAAAATTTGTTGTTTGATTTTCAAGATCTGAGTAGATGAACTTTTTCATCAGTTACATTTAAAGAATTCATACTCCATTCAAAAGCTACATAATTTTAACTAAAACATTAAAGTAACACGAGTAAACTTTTTATTTAAGAACTTTATAAAGTTAATTTTATTTTATAATTTCATTCGTCAGTGCAGATCTTCAAGTTCAACAACGTACCTTAATCCTTTTACCTTACCTTAGTCATAAGTTACAACTTTAATTGATTTGACTCACCCAGATAATACTTATATAAATTTTCCTTTTTATAATATATGTTTTATAAAGACTTTCCCATCACCTTAAAGCAGAGATGAAAAAGTTCTTTTGGGTGATATCTCATCCAGAGGTAGCAGCTGCTAAATCAGCTGGGTGATTTGTATACCAGCGACCCACTAATAACGGGCGAAAAAATATTACTCCATCAGGGCTTTAAAATAACGCAACAATATATCTCAGTGTTTCACAAACACTAACTTGAAAATAATAATAGCCTGTGCATTTAAATAGGTTTAATAATTAATTTATCTTAACTATTCACACTAAATCTTTGATTTCTTTTATTCAAAGCTAATTTTTATTTCCAAACAAAGTAATACTACATTGTTATTTTTGAGCGAAGATCCAGTAATAGTCATAGAGAATCAGACGTACAATCAAGCTAGTACTACTGCCGTTTTCACATTCACTTGATACTTACGTCGTGTTGGAAACTTTCTACTATTTGAAGATATAAATCAATATCAACACTTTTTACTTTCTACTATATATTAACATTGTTCTATAATATAACGTTGTTAATACATCAAATATACCACATATAGTGATATATAATTAATTGTATATTAGATACCATTATGAAATAACTAAACATACTACATTTAATTCTTTTTAATTTCTTATCAGTTTACAAGTGCAAATCATTTTGTGTAATTTAACAATATCCTAATAAACAAAATAGTAACAAAAATATTTATTATAATAATGTAATAAGAATAGAATAATTTGCTAAAACTGAATTGGAATATTAATATAACTCACTCATGCACTAAATAGGGCGTGAAATATTTTAAAAAGTTTTTAGGAAATAGAGTTTTAACCTTTCCACTTTGTATGGTTGATGTATCCTAGATCCACCCGTACCTTCATATAAAATTACTGCTTCACCATATATCATACATATTATTCTTGGCACGTCCCCTGCGGTTTCTAAAGCAGGTCAGGTGACTTTTAGCCAATAAATGCGTACTTGTAGAAATGTTTTTGTTCCATATACACATGATACACCTGAACTTTTTCATCTCAAGAAGCTGGACTCAAACCTATCTCAAGAGCAATTTATTTATGATTCATTAAAACACTGGGAGAAGTTATCTTTATAAAAACTTAATGTGTGGAATCGCCTATAAATGTTAAGGGTGTCACTAATGAGAAGTTACGGGTTTTGTGACGTATGTAAATTAAGTTTAACATAGCACCTATGGTAAAAATTTATTCTATGTGACATTTATTTGCCATCATAAGTGACGTTTTTTCCATCATAGGATATTTTGTACAGATTTCTTTACAATATTTATCTGTGTCCTATTTATCTGTGCATTAAAAAAAACTAATAAATCCTCAATTGATATTTATATAAATTTATAAGGCTACTAAAATTAAAAAAATAAGTAATAACGACCATATTTAAAAAAAAAGATGATAAGTTTTATAAATTAATATAAAATGTGATTCATACTTGGACCATCTACCCACCCATACACAAACAGTGGTATTGACCCATCCGCCCACCTACACACGTACAGTGGTATTGACCCACCTACCCACCCATACACGTACAATGGTACTGATAATAATATAAAACAAATACTGTTAAAGATAAGAAAACATTTGTTTTCATAAACAAGTAAAATATATAGTAGTTTTGAACAAAGAAGTTCTATGAGCAAAATAAAATACGTCACTCAAAGATATTCCCTTAAGATAGCAGCTGGCCATTCAACATGTCACGTTTATGTTGAATTTATATCGAACCCACTGGTTCATTCATCACATATCTGAAATTAATATAAGTTTTCCGACATTGTTTCAAACCATTACCAAGTATGATGGAATGAAACATGGCTTCTAATTCTTCTGTCTGTTTTCGAGTACAGTATGTGTTTTTTATATACAGGGGGATTTTTTTAAGTGTGCCTCCATAGGGATCTTTTGTTTAGCAAACTTTAATGGAGAACTTTACCTACTTTTTCTGATTGATGAAAATATACATTTAACGATTTAAAAAAAACTGCCATTTTTCAAAATGGTGGGAAACTTAATTTTTTCTTATAGAACACTATATATTTGTATATTTTCTTATAGGAAATGTAATTTTAATGCCTTTTTATTCTTTACATTTTTCCTACTTATGAACACTAAAAAAGTTTAAACGCCAATGATCGGTATTGTAAAATTTATATAACATACGTTTTATTCTGTAATATTAGGATGCAGGCTTAAATTAATACATTTTAGCTGTTGTAAAGGTCTTAGAAAAATTAAATAAAATCAGTCTAAGACTATTTTTTAATAGCCCTGTCTCTACTATTAATTTTAAAATGTGTTGTTTTTTCAACATAGTTTCACAATTAAATGTAATTTTTGTAATAAAATGGCACTTAGAATATCATATATAAATTAGTCGCTATGAAAAATTATTCAAAGTCTAGAGTGACTCAGGCTCGAGTCTGCCGGGGTGGTGGACAGTTTTTATGATGGATATGTAATTTCAACACACTGTACTTTTGGATATTTAGTGCCTTGACTCTAGAAAAAAATACAATACTTGCAATGAAATGCTGTTAATGTTTGAAAGAAACCTTGCATAATACTGGTCTGTCAGATGTTCTTAAAAATTACAGCTGATGCATTGTAGTCAAACAATTGCCCTAACCTACAATTGTAGGCCAACATATATTTATAAAAGATTAGTTTTTTTGTACCAGTGATCATTATTATTTTTCATTTAGTTGTTTTTCTTAGTTTTTAATTATTTATTAATTGATTGGTCATTGTAGTGAAAGAAAACCTTAAGAATTTTCTAGGCTTTATTCATCTAAGAACTAGACTAACATTTGTTTACAAGAAAATAGTGAATGTAAATATTAAGTTCAGCATTATTGTGAAGATTTAAAAACAGCTGACTTACTTAACAAAATATTACAGAGTAATTATATTTTCATCACATTCTTCCTCCCTAAATTTTCAATCAAAGTCTTGGAGGTAAGCAGGAGCTCTCCTTTGCCTTTGAGATCGTCTAGGTAAGGGTGGTGACCTATCATGTATTTCCTGGTTAGCTTCTGCGCCTTCAAAGTTGGCTTCTTCTTGTGGTCTAGGTTCAGGTGGATTAGTTGGTGGTTCGATGCTTTCATTATTTGTGATGTCTTGTGATGATTGACTTCTGTTAAAAAGTGGACTATCAGTTAAGCTGTCCCAATAGTCTCCTCGCGGTGCTAAGTGACGAAGGGATACGGTTTCTTCCTGGCCATTTTGTAGTCGCACTACAGCATAGTTTGGGTTTGCCTCTACAAGGTCTACCTCGTGAACAAGAGGATCGTATTTACTCTGTCTGACGTTTTGTTTCATGGGCACTTTTCCTGGAGTCATGAGCCATGTTGGCATGGAAAGTCCATTAGTTGATTTTCTTCTATTAATAAACATGCGCTCATGTGGAGTTTCGTTGGTTGCAGTGCATAAAAGTGACCTTACACAGTGCAAAGAATCATTTTAAACACTTTCCCATTGGTGTATTTGCATTTGTCTGCTTTTTATGTTGAGAGAGATTGTTCTCCAGAGAGTTCCATTTAGTCACTCGATCTGACCGTTGCCTTGAGGATTATATGGCGTGGTTCGACTCGTAGCTACACCTCTTGAATGGAGAAATGTTTTTAATTCGTGAGACATGAATGAGGTTCCTCTGTCTGAGTGGATGTATGTTGGAGTGCCGAATAGATTGAATAGATCACAGAACTTTTGTATCACGGTTCTAGCAGTCAAGTCTGGACATGCATAAGCAAATGGAAAACGTGAGTATTCGTCTACTATCGTTAGTAAGTATTTGTTTCTTGTTTGGGATGGCAAGGGCCCTTTGAAATCCACATTAAGTCTTTCAAACGGCGAGGTAGCTTTTATTAAGTGCATTTCTTGTGGCTTGTAGAAACGAGGTTTGAGCTCAGCACATACTGGACAGGAGGCAGTCATCTTCTTTATTTCTTCTATAGAAAATGGCAAGTTGCGGCTCTTGATCCAGTGAGACATTCTGGTTACTCCTGGTTGAATGTAGAATGTTGTAGAATGTAAAGTTTGTCACTTCCAGTAGCACCACATACTCTTGAAAGTGCATCAGCCACATCATTATGTTTGCCTGGACGGTAAACAATATCATAGCTGAAGCATGACAGTTCTAGCTGCCAACGGAGTATCTTTTCGTTTTTGATTTTGCTGGTGTGTTGTTGATCAAACATAAGGGTTACAGACTTTTGATCAGTGAATAATTTGAAATGGCGCCCAACAAGAAAATGTCTCCATTTTCTCAAAGATTCGACTATTGCGTATGCCTCTTTTTCTACAGAAGAGTCACATCTCACTGGGGGAAAGGGTCCGAGAAAAAAAATGCAACTGGGCGTTCTGACTGTGAAAGAGTGGCAGCGATGGTATGTTCCGTTGCATCAGTCTCAACTACAAATGGGATATCTTCAGCGATCGATAACAACGCAGATTTGGCAATTTCTTCTTTCATGACTTTAAAATCTGAGATAGCTTTTGATGAGAGTGGAAAGGTCCTGGTATAAACCAAGCTTTGAACCTTTTGAGAATAGTTTGATATCCACTTTGAGTAATGGGACAACATTCCCACAGTTCTTTTTAGAGATGCTGAGTCAGAAGGCAGGGGGAGGTTCACCAGAGGCTTCAGTCGTTCTTCATCAGGCTTGATAGTTTTGTTTTCAATTGTATATCCTAAGAGTTGGATTGATTTTACGGAGTATTTACTCTTCTACTCACTGATGGTAAGATTGTATTTCTTAACTGCTGCAACAAGAAACTCTGAAAGATTTCTGTCATGTTCAGTCTGGTTGTTCCCGCAGATAGTTATGTCATCCAGATATGCATATACACCTTGGAGTTCTTCAACTGTTATGATACTATCGATGACTCTCTGGAAGCAGGCCATACCATTTGTTACTCCAAATGGCACTCGGCAAAACTGATAGAGACGTCCAGCAGCTTCAAAGGCTGTGTATTGCTTCTCTTCTTCTCGTAACGGAATCTGGTGGTATGCACTTGACAAATCGATTGTACTGAACACAGAGTGGCGAGATACTTGAGATACAATGTTTTCTATGTTCGGTAAAGGGTAGGCATCAAGTAAGGTGAACCGGTTTATAGTTTGAGAATAGTCTATTACCATTCGCTTTTTGTGATTTTCGTTAGATGTAACCAAGGCCTGTGCTCACCAAGGAGAATGACTTTCTTCTATTACTCCTTCAGCTAGTAATCTGTTCACCTCATCATTGATAAACGCTCTGTCAACCATGGAGTATTTTCGGGACTTTGTTACTACTGGTCTGACATTGTTTGTTAAGTTTTGAAATAAAGGCGGAGGTTCAATATTTACCTGGGCTAAAGCACAAACACTCAATGGAGTTTTTGATCCACCAAAGTTGACTTGGATTTGAGAGTGTTGTTTCAATAAATCATGGCCAATAATCATGTCTGCACACAAGTCAGTGAGAACAGCTAGTTTTGATTGAGCGTATGAATGTTCTTGAAGATTCAAATCAACAATGCAATGACCGACAATACTAGAGGATAAGGCAGTTGAAGCCATCGAAACCTTACCTTTACCCGGAATAAATTTTATTCGGTTTTTGTACAAGAAAGATTGATCAAAAAAACTTTGTGAACTGCCTGTATCGATTAATCCATCAGCTTCAATGACATTGATGAGTACTTAACAATAGCCTTTTTAAGACAAGAAAATGCTGCTGCAGATATTGAGGCTACAAGTTCATCGTTTTGTATATTGTAACATCGTTTTGTGATACAGTTAGTGAGTTTACAGAATTGCTTTTATGTTTAGACTTACAAACCTTCCCATAGTGACCTTTCTTTGAGCACATTTTACAAATGGCATCCTTAGCTGGGCAATGGAATCTTTGATGTCTTGGTCCACCACAGAAGTAACATTTGGCTGTTGTGAACGCAGTAAGTTCTTGATCTGTATGACTATTACCTTGAATTTGAGTTTTAAGTACAGGAGGGTTTGGAGTTGTAGCATTCAGAGTATATTGACATGGAGTGTAACAAGCAGCTTGATTCTGAGCAGCTTCTAAAGCTCTAGCTTGAGTAGACGCTTCTTCCAACGTTAGAGAATTATTCTCAAGCAGGCGTTGTCGAATGATTGGAGAGACTAGCCCGTTGATGAATGCATCTCTTATGAAGTTGTTTTTGTGTTGTTCAGCTGTCACAGCGGCAAATTGGCATTCCTTGCTCAGTACCTTTAGTGCGAGTAGGTATTGGTTTACTGATTCACCTTGTTGTTGCTTACGTGAGGCCAGTTGGTATCTTGAAAATATTTCACTTGTTGGTTTGATATAAATGTCATTGAGTGTTTTTATAGCATCCTCAAAGGTAGTAGATTCAGAAAAATAATCAAACACTGGTTGTGAAACAAGATTGATTAAAAGATTTAACTTGTCTTTTGATGAAAGTTCTTCTTTTGTAGTTATTTTAGCAAGAAAGCTCTTAAACATTTTCCTCCAATGTTTCCAGAGTTGAGTTGAGTTTTCTGTGTTGGGATCAGTTTCAAATCGTATTGGTTTTAAATAACTTTCCATGATAAAATATTAAACACAAACAAAATAAACAATAGAAAAATAAAACTTTAGATGAATAAATTGTAGTGAAAGAAAAACCTTAAGAATTGTCTAGGCTTTATTCATCTAAGAACTAGACTAACATTTGTTTACAAGAAAATAGTGAATGTAAATATTAAGTTCAGCATTATTGTGAAGATTTAAAAACAGCTGACTTACTTAACAAAATATTACAGAGTAATTATATTTTCATCACATTCTTCCTCCCTAAATTTTCAATCAAAGTCTTGGAGGTAAGCAGGAGCTCTCCTTTGCCTTTGAGATCGTCTAGGTAAGGGTGGTGACCTATCATGTATTTCCTGGTTAGCTTCTGCGCCTTCAAAGTTGGCTTCTTCTTGTGGTCTAGGTTCAGGTGGATTACAGCTGACTTACTTAACAAAATATTACAGAGTATTTATATTTTCATCACAGTCATTTGGCAAACATTTTAGGTTATGACAATCGTAATAAATATAAGTTTGACAACAATACAACAGCTGATAGACCTGCATTATGCAAGTTTTCTTCAAACATTTCTTTAACTATAGTTTTTGTTTTCATTCAGGCATTTCGTTAATGTATATTCTCATAAAAGTGTATGTTCTATTAAAATATTCTAGTTCAGTAATCAGGACAAATTTTAACGTAAGTGTATGTAGAGTAAACTGGTTTACAACAATGTTAACATTGCTCTCAGATAGGTCATTTTAAGTAAATTTACTAGCTAGAAATAATGTTACTAAGAAAATATTATTAAATTTGATAACAATCCATATTACTAAATAATGTAAAGAAAACTATTTTATCAAGTTCTCTGTGATGAAAGTTATATTTAGAAAATTTGATTATCTCAAGGAAACACATATTGACGTACCGCAGGATATTTGACTAACTTCAAGTTGCCGACCCTTCTTCACTGTCTGGACATATTTTAAGACTACGGTTAACTTTTCTTCCATTAATATCATGGTTTTAAAATGTTTTCCATTAAGTACACGTTATCACTAAAACTATGAGTTATTCTAATTTACTTTCAATTATTTTTATTTAGATATATATAAATATAATATAGTATGTAAAAAAGAAAGTAAAGTAGTATGAACCTCCTTGCTAAAAACCATCTATCCAAAATTAAAATAAAGTATATAAAATTTTTCTTTAACTCTTTTATAAGATATTTCCAAAAAATCTTTAACGAAATCTGTATCTGCTTCTTCGAAGTTACTTACTGGAATTTTTAAAAGAAAGTTATGATTACATTACTAATTATGATGTTAAAATAGATAATGTAGGGTACAAAGTCAGTTTTATAATAAAATTTTAGGTAAATTCATATTACTGTAATTAGTGGATAGCTTTAAAAAATTACGTTAATAATAGTCTATAATATCAAAAAAGAAAGAAAAATAATCATTCCAGTGGTCATTTACTGTCTAATGTTTAATGATTTAGTTATCTAATCCATGTTTTACTCTACTTGAATCATTTTAGGGTCTGTGGTGAGACATCGGACCAATATATCACTGCGACATATGTTTTTCTACGTTATTGGGAACTCAGGCCCCAATATTGGAGACTGATGCGCCTTCAAAGTTCATATTACTCTCGTGTTCTTTGTATAGAATAACATATGGGTCTGGAAAATCGTACAAGATTTTCTTAGAACATATTTCTTTAGTTTGTTAAGTAAGAATAAATTGAATTGTATGTAACTATCTCTATATATGTATTTAACCAAGTATTAAATGTTACGAGTTTGCTTCTTTTATGACATATAATTTTTTAGGATGCAAATGGTTGTAAAATACTATAATATAACCATTTGTGATGGTACTGTTCATTGGTCAATAAACTTACACGCTGGCTCCTTTACTAACAAAGTATAGAGTTTATATTATTTAATTATTATTATAGAGTTTTAAGTATTATTAAAAAATTATAAGGATCTTTTTTATACATGTTCCATTTAACTAAATGTAAAATATTTTACTATCTTTTAAATTAATAATTTATATCTTGACGATTTTGCAATCGTTCGCGTATTATGTTTTTTTTCAGTTACTGGACCATACTAATATTAAAGAAACGTATAAAACATCGTACGGTGTACGTTTTCAATGGAAAAAGAAGGGGTGAATTAACCACTAAAGCCAGCAATCATTTACAATATATTTATGAGTACAAAAGATGTCCTATATTAAAATTAATTTTCATTACAACCTCTTCGTTCAGAATAAATCAATGTAGGCAAATTATGATTAAAATATCGATGGTTTAAAATATTTAATTCATTCAACCTCTTCATCTTTTAACCTAACCACACTATTTCATAGGATGTTCTTAATTAGTAGTCTCTTTTATTGTAAAAGTAAGGTTTGTACTTTTAATTTGCATACAAAAAAATTGCTTATATTGAGCTGCAACTGTATTTTTAAATATCTCCTTTTAAGCATATAAAACGTAACTTTTTTTAAACTACACCCATCAATTCAAATGAGCCTGTAGGCCTGTGAATGAACTTTATTCAACGAGTGAATTGTTAAATGTAGCTTGGTTTAGGATTTGCACTTTGAACCTTGCCCTCCACAGTTCGAATCCCTAGCCACTTAGCCAATAGATTTAATTTAAAAAGAGTTTATTTAAATGTTAGCAGTGATTTTTTTTATATTGACATTTTTAACCAAATGTGTTTAGAACTTTTTCAAATATAGTTTCACAAATTTTATTAGAACAATGTCAATCAAGACAAGTTTCACTGAATAGCGTGCTACATATGAACTCATGAACCAATCTTAACTGCTTTGGAAATTGTTGGTTTAGTTAATTAACCTCTTTCTTTTCATGTACCTGTTTATTTTATTGGTTTGTCAATTGATAATACAAAATACTTGGCTAGCTGTTTAAAATTATTAAATGAATGTAAAATTAACATCATTAATACAGACTTATGATGAAACTGAAGGTGAATAGAAACTGTTAAATGGGTGTGAGATGACATTTCCACTTGGCTTCAAAACGGGACAGACGCCAGGGCATAATACATAATACTTATATTACATTCACACCATGTGGAATCCTGCCATTTGTTTTCGTTTTAAGCTTGTATTTCATGAGGTGACACCCAGCCACTGCCTCGTGTTTACCTGGGAATTACCTAACAGATACAAAGGAATGAAAAATTATTGCAGAGTCGAAACTCAAACTATGGATCACATAGTTAATGAGTGACCATTGAGTTCTTTTTGATGGGATTTACTGATCCTAATTCAACCTGAGAAGCAAGAGTTGACTCTTTACGAAACCTGGATTTAGCTCTGTGACGGGAGATTGAATTTTAAATGCTTGGACACAAGTACTTTTTACTGTAGATATTATTTTATTTGTATAAGATTTATAAGTCTAATTTATAATCTTTTAAATTTTTAGTTGCTCGTCTGCATTCTATTCAGTTGAACTCATGTTTAACCACTGAGTAGACACTATTCAACATGAGAATCCCTCGTTATAATAAAATCAAAAAGTTTGTAACGAGTCGCTCTAGCATTAACAAAGCTAATAAAACTATCTTCTTTTTACTTATTATTCTTTGATTAGTGACTTGTTAATTATTTATTTATGTATCCTGAAGACGCAGAACGTCAAGGTGTGTGACATTAACTTTACCATCTCTATTCTTATACAATATTTTAATCCATATTAAATCACACATACAAACATTTTAAACTTTAGAAAACATACACAATAATAACACTAGAAATAAAGAGCATTTATTTTTAACAGTTTGTAGACTATCTAAATATCTAAAATTAAATTTTAACCAAATTGGAGTACGACTTTTCAACTCTTGACCAATTAAAATAAAAAAATATGACTTTGAAATGTTTCAAGAAAAATATGTACAATATGGAGATGGAGCTATGTTCAATAGAAGAATTTACTGAAATAAAATTTTAAAATTGAATTTTATATTTCCCAAATAAAAATTCCAACCTATAGTAAAAACCAATTTTCAGACAATAATAAAAATCTATTACTAAAAAAAAGAGAATTATATCCCATACATTTACCTCATATTATATACATTACATTATTATATATAATTATTTTTAATGTACCTGAAATTTATTTGTACTAAGACAATAAATTTTACTTATTTATACGTGGGTGAATATAGATTTTTAAAGAGTATGATGATTGTTGATGAGCGAATCTAGCCATTGTTACAAAATAAGGCCGACTATTCCTTAGAAAGTGTCACTAATTGATAGCCCAACGACAAATGAACAACTATTGGTTATCAGCTGATCTCTTTCAAAGTTTGTTATTGCTCTGATTGGGCTCTAAATGTGAAAATTTAGCCTATGAAGGTGGGTTTTAACCACCTACGCGTTCTCCTTTTAAAAATGTCCCGGAAGATTTCGCCTGGCATCCACCACTTTACTAGACTTTCTTTTAGCTGTTGTTGACATCACGAAGACGATTCCAAAACCAATGTTTTCTTGGATTGTCTATGTTTTCTTTTATTTATTTTTTTTTAATTATTTAAAAATAAATCAAATGTTATTGAAATACATAGTAACAAATCAAAAGTAAGACAGGTGAAGCTAAGTAGGAAACATCAGCACTCTATAAATCCCCTAACAATCAGAAAGTACTCTATAAATCCCCTAACAATCAGAAAGTACTCTATAAATCCCCTAACAATCAGAAAGTACACTATAAATCCCCTAACAATCAGAAAGTACTCTATAAATCCCCTAACAATCAGAAAGTACTCTATAAATCCCCTAACAATCAGAAAGTACTCTATAAATCCCATAACAATCAGAAAGTACTCTATAAGTTTCTAAATAATTAGGGGGTACTCAATACATCCCTAAACGAAATTAGGAGGTAGTCAATAATTAATTTTGTTCCAACTTCATTCAAGATTTCACATGGCCTGCAGGCCTGTACGTTAGCTTAATACCTTGCCCCCTGCAGTCGAAGCCTTAGCCACTATGCCACCACACCGACAGATCCCTAAACAATTAGGAGGTACTCGATAAATTCCTAGACAATTATAAGGTACTGTACTCTAAAAATCTGTAAACAATTAGGTGGTACTTAATAATCCCTAAACAATTAGGAGCTACTCAATAATTTTTTTTTTTTTCAACTTCACTCACCAGTTCATATGGGCCTGTAGGCCTATGCGTGAACTTTATACAACGAGTGAAGTACCAACCGTTGACTCAGTGTGAATTCAAACCTTGGACCTTCTCCTCCGCAGTCTTAAACCTTGGCCACTAAGCCACCATACCGGCAAATCCCCAAATAATTAGGAGATACTCGGTAAATTCCTAAACAATTAGGGGGTGCTCTGTAAATTCCTAAACAATTATTAGGTACTCTATACATTCCTAAACTGAATGTTAAGTTTCGTTAACAAAAGCTGCAAATCTTAAGGAAGAGATATGTCCAATGACTTAAATTTGCATCTATATTTATAAAAGAGGATGTTTGTGTATATATATATATATATATATATATATATATATATATATATATATATATATATATATATATGTTTGAAGTTTATGCGCTGCCAAACCATCAAACCGATCGCCATGAAACTTTAGGATGTTGTTCTGTATACTTTCGAAATGGTTTCTGTGAAGTTTGATGCAGATCTGTCCACAGGGTCCCGCCCCACGGGCTCCTAAAGATCCCATGTTATTCAAATGGAGAATCTGAATTGTTTACAAAAAACATGTGGTACACGACTTCATGGTCACACTGACTGTGTGGTACACGACATATCGTATATAATAATCGTATATATGTCGTATGTAATCAATGATCATGTCTCTCGGGATATGAAAAAGGAAAGGAAAATATAGGAAAGTAGAAAGGTATTAGAAATAATTTTCTTCTAATAATTCGACAATTAAAATTAAGTGAGTACAGCATTACAGTATGCATAACAAATTCTGTTCTAAATTGGACATTAGATTAAATATGTTAAATAATAGTGGAAAATTACAGTGTAAACTGAAATCTTGCTGCACATTTCTATTATAAATCAAACTCAATATTATGACTGGCGAAGCGGGTGGGTACAGCTAGTATGTAATAAATAAAGATTAAAAGACAAAAACCCAAACATCAAAATGCATAGTGTACTTTGTTAATTTAATTCTAAACAATAAGGTGCACGTACATTTTTGTATACATGCCAATTTGCTGATTCAGCTCAAGTGTGGTTGGACCTACGGTGCATTTATTTCTACAAATATTATTAAATATCTTCAGAATGCCATTCATTCTAAAGACCTTCTCTTTTAAAACCTTCAATTTATATCATTGTTTCAATTATTATTTATTACTACTTATTAACTTGCTTTTTAACTTAATTAACTTATAATGGCATTAAAATCAATATTTATATTGATTTACCATATTTTTACTCCGGCCTCTCCTTAGTTTGCTTATCCTTCATGTTCTGAGACTATACTTCCTGCGAGTCTGAGACCATACTTCCTTCGGGTCTGAGACAATACTTCCTTTGGGTCTGAGACCATACTTCCTTCGGGTCTGAGACCACACATCCTTCGGGTTGAGACCATACTTCCTTCGGGTCTGAGACCATACTTCCTTCGGGTCTGAGACCACACTACCTTCGGGTCTGAGACCACACTTCCTTCGGGTCTGAGACCACACTTCCTTTGGGTCTGAGACCATACTTCCTTCGAGTCTGAGACCATACTTCCTTCGTGGTCTGAAACCATACTTCCTTCGTGGTCTGAGACCATACTTCCTTCGGGTCTGAGACCACACATCCTTCGGGTCTGAGACCATACTTCCTTCGGGTCTGAAACCATACTTCCTTCGGGTCTGAGACCACACTACTTTCGGGTCTGAGACCACACTTCCTTCGGGTCTGAGACCACACTTACTTCGGGTCTGAGACCACACTTCCTTCGGGTCTGAGACCATACTTCCTTCGTGGTCTGAAACCATACTTCCTTCGTGGTCTGAGACCATACTTCCTTCGTGGTCTGAGACCACATTTCCTTCGACACAAGCAGCGTAAGCTCCGGTTTTGATTGTCATAATATTAAATCATAATGTTACTAGAGAGGTAAAATAATCTAGTCACACACAAAATGTGTAAAATAATTTCTAAATGAATTTATCTGTTCAATATTTTCAATATTTGACGTTGTTTGTCTCATTAAGAGTTATTGGAAGTTTTTTATAAAAGTGTTTGTAGTACAATAAGTCTGATCAAATATTTTTCAATGTCAGAAAAAAACGGATTCTTCTAAACGCATGGTATGTTTATGCTATTTAACAATGAAAAGCCTGTTAATTGTATATTAAAAATGTAAATTCTTCTGTTCGTTGAAAAATGATATAATCACTGTTTTCTTTCACAGATAAGCATTCATTTGTAAAATATATCTAAAATAAATATCTTGTTTGGGAACTTGTAGACACAACTAAACATATTCGGTGAAATAGTTAAGTCAGCTGTAA
This sequence comes from Stictocephala bisonia, assembly GCA_035578905.1. Taxonomy (NCBI): domain Eukaryota; kingdom Metazoa; phylum Arthropoda; class Insecta; order Hemiptera; family Membracidae; genus Stictocephala; species Stictocephala bisonia. The sequence goes on along the minus strand of JAQJVL010000253.1, from coordinate 931,244 downwards.
ATGTTATAACTTTAAATAAATTTATTTTCTGTAAATATTTATATCGATATCCTAACAACTACAGTAATTAATTTCTTCAGATGAATACTTCCTTAACCGATTTCACAGAGTGATGATTCAGTGCTTCTGTTTAGCATTTTCTTTGGACAGTTTTCATTGCTGTTTTGAACGCAGTGAACCATTTATTTTCTGAAAACTTTGACTAATGATCAAAGATATCATGCATTGAAGTGGAATTTGTGGCACTTTATCAATCAAATTATGTCATTTCAAAATGTTTTCTTTTTTTATATGAAAATTATTTAAGGTGAAATAATTATTTTATATTCAAAGTTTCAGTATATTGTATACTTTTAAAAATATATCCATGACACTACATTGCTCATAAAAAACTATCAAACCTAGTAAGGATTACAAAGAAGAATTATACGTATTCTTTATTGTAACTAAGCAACTGGTTTTAATTCAGTTGTTTTTACGTTATTAAAACATTCGTTTAAAATAATAATATATTAAAGTTAAATATAAAAACAAGATTGTGTAACGCAGTAAAATTTTTTATAGATTAATAAAATTGTCCTCTTGTTATTTGTTGTAAACTTTGAAATACATGTATTGGGGTACAATAATTTTAGTTGTATTTAAGACTCAACCATACCTTAATCGTAATACTTGCTGACTTACATTTTTACGTCTGAACCACGTGAGTGAATCCTGCAATGTCCTCGTTTGGGTCAGGACCACAAGACCAATATATCACAGCAACATGTGTTCCCCGCCGTTATTGGCAACTCAGACCCCAATAACGCTGACTGGTGACCGTGAAATATATACTAAACTAGCTGTCGATGAGTTATTTGAGGAACGTTCACCCCTCGTTATACAACATGAAATATATACTAAACTAGCTGTCGATGAGTTGTTTGAGGAACGTTCACCCCTCGTTATACAACATGAAATATATACTAAACTAGCTTTCGATGAGTTGTTTGAGGAACGTTCACCCCTCTTTATACAACATGAAATATATACTAAACTAGCTTTCGATGAGTTATTTGAGGAACGTTCACCCCTCGTTATACAACATGAAATATATACTAAACTAGCTGTCGATGAGTTATTTGAGGAACGTTCACCCCTCGTTATACAACATGAAATATATACTAAACTAGCTGTCGATGAGTTATTTGAGGAACGTTCACCCCTCGTTATACAACATGAAATATATACTAAACTAGATTTCGATGAGTTATTTGAGGAACGTTCACCCCTCTTTATACAACATGAAATATATACTAAACTAGCTGTCGATGAGTTATTTGAGGAACGTTCACCCCTCGTTATACAACATGAAATATATACTAAACTAGCTGTCGATGAGTTGTTTGAAGAACGTTCACCCCTCTTTATACAACATGAAATATATACTAAACTAGCTGTCGATGAGTTGTTTGAGGAACGTTCACCCCTCGTTATACAACATGAAATATATACTAAACTAGCTGTCGATGAGTTATTTGAGGAACGTTCACCCCTCTTTATACAACATGAAATATATACTAAACTAGCTGTCGATGAGTTATTTGAGGAACGTTCACCCCTCTTTATACAACATGAAATATATACTAAACTAGCTGTCGATGAGTTATTTGAGGAACGTTCACCCCTCGTTATACAACATGAAATATATACTAAACTAGCTTTCGATGAGTTATTTGAGGAACGTTCACCCCTCGTTATACAACATGAAATATATACTAAACTAGCTGTCGATGAGTTATTTGAGGAACGTTCACCCCTCGTTATACAACATGAAATATATACTAAACTAGCTGTCGATGAGTTATTTGAGGAACGTTCACCCCTCGTTATACAACATGAAATATATACTAAACTAGCGGTCGATGAGTTATTTGAGGAACGTTCACCCCTCTTTATACAACATGAAATATATACTAAACTAGCTGTCGATGAGTTATTTGAGGAATGTTCACCCCTCTTTATACAACATGAAATATATACTAAACTAGCTGTCGATGAGTTATTTGAGGAACGTTCACCCCTCTTTATACAACATGAAATATATACTAAACTAGCTGTCGATGAGTTATTTGAGGAACGTTCACCCCTCGTTATACGACATGAAATATATACTAAACTAGCTGTCGATGAGTTATTTGAGGAACGTTCACCCCTCGTTATACAACATGAAATATATACTAAACTAGCTTTCGATGAGTTATTTGAGGAACGTTCACCCCTCGTTATACGACATAAAATATATACTAAACTAGCTGTCGATGAGTTGTTTGAGGAACGTTCACCCCTCTTTATACAACATGAAATATATACTAAACTAGCTGTCGATGAGTTATTTGAGGAACGTTCACCCCTCGTTATACAACATGAAATATAAACTAAACTAGCTTTCGATGAGTTATTTGAGGAACGTTCACCCCTCGTTATACAACATGAAATATATACTAAACTAGCTGTCGATGAGTTATTTGAGGAACGTTCACCCCTCTTTATACAACATGAAATATATACTAAACTAGCTGTCGATGAGTTATTTGAGGAACGTTCACCCCTCGTTATACAACATGAAATATATACTAAACTAGCTGTCGATGAGTTATTTGAGGAACGTTCACCCCTCTTTATACGACATGAAATATATACTAAACTAGCTGTCGATGAGTTATTTGAGGAACGTTCACCCCTCTTTATACAATATGAAATATATACTCAACTAGCTGTCGATGAGTTATTTGAGGAACGTTCACCCCTCGTTATACAACATGAAATATATACTAAACTAGCTGTCGATGAGTTATTTGAGGAACGTTCACCCCTCGTTATACAACATGAAATATATACTAAACTAGCTGTCGATGAGTTATTTGAGGAACGTTCACCCCTCTTTATACGACATGAAATATATACTAAACTAGCTGTCGATGAGTTATTTGAGGAACGTTCACCCCTCGTTATACAACATGAAATATATACTAAACTAGCTGTCGATGAGTTATTTGAGGAAAGTTCACCCCTCTTTATACGACATGAAATATATACTAAACTAGCTGTCGATGAGTTATTTGAGGAACGTTCACCCCTCGTTATACAACATGAAATATATACTAAACTAGCTGTCGATGAATTATTTGAGGAACGTTCACCCCTCTTTATACAACATGAAATATATACTAAACTAGCTGTCGATGAGTTATTTGAGGAACGTTCACCCCTCTTTATACAACATGAAATATATACTAAACTAGCTGTCGATGAGTTATTTGAGGAACGTTCACCCCTCTTTATACAACATGAAATATATACTTAACTAGCTGTCGATGAGTTATTTGAGGAACGTTCACCCCTCGTTATACAACATGAAATATATACTAAACTAGCTGTCGATGAGTTATTTGAGGAACGTTCACCCCTCTTTATACAACATGAAATACATACTAAACTAGCTGTCGATGAGTTATTTGAGGAACGTTCACCCCTCGTTATACAACATGAAATATATACTAAACTAGCTGTCGATGAGTTATTTGAGGAACGTTCACCCCTCTTTATACAACATGAAATATATACTAAACTAGCTTTCGATGAGTTATTTGTGGAACGTTCACCCCTCTTTATACGACATGAAATATGATACAGTTGAACATAATCTTTATTAGTCTTATCATTGTTATTATTTTTGTCTCCAAAAGTCTTTGATGAAAAAAACTTATATATATATATATATATATATATATATATATTATATTGAGTATAATATATATATATATATATATATATATTATATTCAAGCATTAATGAATGCTTTATATTATTGTTTTACTTTATGTCGTTTTAAGGAGGTTTACATTATGTACACCGACAAGTGCTGTCTTTGATACTAAATAGGTCCAACTGATCAGTATACGGGGCAATTTATATATGGTCAAGTAACATATACTCTAGAAAGAAGAGTATTTAAATAGAATCTGAACCAATTATTTAGTGTACAATATTTTATTATATAGGATAAGTCTGTTTTTAGCTTACTGATAACATCTTTATATCATAAACATCATTGATCTCTTTATCAATGTCTCCACCAATGGCAACCAACTATGCGTAATTATTCTGAAAGACAACTGAAAACAGAACCTATTTAATAAAACCAGACGTAAGTTACAAAGAATATTTATGGCACAGACATTTTCGAGGCAGCTCGAATAGTTGTTAAACTATCTTTTAAACAGTAAAAGTTACATATTAAGACTTCAAAGTAAAGAGTTAACGAAAAGATAGAGAAATATGTCACATTTAAAACAGTAAACCATAAAAACTGTGATTTATTTACGTATATATGGATTATTTATTTACGTATTATATGGACATTTGTGATTTATTTACGTAATACTAACCAAAAGAATAATTAAACCTCCTTTAAAACGTAATGAAAACTTTTGTGTTTTATTTACTTTATAAAATTTACAAAGACGGGTCATATTTCACTTTTTAGCAGTCTGTGTAGTGTTTATTGCATTATAGTTCATTCCTAATTTTGATACTACTACTGTAAACATTTAAAATGTCTTAGTTTTATAATACTATTTTTAATACAAACAACGTATAGTTAAATATTTATTTAAAATATATTATTTATAATTCACATACGGTCCCTTGACACGATTTATTTATTTATTTTTTTGTATATGAAGCATAAGTTGTGTGTCCATTTGTGTATAATGTCAACTATATGTTTATCAACATTACCACATTAATAAAGGTGTTTGTAGTGATTATGTGACAGTTTCACTAGTTTAAAATTACTATACAAATATTTCAATTATTGTAAGCAACATCATTATAAGTTAGTGGCAGGCAATATGTCCATTAATTCGTTAATTTATACTTTAAAAAATATGTACATAGTTTGCTTCGTCAATTAATTATCAAACACATTCTATACAAATATTGAATAATATTCTTTACGAACATTAAAAAAAAAGTATTTAATTTTTAAAAACAATTTGAGGGAAACATTTGTTTAAGGGTAAACACATATTGTAAGTATAAAAACGTCATATCTTAATACGATAATGCACGAATTTATGTTCGATCTGCTATCCTTTTGCTATTTAATACGTAATCAAGGAAAATTCACGTATAACGCTCTGTAATATTTATAGAAATATTTCATGATTTCTATACATTAATAATTAACTACCATATAAGTAACACTTCCCTGGCCTATTTTACTGCCTGCTTATAGGTGTTTGGTCAAACATTATCTTAGTAGAGTTACGTTGATATTTTGATCATACGAAAGCATTTATTTCCGATAAATAATAACCAAATCAAATAAATCGCGCAGTTAGACAGATCGGTTAGTACTGTAATTAACATTATTAGAGACCCGACAATCTCTCTTCATATAATTTAAACATCAATATGACATTAATAGTAAAAAAGTGTTTGTCCTTCAAATTACATTAGCCGGACAGATCAAATTCGAACAATTTAGGTAAAGAACTTATATTACTTATTCGGGTTATTTTAAAACATTTCCCAGAATTATTGTAATAATTTATCAAACTTTTCAGCTACTTTTGACTCTTGTAAAGAGTATAGCATCTTATATTTGAAATAAGCATTTTGTTACTACTATTACAATTAAATTTCAATTCGATTATACTGTTTGGTTGTACTACTTACTTATACTATTTCGTTATACTACTTACTATTTCATAGTATAGTATTTCATACTATTTCGTCATACTGCTTATACTATTTGGTTATACTATGTACTTATACTATTTGCTTATACTATTTGGTTATACTATGTACTTATACTATTTACTTATACTATTTGCTTATACTATTTGGTTATACTATGTACTTATACTATTTACTTATATTATTTGCTTATACTATTTGGTTATACTATGTACTTATACTATTTGCTTATACTATTTGGTTATACTATTTGGTTATACTATGTACTTATACTATTTGGTTATGCTACTTACTTATACTATTTACTTATACTATTTGGTTATGCTACTTACTTATACTATTTGCTTATATTATTTGGTTATACTATGTACTTATACTATTTGCTTATACTATTTGCTTATACTATTTGGTTATACTATTTGCTTATACTATTTGGTTATGCTACTTACTTATACTATTTGGTTATACTATGTACTTATACTATTTGCTTATACTATTTGGTTATACTATGTACTTATACTATTTGCTTATACTATTTGGTTATGCTACTTACTTATACTATTTGCTTATACTATTTGGTTATACTATGTACTTATACTATTTGCTTATACTATTTGGTTATACTATGTACTTATATTATTTACTTATACTATTTGCTTATACTATTTGTTTATACTATGTGCTTATACTATTTGCTTATACTATTTGGTTATACTATGTACTTATACTATTTACTTATACTATTTGCTTATAATATTTGGTTATACTATGTGCTTATACTATTTGCTTATACTATTTGCTTATACTATTTGGTTATACTATGTACTTATACTATTTGCTTATACTATTTGGTTATACTATGTACTTATACTATTTGCTTATACTATTTGGTTATGCTACTTACTTATACTGTTTGCTTATACTATTTAGTTATGCTACTTACTTATACTATTTGGTTATACTAGTTACTTATATTATTTGCTTATACTATTTGGCTATTCTACTTACTTATACTATTTGCTTATACTATTTGGTTATGCTACTTACTTATACTATTCGCTTATACTATTTGGTTATACTATGTACTTATACTATTTGCTTATACTATTTGGTTATACTATGTACTTAAACTATTTGCTTGTACTATTTGGTTATACTATGTACTTATATTATTTGCTTATAATATTTGGTTATACTATTTGCTTAAACTATTTGGTTATACTATGTACCTATACTATTTGGTTATACTATTTGCTTATAATATTTGGTTATACTATTTGCTTATACTATTTGGTTATAGTAATTGCTTGTACTATTTGGTTATACATTTGACTTATACTATTTGCTTATACTATTTGGTTATACTATGTACTTATACTATTTGGTTATGCTACTTACTTATACTATTTGCTTGTACTATTTGGTTATGCTACTTACTTATACTATGTACTTATACTATTTGGTTATGCTATTTACTTATACTATGTACTTATACTATTTGCTTATACTATTTGGTTATACTATGTACTTATACTATTTGGTTATACTACTTACTTATACTATTTGCTTGTACTATTTGGTTATGCTACTTACTTATACAATTTGCTTATACTATTTGGTTATACTATGTACTTATACTATTTACTTATACTATTTGCTTATACTATGTGGTTATACTATGTACTTATACTATTTGGTTATACTATGTGCTTATACTATTTGCTTATACTATTTGCTTATACTATTTGGTTATACTATGTACTTATACTATTTGCTTATACTATTTGGTTATACTATGTACTTAAACTGTTTGCTTGTACTATTTGGTTATACTATGTACTTATATTATTTGCTTATAATATTTGGTTATACTATTTGCTTAAACTATTTGGTTATACTATATACCTATACTATTTGGTTATACTATTTGCTTATAATATTTGGTTATACTATTTGCTTATACTATTTGGTTATAGTAATTGCTTGTACTATTTGGTTATACATTTGACTTATACTATTTGCTTATACTATTTGGTTATGCTACTTACTTATACTATTTACTTATACTATTTGGTTATGCTATTTGGTTATACTATGTACTTATACTATTTGGTTATGCTACTTACTTATACTATTTACTTATACTATTTGGTTATGCTACTTACTTATACTATTTACTTATACTATTTGGTTATGCTACTTACTTATACTATTTACTTATACTATTTGGTTATGCTATTTGGTTATACTATGTACTTATACTATTTGGTTATGCTACTTACTTATACTATTTGCTTGTACTATTTGGTTATGCTACTTACTTATACAATTTGCTTATACTATTTGGTTATACTATGTACTTATACTATTTACTTATACTATTTGGTTATGCTATTTGGTTATACTATGTACTTATACTATTTGGTTATACTATGTGCTTATACTATTTGCTTATACTATTTGCTTATACTATTTGGTTATACTATGTACTTATACTATTTGCTTATACTATTTGGTTATACTATGTACTTAAACTGTTTGCTTGTACTATTTGGTTATACTATGTACTTATATTATTTGCTTATAATATTTGGTTATACTATTTGCTTAAACTATTTGGTTATACTATGTACCTATACTATTTGGTTATACTATTTGCTTATAATATTTGGTTATACTATTTGCTTATACTATTTGGTTATAGTAATTGCTTGTACTATTTGGTTATACATTTGACTTATACTATTTGGTTATACTATTTGTTCATACATTTTGCTTATCCTATTTGCTTTTCCTATTTGTTTATACTATTGTGTTATACTATTTGTTTATACTTTTTGTTTGTACTATTTGCTTTTCGTATTTGTTTATACTATCGTGTTATACTATTTGCTTATCCTATTTGGTTATACTATTTATTTATTCTATTTGGTTGTACTATTTCCTTATTCTACTTAGTTATAATATTTGCTTATTCTATTTGGTTATACTATTTTGTTATAAAATTTGGTTATACTATTTGCTTATACTATTTCATTATAATACTTGGGTATAATATAAGAATATAAGAATAAGAATATATATTTATTTTCTCGAAATATATACATAAAATACATATAATTACATTCAAACATAAAAAGGTTTCTTCTTAATTCTCTGTTAACAAAATAAAACTTATACTACTAGAACAAAACCTTTCATAAATTACATATTTCAAGAAAATACTAGGACCTCCTAAGGCAATGCCTGTTTTAGAGGTTCCTTCTTTTCAAATAAATCTTAATATGCGCATGAGCAAATAATATTAATTTAAAATAAAAAATCCCAATTCTTCAAAATATAAACACTAATATAAAAACATAAATAGCTTAAACCTTAACTCTAAATTTAATGTTATCCTAACCCTAACAGTATAGCTATATAATACAATAATAGGAAACAAAATAAAAACGAAACAATTTATGATTAACCAAATATCAGGCTTGGGACTAATGACTAAAAATAATTAACAAATAAGTTCAATCGTTAGTTTTTCTGTTAACTTTTCAACTTATTCGTTAGTTTTGGGGATGTTTAACTTTTAACTTTAACTAGTTAACAAATTCACTAACGATTAAACTAACTCAGTTAGTTTTACAAACGAAGTACGGTTTGTCCCGTGGAATGTAGATAATGGCCTCAATCCCACGTATTCGCCGACAAACAAAGTCATGAGTCACATCCCATCCCTTTCCGCCATCTTCCTGCCCTGCCCATAATTAGTAGACACACCCAACGTGTCCCATTGTTGTTTGTCCAAGAATTTATTCAGTTAAAAATAATTGTTAACTTTCCCAAGTCTGCCAAATATGTACACTTTACTATGTTATCTGAAATAAATATATGATACAGTGAATAAGTATTTATAGAGTATCCATGTATATTTGCTTATTCTATTTGGTTATACTATTTAGTTACACAATTTGGTTATACTATTTGCTTATACTATTTCGCTATACTACTTAGTTATAATATTTGTTTATTCTATTTGGTTATACTATTTAGCTACACAATTTGGTTATACTATTTGCTTATACTATTTCATTATAATACTTGGGTATAATATTTGCTTATTATATTTGGTTATACTATTTGCTTATTTGTTCAAACAAAATAAACAATTTAAATAACAGGTTGGTTTTTAACCATTAAAACATTCTTACTATTTCCGCTCCCAATGTATTTTTCCCTTACTCAAAGACATACGAATACGAGCAATAATATTGCAAAAGTTTGGTTAATTTTACTTACACGTATGTGGAAATATGTCCCAAAGTTTAGGTTGACTGGTTTATTAATTTTTGCGTTTTATAAATTTTATTTATTCTAAAAAACGTTCTTAGTAAAGAAAGGTTACCAAAATAATTGGTTACTGAAGATTTACTTCCACGTCAGTGGTCTTTCTCTATATTAATTTACTAAATGTTTCTTTTGAGTATGAAATATTGTACTTAAAATGAAAAATAAATATTTTTGTCGATACTGCATTACAATAATTTATTTTAAAAACTCACACCACAAGTATTATTGTAACAATATTCATCTATTCCATGTCTGTATCTACAACATTTACTTTATTTGATGAATAAAGCTGAAACTGAATCTACTTTGCAGTTGAATATCGTTGATGGGAGGTTACTCAACTTGGTCTCAAGTTCTCTTGCTATTCAAAGTCAGTTTGTGTACTATATTGAATGTCCCATGTAACTTGAGGAAACACTAATAGTGAAGTTTGTAGTTTCCATTAATTATTCAGATAGCTACAATAATTAATTCAGATAATAATTCCTTTATACAAGTTAAATAACAAATAGTACATCTCTTAATTCAAGTTAAGTCGTTTATATTAACATTTACAGTGAATGGTTGTACAATTTATTGAATTTGTAATTAAACGAAATTCTCATATGTAACATTCTATTTTTATATGTAAATATGGGATGAAATAAAAAAAAACTGTCACATTCTTATGACATATACTTAGCTACCTTGTCGTGTTTATTTTTTGAGGTAATTGTTGTGTTAAGGTCGTATATTTCATGTATTTACTAAGACAGTAGAAACTGAGGTTATATAAATTAGAGTTCAGGAAATTTAAGTATATTTGTACTTTCCAAAGAGCTCCTAGATGTTGAATGGAGGTTACCATGTTTAATGACCCAATAGTTTTTATATACCGTAGCCCTTTTTAATAATCCAGGAGAAGTTTAATTTAATTATATTATAATACTTTATTTCAATCGTTGATTGAACAGTGCAGAATATACATGTAAAATAAACGTGAATGGAAGATTTCTATAAGTTCATTGTAAATTTTACACAACATATTCTCCTTAGGTCTTGAGTAAATATTTTGGGATTCTTGGAATAAGTACTTTTGTTTAAACACTGGCTACATAAGCTTAAGAGTTCTAGTTACATCGTGACAGTCTAATCAAAACAAAAGATGCAAACATTTATCAATTTAAAATATAAAAATCTATTTTCAATATTATAAACCTAATAGGATCATATATCTGATAGGGATGCCAAAATCTTATTTATAACGAGTTTAATTTTTATAAAAGTTAGATAATATGGTATTTTCGACAGGTGCACGAAAAAACTAAAATATGTTTTGGATACATTGACATAATATAATGTTCGTTTAATGTTTTTAGTAAACCAGGACATTCTTTAGAGTAGCTAAATATTTATATTTAGCAATTTTTATTTTTTAATTAAGAGTAAATAAAAGCTGTATTATTGAGTAATCTATGTGGAGTTAATACACCTTCAACAGTCATGTGATGTAATACGGAGAGGTGAATAGAACACCGCACACAGCAACGGAGCCAACCTGTATCTCTAAAGACCGTCCTCCAGCTTCAATTACAGGTATTTTCTCAAAGGGATGAGCTGAGCTAATGATCCCTCAATGGAACTTATCCAATAAAGATTTCCAACTCATCATTTTGAAACTTACTCCTTAAGGACAGCAGGGGTTTCTTTAAAAATATGTTAACAAACTAAAGAGTGAAATTCAAGTATTAGTATTTTATGGGATAAATGGTATTTGATCAAAATGCAAAGGAAATATTAATAAAGAAGTAGGTTGAAATATTAACTTCTTTCTACAGCATATTTATTCTTTGTTATATTAAAATATTGAATATATTCAATTGATTACCTTTGTCAACAATTCAACATTCGTCGTTCTAGTTACAATCATTTCAGCATTAAAATGCCATTTCCAGACACAATAAGACAAAACAGACTTGGTTAAACTTTATTAAACACAAACACAATATTGATTAACATTTTAAACATTCAAAATATGCACTAGGACAGGTCTGTCACAAAAATTAAATTATTCCATGTGAAGAAACGATCGTAACCACTACGACAAATTTGAACTGTTGACAAGGGTATTTAATTTAATATAGTCATAAAATAGTTCAGGGGTAAATAAAAAGGTTTTACAAGTACAGTTTGTTCGTAATTGATAAAAATTTACTTTATTACATAACACTTCAAATACATTACACTTCAATCTATTGAAATATTGAAACTAGTACTAAAATCAATATGAGTTATTACAAAAGAATATCTTTCACAGCCATATCGTTTACAAAAAAATTACTTTAAGTTACCGTGACTTTATACATGTATGTGGAAAATGTTTTTCATATTAACAGTACAAGTAAACGTTACACAACACAAATGTATTACAATATAAGCACAAAATGACAAATATATATTTCAATACAAGTACAAAATGCACAAATATTATGGTGATCGATTTTGGTGATCGATCTTTATAAAACTCTTTTAAAAAATCAACCGATGCAATTTACTAAGTGATGACTGGTAATTATACTACGCTTATAAGGGTACTATATTTTACATTAATTTTTTTAATATAAAACATAAAACGTTGGTAAACTACTTTAAAAATTTCTGTTAAGGGCAGCAAAATCTTATGTATTGTTTTAAAGTTACATTTTTCATGTACTTAATTAATGTAGTTACTGATGTCCTCTATCTTACGTCTAATTCCATTTATGACGATAATGTTAGGTCACTTGTATATAACAGTTAATATTTTTTTCGTGAACAAAATATGTTTTCCTTGCTGGAAAACACATCAAAAACAAAACGAGTATAATGTTTAGAATTATATTGAAATCTGCTATTTATTTACTTAGAGGTCCACAAAATATTCTATACGTTTTGTATAGAATAATGGAATATAACTAAAATAACTGATAGTTATAAACAAACAACGGCATGACAGTGAAGAATAACAGCTGATTAACGAATATAATAACATAAAGAGGCTAAAATTGTAAAATTGACCGATTCATGGCAAATGTTGTCAAATAAGTTAGGTGTTCAAGTTAGAAAAAAATATAACAAATAAAAGTTAAATTATCAATTTAGTTGTGCTAAATTGAAATAAATAAATGTTCTATACTGACATATTTGTTTTTATATCTCTCCTATTACAAACACTTCTACATTATACTGTAACATGGTATTTTTATACACAAGTTAACGAACACCGTAATTTATAGAGAGAACAGCTGATAGATCAGCTGGGTGATTTGTAGACCAACAACCTGCCACTGATAATTGGGGTAACATTATAAAATATCACACATTCGGCTCTAATCATGATATATTTTAATAATTAAATGATTAAAGAATATTTTGGTAATTTTAAACACGTTTTTAAATATTATAGGGATAAGTGTTATCTTAAATGCCAAAAGTACCGACGCATTGTTGAGTATACACGTCATTTAAAATATATTTCTAGAATTCGTTTTTTTAAATGTAAATAACTTATTAATGGGATTTTATATTGTATAAATAAAAATATTTCGTTTTCTATTTCATTTCATGTTATTAGGCCTACAATCACAATTTAATTTGTGTTATTAAAGGGGTTACTAATAAAAAATATTTTACAGTAAGTAATAAATTTATATTAAAAATAGTCGATAAAACATGAGTATATGGTGTTGATGTAAAAAATATTAACTTACGCGTTGGTTTTAGAATATTTTAAACAAAATACGAATCCTTATATAAATATTAAAATACTATAAAATGAATGTACACAATTGGTTTTTTACAAGTTAGAACGAGCATATCCTTAACCACCACCATAAAAAGTAATGGGCACCCTAATTGTAACCACAAAAGCAGTGATTATGCCGTTGGGGACATTAGAAACTACCGACATGACCCCTTTCACTGTCATGACATTGTTGGTTTTAATGCAATTATTCTTTGGTTTGATTACCAACCTAAGGTTGATCATAACAATTTCGTGACTTTCACGTTATATTGATTAAAAACAAATTTAGTGTAAATCTATTTTTATTTAATGGAGAAAATTGTGTTATATTGCTAAAACATATAATTCCTTTTGCGTTAAATATAATCGTACAATATTAATTATAAACAGAAATGTATAAAAGGGTTTATTTTAATACGAGGATATTTGTATCTGTAAAACATGAGATTTTTACTTTTCACTTTCACTTCGTTTCAAATCACAAAAATATACAAAATACATTAACTCATCTGAGCTTTCTACTACTTTAATTCATGCCAGCAATGGTCAAAAACTATTGTAATAAATATTTACAAAATTTGGTTATACTATTTGCTTATACTATTTCATTATAATACTTGGGTATAATATTTGCTTATTATATTTGGTTATACTATTTGCTTATTTGTTCAAACAAAATAAACAATTTAAATAACAGGTTGATTTTTAACCATTAAAACATTCTTACTATTTCTGCTCCCAATGTATTTTTCCCTTACTCCAAGACATACGAATACGAGCAATATTATTGCAAAAGTTTGGTTAAATTTACTTACACGTATGTGGAAATATGTCCCAAACTTTAGGTTGACTGGTTTATTAATTTTTGCGTTTTATAAATTTTATTTATTCTAAAAAACGTTCTTGGTAAAGAAAGGTTACCAAAATAATTGGTTACTGAAGATTTACTTCCACGTCAGTGGCATTTTTCTATATTAATTTACTAAATGTTTCTTTTATGTATGAAATATTGTACTTAAAATGAAAAATAAATATATTTGTAGATACTGCATTACATTAATTATTTTAAACACTCACACTACAAGTATTGTAATAATATTCATCTATTCCATGTATATATGTATCTATAACATTTATTTTATCTGATGAATAAAGCTGAAACTGAATCTACTTTGCAGTTGAATATCGTTGATGGGAGGTTACTCAACTTGGTCTCAAGTTCTCTCGCTATTCAAAGTCAGTTTGTGTACTATATTGAATGTCCCATGTAACTTGAGGAAACACTAATAGTGAAGTTTGTAGTTTGTGTACTATATTGAATGTCCCATGTAACTTGAGGAAACACTAATAGTGAAGTTTGTAGTTTGCATTAATTATTCAGATAGCTACAATAATTAATTCAGATAATAATTCCTTTATACAAGTTAAATAACAAATAGTACATCTCTTAATTCAAGTTAAGTTGTTTATATTAAAATTTACAGTGAATGGTTGTATAATTTATTGAATCTGTAATTAAATGAAATTCTCATATATAACATACTATTTTTATATGTGAATATGGAATGAAATAAAACAACTGTCCCATTCTTATGACATATACTTAGCTACCTTGTCGTGTTTATGTTTTCGAGGTAATTGTTGTGTTAAGGTTGTATATTTCATGTATTTACCAAGACAGTAGAAACTGAGGTTATATAAATTAGAGTTCAGGAAATTGAAGTATATTTGTAATTTCCAAAGAGCTCCTAGATGTTGAATTGAGGTAATCATGTTTAATGACCCAATAGTTTTTACATACTATAGCCCTTTTTAATAATCCAGGAGAAATTTAATTTAATTATACTATAATACTTTATTTCAATCGTTAATTTTTGCAAAGGTGTACAAAATACATGTAAAATAAACGCGAATGGAAGATTTCCTATAAGTTCATGGTAAATTTTACACAACAAATTCTCCTTAGATCTTGAGTAAATATTTTAGGATTCTAGGAATAAGTATTTTTGTTTAAACATTGGTGACCTAAGCTAAAGCTTTCGAGTTACTTCGTGACAGTCTAATCAAAACAAAAGATGCAAACATTTAGCAATTTAAAATAAAAATGTATTTTCAATATTATAAAAACTTAATAGGATCATATACCTGATAGGGATGCCAAAATCGTATTTATAAACAGTTTAATTTATTATAAAAGTTAGATAGTATAGTATTTTCGGCAGGTGCAAAAAAAAAAAATTATGTTTTTGATACATTGACATAATATAATGTTCGTTTAATGTTTTCAGTAAAACAGGACAGTCTTTAGAGTAGCTAAACATTTATATGTAACAATTTTAATTTTTTTTAATTAAGAGTAAATAAAAGCTGTATTATTGAGCGATCTATGTGGAATTAATACACCTTCAACAGTCATGTGATGTAATACGAAGAGGTGACTAGAACACCGCACACAGCAACGGAGCCAACCTGTATCTCTAAAGACCCTCCTCCAGTTTCAATTACAGGTATTTTCTCAAAGGGATGAGCCGAGCTAATGATCCCTCAATGGAACTTATCCAATAAAGATTTTCAACTCATCATTTTTAAACTTACTCCTTAAGGACAGCAGGGGTTTCTTTAAAAATATGTTAACAAACTAAAGAGTGAAATTCAAGTATTAGTATTTTATGGGATAAATGGTATTTGATCAAAATGCAATGGAAATATTAATAAAGAAGTAGGTTGAAAAGTTAACTTCTTTCTACAGCATATTTATTCTTTGTTATATTAAAATATTGAATATATTCAATTGATTATCTTTGTCAACAATTCAAAATTCGTCGTTGTGGTTACAATCATTTCATAGTTTATCATTCATAGTTCATAAAATGCCATCTCCAGACACAATAAGTCAAAACAGACTTGGTTAAACATTATTAAACACAAACACAGTATCAATTAACATTTTAAACATTCAAAATATGCACAAGGACAGGTCTGTCACAAAAATTAAATTATTCCAATTGAAGAAACGATCGTAACCACTACGACAAATTTGAACTGTTGACAAGGGTATTTAATTTATCATATTGTCATAAAATAGTTCAGAGGTAAATTAACAGGTTTTACAAATATCGAAGAACCTCTGGTTCGTAATTGATAAAAATTTACTTTATTACATAACACTTTAAAACATTACACTTCAATTTATTAAAATATTGAAACTAGTACTAAAATCAATATGAGTTATTACAAAAGAGTATCTTTCACAGCCATATCGTTTACAAAAACATTTACGTGAAGTTACCGTGATTTTATACATGTATGTGGAAAATTTTTTTAATATTAACTGTACAAGTAAACATCATACAAAACAAATGTATTACAATATAAGCACAAAATTACAAATATATATTTCAATACAAGTACAAAATGCACAAATATTATGGTGACCGATTTCGGTGAACCACGCTCATCTTCCTCAGACCAGAGGGATTCACAAAATATACCCTCTGGTTGGTATGTGTACCAACACGTATTATGCTAATTAAAAAACTATTTTAATATTAAATCCACTGATGCAGTTAACTATGTGATGACTGGTAAATATACCACACTTATAAGGGTAATATATTTTACATTAAGTTTTTAAATATAAAACATAAAACGGTAAACTACTTTAAGAATTTTTGTTAAGGGTAGTAAAATCTTATATGTTGTTACATTTTCCATGTACTTAATTAACTTAGTTACTGATGTCCTCTTTCTTACGTCTAATTCCATTTATGGTGATAAAATTAGTTCACTCTTATGTAATAGTAAATTTATTTTTGCGAAAAATAAATAATCAAATACGTGAACAGAATATTTCTGCCTTACTGGAAAACACTTCAAAATCAAAAACGCGTATAACGTTTAGAGTTATATTGAAATCTGCTAATTACGAGTATTTACTTAGAGGTCCACAAAATATTCTATACGTTTTGTATAGAATAATCGAATATAACTAAAATAACTAATAATTTTATAAACAAACAACGACATGACATTGAAGAATAACAGCTGGTTAACGAATATAATAACATAAAGGGGCTAAAATTGTGAAATTTACCGATTCTTGGCAAATGTTGTCAAACAAGTGTTCAGTAAGAAACAAATATAACAAATAAAAGTTAAACTATCAATTTAGTTGTGATATCAAAACTAAATTGATAAAAGTTATATTATCAATTTAAACTATATTTTTAAACACAATTTAACGAACACCGTAATTTATAGAGAGAACAGCTGATAGATCAGCTGGGTGATTTGTAGACCAACAACCTGCCACTGCTAATTGGGGTAACATTATAAAATATTACAAATTCGGCTCTAATCATGATATCTTTTAATGATTAAAGTTTTAAATGGTTAAAGAATATTTTGATAATTTTAAACATTGTTTTAAATACTTTAGAGATAAGTGTTATCTTAAATGCCAAAAGTACCGACGCATTATTGAGTATACACGTCATTTTAAATATATTTTTAGAATTCGTTTTTTTAAATGTAAGTAACTTATTAACGGGGTTTTATGCTGTATAAAAAATTATTTTGTTTTCTATTTCATTTTATGTTAGTAGACCTATAATCACAATTTAATTTGTGTTGTTGAAGGGGTTACTGATAAAAATATTTTACAGTAAGTAATAAATTTATATTTAAAAGATTTGATAAAACATGAGTATGTGGTGTTGATGTAAAAAAATATTAACTTACGCGTTGGTTTTAGAATATTTTAAACAAAATACGAATCCTTATATAAATATGAAAATAATATAAAATGAAACGATACAATTAGTTCTTTTACAAGTTAGAACGAGCATGTCCTTAACCAACACCATAAAAAGTAATGGGCACCCTAATTGTAACCACAAAAGCAGTGATTATGCCGTTGGGGATATTAGAAACTACCGACATGACCTCTTTCACTGTCATGACATTGTTGGTTTTAATGCAATTATTCTTTGGTTTGATTACCAACCTAAGGTTGATCATAACAATTTCGTGAATTTCACCTTATATCGATTAAAAACAAATTTAGAGTAAATATATTTTTCTTTAATGGAGAAAATTGTGTTTTATTGCTAAAACATATAATTTCTTATGATTTAAATATAATCGTACAGTATTAATTATAAACAGAAGTGTATATAAGGGTTTATTTTAATACGAGTATATTTGTATCTGTAAAACATGAGATTTTTACTTTTCACTTTCACTTCGTTTCAAATCACAAAAATATACAAAATACATCAACTCATCTGAGCCTTCTACTACTTTAATTCATGCCAACAATGGTCATAAACTATAATTCATGCAATCCATTCGTGCAACAATATGAATGATTTTTTTGCTCCTTTAACTGTGAAGTTTTTTCATTCTTAGAAGAAAAGCTTTTTCACTTCAATCAAATAAAATTCATTTTTGTTTTAAATGTTCATACATTCACTCAGCGTATATGTGTAATTAAATTTATATAGTCGTAATAATACATTATATTGACTGCATTACTGTTGAAAGGCCTCAAAGTAAACGTTTCTAATATTGGTTTGAGTTGTATTTATTATTACAGTATAATAATATCATTAATATAATAAAGTGTTTTCAGCTGATAGTACTCGTAATAGGAAAGGCAATGCCATTTAGTATTTGTTCACCAGTAATAATACCTCATTAGCCATTATTGCACTGACTAACATCAACCAACCGTAATGAGGGGGGCTCATTACAGTCGTTAGGTATAGATGTTACCTTTATCAAAAATAATTTCATTCTTGTGCGAGTCACTCTAGTCTGAGGATAATAAAGGAGGTTTATAGGAAACTCAACCTATTATAGGAAACTCAAAGTGTAGGTACAAACCTTCGTTAGATATTTGGGAGTAAATGAATCACGAAGTTCAGCCGACAGGAACATGAGGGGATGTGCAGTCTATCATTCTGACTGTTATCATTCTGTAACTTATTTATATATTAAATATATGCAAATAAAGCATATATTTATGTGTTACAAGAGTTAAGAAACTTTGAAAACTTACAGGAAACATATGCAGAATTTAAAGTGAAAAATGTTATGTAGATTGAGGAAAAATATTGTCGGCCCTATTGCTTTTAGCAAAATTGACAAAATAAAATAACGTAACAGAATAATGTTCTAACTGACATAATAAAAGATCTGATTGTTACTCAGAGACTGAGTAGGATGTTGCCCACTTCTTTAAGACACCCACCCACCATCCCTATACAAGGAATGGAGCTACACTTTCTCCTTGCATGATTTGTAAGGGCACACGCCTGGGTGCAGATGAAACAGTTGAGCCTATTCCTGCATTGATTTCCTCCAACCATCAACATTAGTTTAGCAGCAGCAGTTTCCTAATAAGGTCCATTTGATCCTGACACTAAACAAGGCTCAAAGACAGCCTTTGAGTATCGTCGGACTGTTTGTTCTAAAACTTGGCAATATTGATGTCAGAGGTACAAAGGAAATATGATATTCGAATCAAAACATGTTTATATTTTGCAGAAGTTACAACCTAAATCTACCAACTATATATTTATATATAAATCTACAAACTATACATGTAAATAAGAAATACGAACCATATGTTCTTATATTACAAATCCAACACAAGTTCTTCTACACGTAATTAAGCTACACCATTGAGGCCTGCCCCTGTTTTAAATATTCCTTGACACTGTAAAACCAGTGGAGCAGTAAAAACTCTTTGTCTTTACGCTTGAATGTCTTCAAACCACTCTCACACCTAATTGAACCAGGCAGCGAGTTGTAAAGTCTGAGAGCATTGTATGATAAAATGAATTTCCAAAAAGGCAGTTGTGTAATGTGTTTCTCTCTGATTTTATTGCAAGTTTAAATTGATTTTCAAAAGTAACTGGTATGTAGCCATAATATATGTACAGAAGTTTAGATGGTATCATTTGATTGGTTGTTTACTTAAAGTTTATATTCTGTTTCCATAATAGAATGTTAAATGCAATAAATATGAAATAAAGAAATTTTCAAATTTTAATTTCAGTGTTCTTTTATTTTACTACCATAATAACTGATATACGAAAGTTATAAGTCTATAATATTCACTTTAAATGTAATGCAAATCAGTTTATTTTTCAAGCATTTTCCACAATTTTATCCAAAACTATTAGGTTTATAAAAAATATTAATAAATATTTAAAATCACATTTAAAAAACAAAACTCAAATAAGTAATGTGGGTTTCTATTACTAATTACAAAGTTGGCCACCATATAGCTCTAAATAGTGGATCGATTTTCTAAATTGTATTTTAAATCTTTAATGTTATCCAAAAAATATGAGAAGAGTAAAATGAGATAGTTTCAATATTATAATGGATATTTACTTTTTCTGTTATTATTATTCTCAACTTCAATGTTTTTAAATTACTGTTATTACATATCGGGTTGTAAGGGACAAGAAACAAAACATTTAATTTAAAGCAAATGGGCGATTAATCTAACTTCACGAAAGTTGTTTCTTTAATTGTCAGTAATAAAGTGGAAATGGAACGTCAGCTATTAAATTAGTTTTAATGTGTACAGATTGTGCTTTGTTCTGACATTTGCTTTCTTTAACTCGTGGCATGGTTCTATATTTTAATAAACATTTATATTTATTATCACTAATAACTTACTATATCGTATAATACAACGTAGATTGTACAAAAACACAGTAAACCTATATTACATAGTGGTTTTTCATTTCAAACATCATAAATATTACATTTTGTGATAGATTTGAACAGTGATAAACGATGTGACAAATTCAATATAGAGATTCCTAATTTTGATTTGCACTAGAAAATTAATAAATACATTAGGTACTTTAATTTTTTAAATATATTAAAACACTGTCAAATTTAAATAATCAACTGTTAGTAGTAATATATTTATTCTATACTAGGTTTTACTATCAATACTATTTACTAGTTGTAAAACTATAATATTAACTTTAAAATCTTAAAAAATGTATCATTTTAAATATGTTTTATGGTTAAATTTGTAGAAAAAATAATCACTGTTTTATATTTTGTAGTTTGATGTTTATCCTGTTACCACCATAAACAACTAACTTATATGACACAATATAGTACGAATACTATTCAAACGTTTAGTTTTAGTAATTGAAATAAATATATACTGTAGTATGTAGTTGAAATGGTCCAACGGTAGGACATTTATTGGGTCAACTACAAATCAAAAGTGATATAGTAACAGTGCTATCAATATGTTCAAATGTATCACATTTACTGTATCACAAACCATTATTGAAGCAACCTTTCAAAGAAACTTTTTAGTCACGACCTTATAAAAACAACAGGTTATAATCTATGAATTGTTTAGCAATTTTTTAGACCTAGCTTTGTTAGCGCAATTGTTAATATAAATGTTATGTAGCATGCAAACACTCCGCTAATTTATTTATAAATTATTCTTTTATTGAAATTTAATTTCCGTTTTAAATAAAATGTTTTTGTAATATATAATTTTTTTGTTACCAGATTTAGTCTCAAAAGAAATAAAAATTCCAGCATATCCAATGGTTTATGCATACATAAAATAAAAACAATTGTATTTTAATATATAAATATATATATATATATATATATATTTATTTATTTATACAGAGTTCTGACCACCCTCATAGCAACATTAAATATATAAAACAACAACGTTTCCTTGTGTGTAACGCATATAAGCCTAAAATACCACATCTCTAGGGTATGTGTGAACTTTCGCCTACACAATTGGAGTTTCTTTAAAACATTTAAAATAATATTGTAAGATTACCAAGTATATTGATTGTTTTAAATGTGTTAAAGAAACATTTACTATATGATCGTAATATTTTATTCTGAAGACTATTCACGCATTATTTATAACCGGACTATCATTACCGTATATATGTTGTAAATATGTAAAGCCCAAACTAATTCTAACTTCCTTCTAAATATCTTGATGTTTCTGAACTTGGTGACAAGTTTCTTCCTCATTATCTAGGCAGGGTTAAAGTCTGTAGAATGAAACATTATAAACCTAATTACGGCAGTACATGTTTTAAAACTAAAAATGCGATTCACAGGAAATCTACGCAGAGCATTCCATTTGGTTTTGAAGTCAAAAAGTTACTTTAAAACCTCTTTTAGTCATACTTTTATTACGTACTTAAAGGAACAAAATGTAAAAAATTGTGTACTTAATTATGCTACGTGATACATGTAAATCAAGTACATAAATAACAGTTTGCTATTGAAGCCCATTATATGATTAATATGTTTCTGGTGAAGTTGATTAGTTTCTTAATCTGCCTAATCACAGAAAGTATTTGGCTTTAATTAAGTACAGTTTTTTAATTAGTAAGAATGTCTGTCCAGATTTAAGGACTGTGTGACTTGAATTTCTTGTTAACATAGCGGATGAAAGAATATAAAATTAGGTATTATTTTACGACTCTTCACAAATTGTGGAAATTAAAGGCCAATAACATCAAATATTTATTTGGCTCATAATAACCATATTTACTGTGGAAGTACTGTGTAATAGAAAAACTTTAGATCCATTCAAAGAAAATAAAACCCTCAGACAACAAAAAACTTAGTCCTGCAAAAATGTGGTTCTAAAAACACATTGTTCGATGGAAAAGTAAAACTTGGGAATAAAACAAAGTTAAAACAGTTAATTTTTAGGTAAAGTGACACACTGGATAGAATATTTTACAGTAAAGGCACAGTATGAAAGTATTGGTTTATATGCGTATAATGCATATAACGTCCTTGGTTTATACGCGTTATCCATACTTCTTAGGCTTTCTATTGGAGGAGAGTGACTGAACCTAATTGCTATTTTCATTCGTTGATTTTATATTAAGTGCACAGTTATACCAACCTCATAGCAGTATTAGAAATATCAAACAACAAAATTTCCTTGTGTGTAACGCATATAAGACTAAAATATCACATCTCTAGGGACGTTAATTCTACTACTACCAAAATAGAGGATTATAAAGTTACAGTGTTCTGTGTTATTATGTTCAGAATATTTATAACACAAACTATATAATTACCTACGTTATTATTTAAATTCGTAAGATACAAAATTATCTTACGATTTTATATTTAATATGTATTTAAAATATTAAATATAACGAGGTTTTTGTTTTACGAAGTGTTTTATACAGTAAATTAATTATAATTAAATTCAAATTACGAATTTACTTAGAGAGTACAGCTTTTAATTAACTATCCAAGAGATGTACTAAATGCTACCTGCATTGAAGCAATTATTTGTATCAGACGACCTCTTCAAAGAGAGGATATTTTTTAATTATATATTACAAATTACAAAACTTAGTATGGTTCTTAACTCCACACTTATTTTTGTGAATTTCATATTCACAATGATTAAATCTAAACTTATTTTTCATTCCCATTCTGATATAAAAAAAATACATCTTATGACCTGTTAAAATCCTTATGCTTTAAAATTTAAAACAATTTTCGGACCTTTTCCGTTAATTGTTCGGAATTTCCGTTAACCTCTATTAGTTTCGGAACTTCACTATCTCTACTTTTTATAGCAATCACGGTTAGGTCAGGTTATGTTAGGTTAGATGGCTACTTTCACAATGATGGCAAAGGCTGACCAATGAATGACATACCGCCGAATGTGCTCTCCATGTGTAAGTTCTTGGAAAGCGATAAGATAAGGCCAGTGATATCGGATTCCTAGCGGATAAGGAATACCAAACTGGACGTAAACATTATTGGGGAACAGTTTTAAGAGAAATAGAATATTTATCAAGCGATAGTGAATTAACGGAAACGAAAAAGTGGTGGTAGTAAATTAACGGAAAAGATCCCAATTTTCTGTTACACTCATCATTCTATGTGAGTATATCCCGAGTATATAGTGAAAGGTAATATGTATAGAGCCATCGTTGAACGAGGCACCTAGCATTCAATCAGAGCTTAAATTCTTCTCCCTTGCAATTACTAGTATTTTCTCAAAAGGATTAGATGTGCTAATGGTCCCTCTGTGGAACTCATCCGATAACGACTTCTAACGTTGATTTTAAAATACTATAAGATGTTTGATTACCAATCGAAAATAAACTAAAATTTTGTTAGTTATCTTGGATTTGTGATATAGTTGATTTATATATATTGTATAGAAACAATTGTAAACTGACCATATGTGTGTTGTATAGCTAATAAACTTGTTTCTAGCGTGCGTTCGTTAAAGCATGTATTTATATTTTTGGTAAGTATATGGAACAGGGGCCTTGTCGATTATTTTGCTGACATTTTTTCATAGTAAATACGTAACTAAAAAACAAGAATAGAGTAGATTTTTTTCGCCCGAAAAACCAAAATAACTACAAAAAGTGTGGAAAGATGGATAAATGTTTTTTTCCATAAGTATTTGGTTATTCATATTTTGCGGAATGGTGTCCTGATCACGAATATACAAGGGTGCCGGAAATGTTCCGATTTTAATAAGTTTACGTCGTGTTAGAAAAGGGCTAGGTAGTGTATTGATAGGTTAGATGAAGTTAGGTTTAGTTAGGGTGTGTTAGTTTTTGTTGGGTCTGGTTAGGTTAGGATTGGTCCAAATAAACATAACCAAACGTGCACGCACTTCAGGAGAATTTATCTTTCTTGCACAACATAATTTTATTCGATTAAAGAAATAAGTCATAAATAATATAAATCTAGAAATGTAAGTTCATGTATTAATACTAGCCAAAAGTATAAGTGTCTTCTTCGAAAATCAAAAAAATTTAAGGCAAATTAATTAAACGAGTAGTAAGGTCAAAACCAACATATCTCCAAGTTTAACTTAAACATTAAAGAAATATAATCATTGAAGGCTTGAATAGTAGTACTACCAAATAATATGTAGCATTTTTCCTATTTTCTAATCTCTTTTATACTAACTCGGAAAATATATCTTATACCCAGTTTTACATAGAATATTTTTTCATTAAGTAATTATCCAAAATAATCTGTTTTTACTGTTTCAAAACTGTTACAAAAAAATTTTACAAAACTTTTTATTATGTATTCAGTAGTTAAATATAAATGCCCTGTCATGGGAAATATATTTCATGATGAAATATTATATTCACAGTTGATTTCACCAACGGAGGTAAATTTAGTGGGTCAACCATAAATCAAACCGGATAGGGAAACAGTGACGTTAATAAATGCAGACACATGATGTGCGTCGTACTACGCAGCTTCATTTAAGGAACCTTTCAAACTACTTTATAGTTACAATCTTGATACAATTTACATCGTGCGTTAAATTGGGTTTCGTATACTCTTCAGCGTAATAAAATGTGTGTATAGTAGATATTTTATTTGTAATTATTTATCAATCATTTACATCATCTTCTTATCTGTTTTTACTATTATTTTTGTGTTGATAACGATATTTCTATTTATAGCACGTTTTGCCTCTCAAGACTCAATTCAAGTACATAAGTATTTAAGTATTTTCTTAATGCGAGCAATTAGAGTGTTTTAATAGTATAAATTATTGGTGAAAATGTGTAAAATTAGTTGACGAGTATATATTGTAACGTTACATAAATTACATATTTTCAATCTTTGTTATTTCGATGCCTTATAGCTTTATTTCTTAAATAACTTAAGTGATCCAACATATCCAATATATTTCTACAATACAAATTGTAGTTCATTAAAGAAATATTATAAGAATAAAAAGTATAATATGTAGTCATTTTTATGCATAAAATAAACGTGCATCACATACTTGAAATATATTTAAGTAATAAATATTAATCATGGATTGGAGATAATAGGAGCATTGACTTGCCAATATAAATTTGTATGGCTCTAAATAATTCAAACTCCTGCCTGAATATCCTCAATGCTGGGTGAACTTAGTGTCAAGTTTCTACATTCAAAATCAGGCTGTGCAGTTTAACTAATAATTCAATATATGTTTATTTCTATACTACGGTTTGACATTTACCAAGCAGTAAGTTTAATGAGCGGGCAAAACACAAATTACATTGTTTTTTTAAGGTAAATCGTTAATTTTAAAATCCTTTTAATCCTCACTTCAACTTTAATAAAAAGAACTAAAGTTACGACTGTATAGAACCATAATAGATAGATGCTTTGTGTTAGAAGTAAATCCATAGCAAATTTATAGCTGTCAATAGTTTATTTTTTTAGTTTCCTCATACTCCTGATTATTGGTGTAATAAAAATATTTTCAACCTTTACTTGTAAACCTTATATATTTGTAGTGATATACGAGTTATTCAATTTCATCAACTTGGCCGCAAATAGGATCTGTGAAACAAAAATTACAACAAAGTTTAAATGGGGGACCTTCCTCATTTACAGTTACTATTAAAAAATCAACGTTTTTCATATTTTACTTAACGTACTCAGTACTACTGTTTGTGTAAAACTTACAGTCAATAACCAGTGCTCGTAGTGCGTGAAGTATTATTGTCTTTTTTAGTTTTGTTATATAAAATAACTACGAATACTAATTATTGACTTTAGGATATTCTAAAACAATAGCGATACAAAAGTCAATCCAACAATTAGTAACATTTAATATCATCAGCTGACTGTGAATACTCAGAAAACAAACAGCTGTTAGTAAAAACTAGCTGTCATTTAAACATTATGAAAAACGCTAATATTATAAAATTATTGCAAAATATTATGAAATAAATTTGAACAAATGCAAGTTTTTAATTATAATCAGTCTTCATTTATTATTACTACCATAAAAACTGATGTATGAAAGTTATAACTCCATAATATTTACTATAAAGATAATACAAATCAGGTGTTGATTTTTGAAACTTTATCAGCCATTTTTTTTCCAAAGCTATTAGGTTTCTGGAAATAACAAAATAACAAAGATTTAATATCACGTTAAAACATAAAACTATAATAAAAATTGGGTTTCCATTACAAATTTCAAAGTTGGCCACCATATTAGAAATGGAGGCTCGTTTTTCTAAATTGTATTTTGAATTTTTAATGTTAACCAAAAATGAGGAAAGGTCCTTCATTTAAACTTGGTTAAATGTTAACTAATGTCAATAAGACTGCAACTGACCTGTCACTCATTCTACTGTATGTCCACCACCTTACTAGATTTACCCACCATCACCCCTACACGTATAGTGGTAGTGACTACTAACCCACCCATACACGTAGAGTGGCAGTGACCCAACTTTCCTTCCCTACACGTAGAGTGCTAGTGCCAACTCGCCCACCCATACACGTCTAGGTTGTAATTCTTGTGGTTTATAAGAACCAACTAGAATGTAATTCTTATGGTTTGTTACTATGGTTGCCAAGTTGAACATCCTCTTGGTTTGTTATTTTTATTTATAAAAATTAATTTAATTATCAAATTTGACCTGACGTATGTTGTTTCGTTTATCCACCCACCCCTACACGTACAGTGGTAAATTACTGAAAAAACCTGCCCGCCCCTATACGTACAGTGGTAACTTAATGATCCACCCGCCCGCCCCTACACGTACAGTGGTAACTTAATGATCCACCCGCCCGCCCCTACACGTACAGTGGTAACTTACTGACCCATCCGCCCGCCCCTACACGTACAGTGATACTAACCCACCCACCCACCCCTACACGCACAGTGGTACTGACACACCCGCCCACCCCTACACGCACAGTGGTACTGACACACCCGCCCGCCCCTACACGTACAGTGATACTAACCCACCCGCCCGCCCCTACACGTACAGTGGTACTGACCCAACCGCCCGCCCCTACACATACAGTGGTACTGACCCACCCACCCCTACACGTACAGTGGTACTGATCCATCCACCCGCTCCTACACGTACAGTGGTTAGTTACTGACCCACCCCGCTCGCCCCTACATGTATAGTGGTACTAACCCACCCCTACACGCACAGTGGTACTGACACACCCACCCGCCTCTACACGTACAGTGGTTAGTTACTGATCCATCCACCCGCTCCTACACGTACAGTGGTACTGACACACCCGCCCGCCCCTACACGTACAGTGATACTAACCCATCCGCCCGCCCCTACACGTACAGTGGTACTGATCCACCCGCCCGCCCCTACACGTACAGTGGTACTGACCCACCCACCCACCCCTACACGTACAGTGGTACTGATCCATCCACCCGCTCCTACACGTACAGTGGTACTGATCCACCCACCCGCCCCTACACGCACAGTGGTACTGACACACCCGCCCGCCCCTACACGTACAGTGATACTAACCCACCCGCCCGCCCCTACACGTACAGTGGTACTAACCCACCCACCCGGCCCTACACATACAGTGGTACTGACCCACCCACCCACCCCTACACGTACAGTGGTACTGATCCATCCACCCTCTCCTACACGTACAGTGGTTAGTTACAGACCCACCCGCTCGCCCCTACATGTACAGTGGTACTAACCCACCCACCCCTACACGCACAGTGGTATTGACACACCCGCCCGCCCCTACACGTACAGTGATACTAACCCACCCGCCCGCCCCTACACGTAGAGTGGTACTAGCCCACCCGCCCGCCCCTACACATACAGTGGTACTGACCCACCCACCCACCCCTACACGTACAGTGGTACTGATCCATCCACCCGCTCCTACACGTACAGTGGTTAGTTACTGACCCACCCGCTCGCCCCTACATGTACAGTGGTACTAACCCACCCGCTCGCCCCTACATGTACAGTGGTACTGATCCATCCACCCGCTCCTACACGTACAGTGGTTAATTACTGACCCACCCACTCACCCCTACATGTACAGTGGTACTGATCCATCCACCCGCTCCTACATGTACAGTGGTTAGTTACTGACCCACCCGCTCGCCCCTACATGTACAGTGGTACTAACCCACCCGCTCGCCCCTACATGTACAGTGGTACTGATCCATCCACCCGCTCCTACACGTACAGTGGTTAGTTACTGACCCACCCGCTCGCCCCTATACGTACAGTGGTACTAACCCACCCGCCCGCCACTACATGTACAGTAGTCCAAGTTGAACATCAAATAACCATTTTGATGCTAATTGAGTCCAAGGGATAATCTAAAAAGTGTTTTCATCAAGTATTTACGATTTATAGAATTTTCTACCCTCATAAAATAATAATGTTATGGATATATAAAACTAATTATATCCATCACTGGATTATTGGGAAACTCTTGTCCGTTAAACAAGATGAGACATGTGAAAAGACAATCATCATCGAAGTAGCAATCAGTGATCCTGCGATATTTTTTCTAAAAAGGTGGATCCAAACGTTTAATCAATTCATGCTAATATAATGACTGTTAGCAAGTCTATATAATAACTATTAGCAAGGCTATACAATAACTATTAGGAAGGCTATATAAAAACTATTAGCAAAGCTATATAATAAATATTAGCAAGGCTATATAATAAATATTAGCAAGGCTATATAATAACTATTAGAAAGGCTATATAGTAAGTATTAGCAAGGCTATATAAAAACTATTAGCAAGGCTATATAATAAATATTAGCAAGGCTATATAATAACTATTAGCAAGGCTATATAATAAATATTAGCAAGGCTATATAATATCTATTAGCAAGGATATATATAAACTATTAGAAAGGCTATTTAATAAATATTAGTAAGAATATATAATATCTATTAGCAAGTCTATATAATAACTATTAGAAAGGCTATATAATAAATATTAGCAAGGCTATAAAATAACTATTAGAAAGGCTATATAATAAATATTAGCAAGGCTATATAAAAACTATTAGCAAGGCTATATAATAAATATTAGCAAGGCTATATAATAACTATTAGAAAGGCTATATAATAAATATTAGCAAGGCTATAAAATAACTATTAGAAAGGCTATATAATAACTATTAGAAAGGCTATATAATAACTATTACCAAGGATATATAATAACTATTAGCAAGGCTATATAATAACTATTAGAAAGGCTATATAATAAATATTAGCAAGGCTATAAAATAACTATTAGAAAGGCTATATAATAAATATTAGCAAGGCTATATAAAAACTATTAGCAAGGCTATATAATAAATATTAGCAAGGCTATATAATAACTATTAGAAAGGCTATATAATAACTATTAGCAAGGCTATAAAATAACTATTAGCAAGGCTATATAATAAATATTAGCAAGGCTATATAATAATTATTACCAAGGATATATAATAACTATTAGCAAGGCTATAAAATAACTATTAGCAAGGCTATATAAAAACTATTAGCAAAGCTATATAATAACTATTAGAAAGGCTATATAGTAAATATTAGCAAGGCTATATAATATCTATTACCAAGGCTATATAAAAACTATTAGCAAGGCTATATAATAAATATTAGCAAGGCTATATAATAACTATTACCAAGGATATATAATAACTATTAGCAAGGCTATAAAATAACTATTACCAAGGATATATAATAACTATTAGAAAGGCTATATAATAAATATTAGCAAGGCTATTTAATATCTATTACCAAGGCTATATAAAAACTATTAGCAAGGCTATATAATAAATATTAGCAAGGCTATATAATAACTATTACCAAGGATATATAATAACTATTAGCAAGGCTATAAAATAACTATTAGCAAGGCTATAAAATAACTATTAGCAAGGCTATGTAATAAATATTAGCAAGGCTATAAAATAACTATTAGCAAGGCTATATAATAACTATTAGCAAGGCTATATAATAACTATTAGCAAGGCTATATGATAACTATTACCAAGGCTATTTAAAAACAACTTCGAAGAAATGACCATATGATAACACTTCAGTACAATAAGGCAATATCTTGGTCGTTGTTTTGAACAGTTTTAATTGAGCTTTTCTCTGTTTTATTTATTAGAGACAAAACAGACGCACACCTCCTTCGTATTAAATAATGGTTTATTCATCTATGATAATTATTTAACAATGAGAGTGATTTAAGCTTATGTCATTTGTTCAAAAACAGTTTTTAATGCTTCATTAAAGTTTACCAGCACTGAATCTAGTGTGAAATCAATTAAAATTACAAACGTTGAAAGTGTATTTTATTTGGATTAGAAATCATCATGAATGAATGAATGAATGAAAGTTACATGAATACGTAAATACCATATAAATATTTGGATAGTCTTAAACTGTTTGGTTATTATTATATTTGTTTGTATAACAATTAATTCTTTATTATGTTGTTTGGAGTGATTTTTCCACTAAAGGTTTTGGATCGTTTAAAGTAATTTAATTTTAATTTATTTCTAAGGGTATAACGTTAATTAATTGTCAGAGAGAATTTAATTATTATTTAAATGAAGCACAGTCACCTGCATTGCAACAGCTGTTTGTATTCATTAGAGAAATGACCTCCTCAAAAGAGAGCATATCTTCTAATTGTAAATATTTAAATTAAAACGCACAATAGAAGTCTTTGTATCCTTTAATAATGAAAACCGATTCTTCATGTTACTCATTATTCTGATAGTAAAATACCGAATAATAAAGCTATGTGGTTTTATTATAGTATAGTTATACTTTTTATAATCATATATTTTTGTTTGGAAAACTATTACTTGATAGGTAATCAAACACACTATGCACAGGAGATGGTTGTTATATTTAAGTTAATTAGTCAGTAGTTAAGCAATGTGTTAACAATGTTAGAGATAAATATACTTCTAATTACTATCCAATAGCCAGTCCTTCATTACTTATTAAGTGCCTGTATTACTTTGCCTTATGTATTATTATTTCTTCAATATAAATAATAACGACGTTTGGACGTGACTATTAAAAAGAAACCCATCCCTAATTTAATATAACATATCTATAGACCTATTATGTGTATTATTTTACTTATAATAGAATCGAAATAAAAATCGTAAAATAATAATCACACAAAAACCTTAGACGAATGCAGAGTTTAACTTTGAATTTGCATTACCATGACAGGGAGGTGCATTATGATTTTCAGTGAAAAAGTAATTTAAATTTTTAATAACACTGAAAAAACATAAAACTATTGGCTATAAGTAAAAACATTGAGACGAGTGTGACTTCCTGATCAGTTACTAAATCATGCTGTTGATATTAAAGTATTTTGAATATCTAAATGGATTAAGAAATCAAAGCTAATATTACATGTTAATTTTATCATATCTGCGTTTATATTTCGGACAGTATATAAAATTATTCATATTGATTTCAAATTCATGCCAGCAAAATATATTTTAAACATGTCAGACAACACTCAAAGTAGTGTGTGTAAAAGTATTGCTTATAGATAAAAGTAGTGATCGTATCTCTTCTACTTGAGGTTAAGTGGTGTAGTGTCTGTAGCTCTTCTACTTGAGGCCAAGTAGTGTAGTGTCTGTAACTCTTTTACTTGAGGTTAAGTGGTGTAGTGATTGTATCTCTTCTACTTGAGGCTAAGTAGTGTAGTGATTGTAGCTCTTCTACTTGAGGCTAAGTAGTGTAGTGTCTGTAACTCTTTTACTTGAGGTTAAGTGGTGTAGTGATTGTATCTCTTCTACTTGAGGCTAAGTGGTGTAGTGATTGTAGCTCTTCTACTTGAGGCTAAGTAGTGTAGTGATTGTATCTCTTCTACTTGAGGCTAAGTAGTGTAGTGATTGTATCTCTTCTACTTGAGGCTAAGTGGTGTAGTGATTGTATCTCTTCTACTTGAGTCTAAGTGGTGTAGTGTCTGTAGTTCTTCTACTTGAGGTTAAGTGGTGTAGTGTCTGTAGCTCTTCTACTTGAGGCCAAGTAGTGTAGTGTCTGTAACTCTTTTACTTGAGGTTAAGTGGTGTAGTGATTGTATCTCTTCTACTTGAGGCTAAGTGGTGTAGTGATTGTAGCTCTTCTACTTGAGGCTAAGTAGTGTAGTGATTGTATCTCTTCTACTTGAGGCTAAGTAGTGTAGTGATTGTATCTCTTCTACTTGAGGCTAAGTGGTGTAGTGATTGTATCTCTTCTACTTGAGGCTAAGTGGTGTAGTGATTGTATCTCTTCTACTTGAGGCTAAGTAGTGTAGTGTCTGTAACTCTTTTACTTGAGGTTAAGTGGTGTAGTGATTGTATCTCTTCTACTTGAGGCTAAGTGGTGTAGTGATTGTAGCTCTTCTACTTGAGGCTAAGTAGTGTAGTGTCTGTAGCTCTTCTACTTGAGGTTAAGTGGTGTAGTGATTGTATCTCTTCTACTTGAGGCTAAGTGGTGTAGTGATTGTATCTCTTCTACTTGAGGCTAAGTGGTGTAGTGATTGTATCTCTTCTACTTGAGGCTAAGTGGTGTAGTGATTGTAGCTCTTCTACTTGAGGCTAAGTAGTGTATTGTCTGTAGCTCTTCTACTTGAGGTTAAGTGGTGTAGTGATTGTATCTCTTCTACTTGAGGCTAAGTGGTGTAGTGATTGTAGCTCTTCTACTTGAGGCTAAGTAGTGTAGTGATTGTATCTCTTCTACTTGAGGCTAAGTAGTGTAGTGATTGTATCTCTTCTACTTGAGGCTAAGTGGTGTAGTGATTGTATCTCTTCTACTTGAGGCTAAGTGGTGTAGTGATTGTATCTCTTCTACTTGAGGCTAAGTAGTGTAGTGTCTGTAACTCTTTTACTTGAGGCTAAGTGGTGTAGTGTCTGTAGTTCTTCTACTTGAGGTTAAGTGGTGTAGTGTCTGTAGCTCTTCTACTTGAGGCCAAGTAGTGTAGTGTCTGTAACTCTTTTACTTGAGGTTAAGTGGTGTAGTGATTGTATCTCTTCTACTTGAGGCTAAGTGGTGTAGTGATTGTAGCTCTTCTACTTGAGGCTAAGTAGTGTAGTGATTGTATCTCTTCTACTTGAGGCTAAGTAGTGTAGTGATTGTATCTCTTCTACTTGAGGCTAAGTGGTGTAGTGATTGTATCTCTTCTACTTGAGGCTAAGTGGTGTAGTGATTGTATCTCTTCTACTTGAGGCTAAGTAGTGTAGTGTCTGTAACTCTTTTACTTGAGGTTAAGTGGTGTAGTGATTGTATCTCTTCTACTTGAGGCTAAGTGGTGTAGTGATTGTATCTCTTCTACTTGAGGCTAAGTAGTGTAGTGTCTGTAACTCTTTTACTTGAGGTTAAGTGGTGTAGTGATTGTATCTCTTCTACTTGAGGCTAAGTGGTGTAGTGATTGTATCTCTTCTACTTGAGGCTAAGTGGTGTAGTGATTGTAGCTCTTCTACTTGAGGCTAAGTAGTGTAGTGTCTGTAGCTCTTCTACTTGAGGTTAAGTGGTGTAGTGATTGTATCTCTTCTACTTGAGGCTAAGTGGTGTAGTGATTGTAGCTCTTCTACTTGAGGCTAAGTAGTGTATTGTCTGTAGCTCTTCTACTTGAGGTTAAGTGGTGTAGTGATTGTATCTCTTCTACTTGAGGCTAAGTAGTGTAGTGATTGTAGCTCTTCTATTTGAGGCTAAGTAGTGTAGTGTCTGTAGCTCTTCTACTTGAGGCTAGGTGGTGTAGTGATTGTAGCGCTTGTACTTGAGGTTAAGTGGTGTAGTGATTGTATCTCTTCTACTTGAGGCTAAGTGGTGTAGTGATTGTAGCTCTTCTACTTGAGGCTAAGTAGTGTAGTGTCTGTAGCTCTTCTACTTGAGCTTAAGTGGTGTAGTGATTGTAGCTCTTCTACTTGAGGCTAAGTAGTGTAGTGTCTGTAGCTCTTCTACTTGAGGTTAAGTGGTGTAGTGATTGTAACTCTTCTAATTGAGGCTAAGTGGTGTAGTGTCTGTAGCTCTTCTACTTGAGGTTAAGCGGTGTAGTGATTGTAACTCTTCTACTTGAGGCTAAGTGGTGTAGTGATTGTATCTCTTCTACTTGAGGCTAAGTAGTGTAGTGTATGTAACTCTTCTACTTGAGGCTAAGTGGTGTAGTGATTGTAGCTCTTCTACTTGAGGCTAAGTGGTGTAGTGATTGTAGCTCTTCTACTTGAGGCTAAGTAGTGTAGTGTCTGTAACTCTTCTACTTGAGGCTAAGTAGTGTAGTGATTGTAACTATACTACTTGAGGCTAAGTGGTGTAGTGATTGTAGCTCTTCTACTTGAGGCTGAATAGTGTAGTGTCTGTAGCTCTTCTACTTGAGCTTAAGTGGTGTAGTGATTGTAACTCTTCTACTTGAGGCTAAGTAGTGTAGTGTCTGTAACTCTTCTACTTGAGGCTAAGGGGTGTAGTGATTGTAACTCTTCTAATTGAGGCTAAGTGGTGTAGTGATTGTATCTCTTCTACTTGAGGCTAAGTGGTGTAGTGATTGTATCTCTTCTATTTGAGGCTAAGTAGTGTAGTGTCTGTAGCTCTTCTACTTGAGGCTAAGTAGTGTAGTGTCTGTAGCTCTTCTACTTGAGGTTAAGTGGTGTAGTGATTGTAACTCTTCTAATTGAGGCTAAGTGGTGTAGTGATTGTAACTCTTCTACTTGAGGCTAAGTGGTGTAGTGATTGTATCTCTTCTACTTGAGGCTAAGTAGTGTAGTGTATGTAACTCTTCTACTTGAGGCTAAGTGGTGTAGTGATTGTAGCTCTTCTACTTGAGGCTAAGTGGTGTAGTGATTGTAGCTCTTCTACTTGAGGCTAAGTAGTGTAGTGTCTGTAACTCTTCTACTTGAGGCTAAGTAGTGTAGTGATTGTAACTCTTCTACTTGAGGCTAAGTGGTGTAGTGATTATAGCTCTTCTACTTGAGGCTAAGTAGTGTAGTGTCTGTAGCTCTTCTACTTGAGCTTAAGTGGTGTAGTGATTGTAACTCTTCTACTTGAGGCTAAGTAGTGTAGTGTCTGTAACTCTTCTACTTGAGGCTAAGGGGTGTAGTGATTGTAACTTTTCTAATTGAGGCTAAGTGGTGTAGTGATTGTATCTCTTCTACTTGAGGCTAAGTGGTGTAGTGATTGTATCTCTTCTATTTGAGGCTAAGTAGTGTAGTGTCTGTAGCTCTTCTACTTGAGGCTAAGTAGTGTAGTGTCTGTAGCTCTTCTACTTGAGGTTAAGTGGTGTAGTGATTGTAACTCTTCTAATTGAGGCTAAGTGGTGTAGTGATTGTATCTCTTCTATTTGAGGCTAAGTTGTGTAGTGTCTGTAGCTCTTCTACTTGAGGCTAAGTAGTGTAGTGTCTGTAGCTCTTCTACTTGAGGTTAAATGGTGTAGTGATTATATCTCTTCTACTTGAGGCTAAGTGGTGTAGTGACTGTAGCTCTTCTACTTGAGGTTAAGTAGTGTAGTGATTGTATCTCTTCTACTTGAGGCTAAGTAGTGTAGTGTCTGTAGCTCTTTTACTTGAGGTTAAGTGGTGTAGTGATTGTATCTCTTCTACTTGAGGCTAAGTAGTGTAGTGATTGTAGCTCTTCTACTTGAGGCTAAGTAGTGTAGTGTCTGTAGCTCTTCTACTTGAGGTTAAGTGGTGTAGTGATTGTATCTCTTCTACTTGAGGCTAAGTAGTGTAGTGTATGTAGTTCTTCTACTTGAGGTTAAGTGGTGTAGTGATTATATCTCTTCTACTTGAGGCTAAGTAGTGTAGTGTCTGTAGCTCTTCTACTTGAGGTTAAGTGGTGTAGTGTCTGTAGCTCTTCTACTTGTGGCTAAGTAGTGTAGTGTCTGTAGCTCTTCTACTTGAGGCTAAGTAGTGTAGTGTATGTAGCTCTTCTACTTGAGGCTAAGTAGTGTAGTGTCTGTAGCTCTTCTACTTGAGGTTAAATGGTGTAGTGTCTGTAGCTCTTCTACTTGAGGCTAAGTAGTGTAGTGTCTGTAGCTCTTCTACTTGAGGCTAAGTAGTGTAGTGTCTGTAGCTCTTCTACTTGAGGTTAAATGGTGTAGTGTCTGTAGCTCTTCTACTTGAGGCTAAGTAGTGTAGTGATTGTAGCTCTTCTACTTGAGGTTAAGTGGTGTAGTGTCTGTAGCTCTTCTACTTGAGGTTAAGTAGTGTAGTGTCTGTAGCTCTTCTACTTGAGGTTAAGTGGTGTAGTGATTGTAGCTCTTCTACTTGAGGCTAAGTAGTGTAGTGTATGTAACTCTTCTACTTGAGGTTAAGTAGTGTAGTGTCTATAGCTCTTCTACTTGAGGTTAAGTGGTGTAGTGATTGTAGCTCTTCTACTTGAGGCTAAGTGGTGTAGTGATTGTAGCTCTTCTACTTGAGGTTAAGTGGTGTAGTGATTGTAGCTCTTCTACTTGAGGCTAAGTAGTGTAGTGTCTGTAGCTCTTCTACTTGAGGTTAAGTGGTGTAGTGATTGTAGCTCTTCTACTTGAGGCTAAGTAGTGTAGTGTCTGTAGCTCTTCTACTTGAGGTTAAGTGGTGTAGTGATTGTAGCTCTTCTACTTGAGGCTAAGTAGTGTAGTATCTGTAGCTGTTCTACTTGAGGCTAAGTGGTGTAGTGATTGTATCTCTTCTACTTGAGGCTAAGTAGTGTAGTGTCTGTAGCTCTTCTACTTGAGGTTAAGTGGTGTAGTGATTGTATCTCTTACACTTGAGGCTAAGTGGTGTAGTGATTGTAACTCTTCTACTTGATGCTAAGTGGTTTAGTGATTGTAACACTTCTACTTGAGGCTAAGGGGTGTAGTGATTGTAACTCTTCTACTTGAGGCTAAGTGGTGTAGTGATTGTATCTCTTCTACTTGAGGCTAAGTGGTGTAGTGATTGTATCTCTTCTACTTGAGGCTAAGTGGTGTAGTGATATTAGGTGATGGGTTCTGTTTTAAGTCCTTTTAATATTTACATGACGTCCAATGAATTGATTTAAACGACGTGGACACTACTAGAGAGGTCTGGGGAGTCATGTTTAGAAGTGGCAAGGTTTGTATGTTGTTTAGCATTGGCTTTCCAGCAAGCTGAAAATCAGAACTATACTTTGGAATTGGAATTCCACGAAAAGAGGTAGGCCCATTATTATCCCTGACTTTTGGGATATTAATAAACCATTCTTTCCATCTAACAGTTACGCGTAGTTAGTAACAATGATTACACCCAACACTCATCAAAACAATTCACCACCCATATTTGACGATTGGAGTTTTGTTACTAAATAAATGTATAAGTAATAAGTGAATTTCCTTCATAAAATATTTACTATTATAATCACCAATTATACCTGGAGTATGTAGTGAAATATAATTCAAATAGTGCATATGTATGCCTTGATCTAATTCCTATAGCTCCTCGCTCGACGAACTCTCTCCAACGTTTTCTGTCAGCAGTCATTTCTTTTCTCTTGCACAAGTCAGGCTTTGCTCCTCCACAAATCTTCTTCAGGTTCAGGTTCAGGTTCCCCTGCAGCTTTCATTCCAAGGCCTATCGAGCTCAAATATATTGCGGTTATTGTTTGGTATGTTCAATCCATCTCCACTTTCTCGTGTTCAGCTGTGTTATAATAAGCCCCTGTTCTATTCTTGTTCACGGGTCTTCCTTTGAGACGGTATTGAACCACCATATCCTTAAAACACTTGTTAAAAAATGTTTTCAGCTTCTTAACGTCTGTATTTGTTTATTTTCAAAATTCCCAAGTTTCACAGTCATACAACAGAACCAATTTACTATATACAGATAAGTAAATAAGAATTAATTAAAATTAGACTGAATACCCTCTAAAACTTTATTTTTTAATATAACACAATGTGTTTCGATTTTGTTGTAATTTTCAAGAGTATAAAACTCAAATGAATGAAAACAACTATATAGTAAATAATTAAATCAAAATAATATGTTTTGCAATTTGTATTTAATGATTATTATATAGTTGATTTTATTTATTTCATTTGTATAAATGATAACAAATTCAAAATATGTTGTGTTGTAATTAAAAAAAGTGTTTTAGTAAGTATTCAGTTTATATTTAATAAGTTTATAATAATACGTAGTTGGCCTAGTTGTTGATGTGATGTTACTATAAGTAAATATATATATATATATATATATATATATATTTACAAAAGTGAACTAAAGTATATGTATAGAGACATCGTTGAATGAGACACCCAACATCCAATCAGAGCTCAAAGACTTCTCCTTTGCAATTACAGGTATTTTCTCAAAGGGATGAGCTGAGCTAATGATCCCACAGTGGCACTAATCCCCTATCGACTTCTAACGTCGTCGAGTTTAAAATACTGATTGAAAATAATAATTGTTTTTTAAAGGAATGGTTGGACCCTTCAACAACAGAATTACGTCACAGTGATAGTTAAAATCTTGTAATTATTATCTTTAAAACTAATTTACTATACAAAATGTTGTTCAATTTAACCTAACTAGAATCTTGTCGTGGGTTTTCATTGTTTCAAATTTGAATGTACCTATTATTATAATATAAGGTACTATCCTACTACTGTATTTATTTATCTTTACATTGATCAATGTAATTAGGCTTTGGCGTTTGATGGTTGTTTTCGTTAATTGCCAGCGTTTTTATTTATTTTTCTTAGTTTTAACTTACAAAGAGTTTAGTCCCAATAGGAGCTCATTGAAGATTTCAAACTTCTTGTAATTATTTTGTTAATAAAGGAGATGCTAGTCTCATCTTTAAAATCACTCTACCCATCACCCATTCTATAATCAGCAGAGTACAAGGTGATAATTAATAATAAAAAATAACATTCAAGATCTATATTTATAGTCGCGCTATCTCTTACACAGGTGAAAACCCCTGACGCTACAGTCTTCTCGGTCATTGGCTCTCCCAAAATATAAGCTTATTAAAAATAATAACCTAATAATTTTACCAATTGGATATAACAATACAGATATAATATATAAGTTTAATTTGTATATATGTAATATATACTTGCATGTTATTATAACATAAAAAACTATATTGTATTTATATATGCAATTAAATTCTTTAGGTATTATTATTTTAAAAGTCCACTTTTCCACAAATGGATCTTCTGAAATACTCGACATTAAATAAAACAATTCACTTTAGGTGTAAGTAAGTACTTGGTGTATAGTAATTATGTATATTAAAATAGTTATGTTTGTTTACTTAGTGCTGACTGTGGTGGTAAACAAACGTAATATACTTATATAATTCTGAAACTTATGTAAAGTATATATAACTCGTATATAATAATTTTTCATTTACAATTTTGTCGTCAAAGTAAAGCTTTTTCGTAGTGGCTTCTAGGTTATCTCTTGGCCTCCTAAATGGCAAAAAGAACAGTTGATATACCAGCTGAGTGATTAAAGAGAGAAGTGTGTGTACTAAATATAATGCACCAGAGCATATAAAGCTTACGTATTACAGACAAATACTACACTAACAGTTATGACCAATCCAACATATTACAATAATGAGTGCATTTCCAGAACCATTAAATAATATTCTAATACATTAAATATCTATATGTCTCAAGTGCATCAATTGTTATACAAATTGTTGAAGTACAACAATGTATAATGTTAAGTGTTAACAACATACTGTGACGTTTTTTATACGTCCTAATTTATAAATAATTAATCACTATGTGGGTTTTACAAATAAGCAACACGATATACTAAACAATTACTAAATTTATTGAATATATAAAATTAACTTATTATAATTAAATGGATTATTTCCTTAACTTTAACTATTGTGGAAAGTACAATTTACTATTAGGCCTACTTTTACAGTTAAACTAATTTATATTTACAATCTTAGATGGCATCAATAAATGGCAATCAATTACAACTACTAATTGCAAAGTGACTTTACTAAATTCCCTTCTTTTAATTACTATTCCTAGCTCTATAAAGTGGCTTTCCTAGATTCTCTACTATTATTTACAATTACTAACTATAAAGTGACTCTACTAGATTCCCTACTACCTACAGTCCAATGCTAACAGTTCACTCACAGTTTCTTCAGTGTCCCTTCAGAAGTCGTCCACAAGTACCGCACTGCTCCTTCGTTGATCCCCACAACGAACCACTCACCGGTAACTTCTCCGTAGACCACTTCACTATACTCGGACACTTCACGCTCACTGTCGCTACAAACACCCGGGCTGTAGGCTCTAGACTCACTGACTGACTGACTCCTGACTGACTGACTGACTCTGGTATCCGAGCCGTATATATCACCTGCAGGTCTCCATCTAGAAGCTTCTTGAATTCCCCTGCGTCCGAAGTTCCATGACAGAGCTGGCTCGTCAACCGAGAAACGTCTAGAAGTCCATTGAGGTAAGGCGTTCATGCGTAAGCCATTGTGCCCCAAAGGTTGTAAACAAGCAGGGCAGGTGGTCAGCGACCCATCCATTACTTCCGCATCACCGGTTCCCAGGATTGAGGCCGCTCTGGATGTCACTACCAGAAAATGTTAAATGTTACTTTCATTAATCATTTATATTAAGCCACATTATCAGTGTAAAATAACAAAATTATTTATCCTATTAAACATATCTGGATTAATATTTTATAGATTAATGTATTTATCGTGTTTTAATATTAAAATAAACAGGTTTTGGCTCTTTCCCTACACCTATATTTTCTAACTAAATATATTTATATAATTTTTTACATATTAATAGAAAGCATTGTTTAACATTGTTACAGAGATGCATTTATTACAACCATAAGAGACAATATACAGTTAATTGAGAATGCAGACCTGAACTGTCCTGTCCTGTACCGTTCGCACAACGTTAACAAAACAAGTAAC
This sequence comes from Stictocephala bisonia, assembly GCA_035578905.1. Classification (NCBI taxonomy): domain Eukaryota; kingdom Metazoa; phylum Arthropoda; class Insecta; order Hemiptera; family Membracidae; genus Stictocephala; species Stictocephala bisonia. The sequence goes on along the minus strand of JAQJVL010000253.1, from coordinate 888,649 downwards.
GAGAATTCAATTGCAATGTGGTGAAGTGGGATCGATGACCACTCCAACCTTTTACAATAATGAGTGTGTTTTCAGAACCATTACTATTTGGATCTCTAATAAATTTGAATACACCTTAGTGTGTTCAAATAGTCTAGTACTAAAATTTTTTATACATATAACGAGTACTACTTTTCACTTCTATGAATTTAATTAATATCTCATTAAAAGTAATTTTTTAAATATAAATCATGTCCATCTGTCAGAATACATACTAACGGTAATCATGCACATCCTAGACACCTCTGAAAAGACGATTTCTTGTTGAAAAAGTAGTGAAATATGAGTTTATTATTATTTTTCTTGAGGAGGTTGATTTTAGCCACGGAAACTCGATTTTTACCGAAATATCGAAAACTAGTTTTTATGTGATGTTGAAAAAACCATCTTTTAAAATTGGAGATGTTCAACAAATCTGTTGTATTTTACTTGTTGTTTAGTGCTGAAAACGAATATATAATTGGTTTTTTCAATAAAATTAATATTTCAGTTCAAAATATTCACATTTTACTTACCTAATCAAACATAACCTAACTTATCCTAATCGGCTATATACTCAACATAAGTTCATAATTTGCATTAAATCTTATTGCAGCCTAGCCTGCGTGACAGCCAGCCGGCTGTCAATCCGGTGAAGACACGTGCGAGTTTGTTTTTGGTGGCTAGTCATATATCCTATTATCATTGTGCATATAGGCACCATAGCTGATTTGCCGCGAACGTAGTTTTTCCACGATATCTCGAGAAATAATTAAATTCAAGAAAATAGTTTTCAAATTCATGTTTAGCACACAAAAATATGTTAAGTTAAAAAAAGATAAAAAATCACGAAAAAATAACGGATACTGTATAGATAAAATAATTTACATTTTTTTAATTTAGAATATTTATTTTTATTTATTTATTGATATATATATATATATAAAATGATATTTCCGCAGAATGAAAAGTGTTTCTCATAAAATGTAGATCTGATTGTACCCACTGGTAATAAAAAAAGTCAAGATTTGCGAAGCGTATAGAAATCGCATAAATACCATACTCAAAATTGAATAGTTGCATTAAATTAAACAAAATTTATCATTTTCCTTTTTTCAACTGCATGTTTTTGTTTTTATTTTATTTTTCTCTTAACGTGTCTGTAAGGATTTGTAAGACTTTATTGAACAATTGAAGTACCGATCGTTAACTCAGTTAGGATGTTTAGCTTTAGATCCTGTGTTTATCTCTTAGCCATAAAACCGTCTTATAATTTTAACGTTTAAAATTCGAACCATCTTTAACATTTACCTAAGGATTTTGGATTATAAGTCAAATGAGCACTATACAGTACAAGGAATAAACTTCTCTATACTTTTTTTCTTTGTAAATCTATAAGATGTAAATTCATTAAGATGAACGCAGAAAAACAATATCAATGAGTTCAAAATGTTCTTGAATTCAATATTAAGATTCCATTTCTATATCGAATAATGTTCATATTAAGCAAATAAATTTATAAGTTTTGAAATCCAATGATATAGTGTTTTGGAAAAAATTAAATTGACCCTTAGCGTATTTGTTTAATCCTAGTATTTGTTCTACCCATTCCCGGTTTGGGTTTTTACAAAGTAAAATTAACGATAAAATGGGTTATAAGGCTTCGAAACTTCATTTGTAAATGAACAACTAGTTGAAAATTCTGTACAGAAATAATCAACCCTGATTTGAAATAAATACGACAATGGCTTCCCAGATATATCAACCTCTACCACAATTAACTGATTATGTCCCCAAAGTATAATATGATTATCATAGTAATTAATAAAAGTAATTAAATATAATAAATTCTGTACAAGGTTTAAAAACTTGTACAGAATTTATATAAGCCAATTTTATATAATATATATACTTTATTACTTATAATTTATATACTATATAATTTATTACTTATAGAATTTATATAAGTTCTAAAAATAGTGCATTGTTTCAAGGTATGAAAGCCTAAAGTGTTTCTGAGAATATTTTATATTAATCATCTATCTATAATATAGCCTGAGGAATAACAAAATTACCATCTCAACTGAAATTTAGAACATAATCTACTTTAACTTCTCTGTGGTTAACATATCTCAAACGTACAATAACATAAAACGAAATCCAAAACTACCTAATCAAAACAAATACCCGTAGCGAATCTCAATGAATTACATAAAACTAACCGACAAACTGTTTGGAGTATATATATTATTAAGTACGAATAAAAAAGAGTTTTCAATTCAATTCAAAATTATCTTTATTTCACAAAAACTACATGTAGAATATTACAAAAATAACCTAACCTAATAAACAATAAATTAAACTGTCTACTTTATGTAAACTAAAATACTTTTTGTGAAAAAATTCGGCACCCCAAAGGAAAAACCTGTGTTGGGGTTACCTGCATTGTAAAAAGAAACAAATTAATTTGCTCTGAAAAGGAAGAGTTTGCGCCGGCCAAGAAAATAAAAGTTTTCTTACAATATTCTTAATAATATAACAAAATAATCAAAATAATAATATACTTGTGTGTACTACAGCATGAAACATTATTGACAGATATTCTTACAATTATTGACAGATATTCTAACAATTACATAAATCTTTACAGCATATGTTTTCAAGCACACGCATGCACGCACGCACGCACGCACGCACGCACACACACACACACACACACACACACACACACACACACACACACACACACACACACACACACACACACACACACACACACACACCACCTTTTGACACTTTCAAAGATACCTAAGTGACAATTCTTAAAAACTCCTCACAATACTGTATAGTAAACAAAAATTGTTTCAATGTTTTACAAAATTGATTTAAGTTGTTGAAAGCACTTAATCGTACAGAAACTAAATTATAAATTCTAGGAGCATTCCAAGTAAATGAATGCTGACATACAGTAAGTCTCGTTTTAGGTACTTGGAATAGTAAATGCCGAAAGTTATATCTATTGTTATCTTGAAAAATAGTTGTAGAGCTTCGAATAAAGAAAATTTTTAAAACTTTGTAAATGTAAAGATTTTGAATTGGAAGAATTTTCAACTGTAGAAATAGAGGCCAGGAAGGAGTTAGTCTGTGGGACTTGGTAATGATACGTATGAAGGATTTTTGAAGGATAGTGAGAGGATATAACGTTGAAGCATAAGTGCCACCCCAACATGCAAGGCCATAACTCAGTCTGGAGCTTACTAGAGCATGATAAACCTCTAACAACACTTTACGTGGACAAACATCACGCAGAAAATAGAAGCTCCTTACGCTTCTTAACATTTCCTTTTTCACTTTATTTACATGACCTCTCCATGATAAATTTGAATCTATCACAAGTCCCAAGTACTTAATTTCTTCTTCTTTGGTAATTCTAAGGCATGAACAATTTGTATGACTTTTGCAACATAAATCATGATAAATCAGTTCGTTATACACAGACTGTTTACTACTTAGGCTAAAAATCATATATTTAGTTTTCTCACTGAGAACCATGAAATTTATGTCAAACCAGAATCTCAGTAGCCTTAAATCTTCCTGTATTTTGTCATAAATTGTATCTAGACTGTCATAGCAGTAAGTTAGGGCTGTATCATCTGCAAAAGCTGTTATATTTCCATTTAGTTTTCCATTACAGAGATCATTAACATATATTAAAAATAGAATTGGGCCGAGGACTGAACCCTGTGGAACACCATATTTAATTGTAACATAATCGCTTTTATCAGTTCCCAATCGAACACATTGTTTCCTGCCAGTCAGGTAGCTACGAAACCAATTATGAGCTACTCCTCTTATGCCTGCTTTCCACATTTTGTTTAAAAGTATGGTGTGATCCACAGTGTCGAAAGCTTTGGTTATGTCAATATATAAGGCTGCACAATGCTTACCTTTATTTAATCCATCATATATATTGTTCAAAAAACTAAGCAAGGCATATTCTGTACTTATTTTTTCTCTAAAACCAAATTGGTTATCACTCAAAAACTTAATGTTTTCTAAGTATATCATCAATCTCTTTTTGACCAGTTTCTCAAACACCTTAGCAAAACTTGACAGTAGTGAAATAGGTCTGTAACAATCAATATTTTTCCTATCCCCCTTTTTATAAATGGGTATGACAACAGCTTTTTTTAAACAAGCTGGAAATTCACCATCAACAAAGCTTCTATTAAAAAGTTCTGTTAAAACTGGTGCTATTAGAAAAGAGATTTTCTTCAACAAAAATGTATTCACACCATCGTCTCCAGGTGCCTTATTATTTTTAAGTTTAATAATGATGGATTGAATCTCTTGTTCGTCAGTGGGAACCATGAACATGGAATTTTGTTCTTCAAACGTCTGGAAATATTCATCGTACATATTTAAAACATTTTGAGTGTTGGATTTAATTGAATTTCTTAATTTTTCAGCAATAAAAATGAAATATTTGTTGAATTCACTTGTAATATCTTTGGAGTTTGTTATAACATTCGAACCAGCAACAATCTCACTTATCTCTTTTTTCCTATCACTATTTTCACCAATTAAATTGTTTACAATTCTCCATTTAGCACGAGGGTTCCCTGCACAGTTTTCAAATTTGTTTAAATAATATTGTTCTTTTTTCGTTCTTATTATACTGCGCAGCTTGTTTCTGTAACTTTTATAATACTCTTTCAGTCTGAAATCATACGGTCTAGCTTTCATTAGCACATATAGTTTTTTCCTCACTGCAATCTTTCTACATAAATCGTCAGATATCCAAGGGGTTAACTTGACTGGCAGATTATAATTACTCATTACTTTATTTTCAATACACTTATCAATGGTTAAAAGCAAGAGTATCTAAAAAAGATTCAAACGCAACAGAAAGTGATAAATTCGTTTTTACAACTAGGTTCCAATCAATATTTAATAATTCATTTTGTAATTTATTGAAATCGATTTTGTAATATGTTTTATTGTTATTGTATTGGGCAGGAATATTTCTAAAATTCAATTTCAGTACTATCATTGAGTGATCTGTAATATCTAAATGCATAACCAAAGCTTCGTAGTTTATAAGTGGCAAATCATTCCTACATATCCTCATAAAACAGTGATCTAAACAGGTGTGACTTTGGGCTACAATTCTTGTCGGCTCATCAATCAAACACTTCAAACCATTACTAGCCAACAATGTTAAATATCTTTCAACAATATAGTCATTTTTAGCCAAAATATCGCAGTTAATATCACCAGTATAGACAATGTTACGACCATGGTTTTTAAACAATAGGTGCTGAAGGTCAGTCAGATACTTTGCGAGGGGAACCCCGTGCAGCCTGTAGACGGCGAGCAGCTCAAGCTCAACGTTATCTATGTGACAGGTTATTTGGACGCAGTCAGCAGATTGTACGTCTGTTAGTCTATCTACTTTACTGCACTGATAACAATCACGTACATACACCGCTACACCCCCAGAGCGATATCTTTCATTACAGTTAATAAACATATTAAAACCAACAATTTTGAATAAATTTAATTCGTGTTCTGAAATCCAAATTTCTGTCAGTACAATAATATCCGGTTTAAACGGTAATGTTTGCAAATTGGCGATGAAATAATCATAGTTTTGCCTAAGACTTCTGATGTTTTGATTCGTTATCACTAAAGATTGTTCCAATTTACCACTCAAGATTAATTAGAAAACAAGAAACAAAATTCACTAGCATACCATACATCATACATTCACTCAGTCTCACACACACAATATTTAACCAAGCAAAATATAATCTATATTCCATTTACAAACTATGCTACATTTCACACCACAACTTACAATAATACAAATTATAAAAACGAAATAGTGATATTTGGCCAAATTAAGCGCAATTCAAAGACTCACAAAATAACATGGTTTAGGTACTTATATAAAGAAAAAGAAAAACTAGATTAAAGAAATTATCACCCTCTTATAATACATAACACTATCTATCACAAACATATTCATTCACGCATACATTCGTACCGACATACTTGCACATACATACACTTAAAAAATATTACTAGTGAAAATTGAAATAAATAACATGATTTAGGTACTTCTATGAAGAAAAAAATCAAGATTAAAGAAATGATCAATACATAACACAAACTATCCATTCATTTACGCATACATTCGTACGGACATACTTGCACATACATACACTTAAAAAATATTACAAGTGATAATTGAAATAAATAACATAATCTAGATACTTCTATGAAGAAAAAAAATCAAGATTAAAGAATTGATCAATACATAACACAAACTATCCATTCATTCACGCATACATTCGTACGGACATACTTGCACATACATACGTAAAGGTAAAAAATATAACGAGTAAAAATTGAAATAAAATAACAAAAGCAAGTTGACTTATTTAAGCAAATAACAAAGTACTGATAAGTCATAATCACAATTATAAATTATTTAGATCATCCATTGTGGTTAGTACCTTGACTGGATCACCCTGGTTCTTCCTCATGAGAATTCTGCCAGCACGGATCCAAAGATAGGTGTACGCTTTGTCTCTCTTGACCTGGCGGGCCGCGGCTAGTAGTCTACGTCTCGCGGGGCTGAGGCTCTCGTTCACATACACCACCTGCGACAGCGACTCCGTCATCCCGAGATCTTGCGTTGACAGATTCCTCTTGACACGCCGCTTCTGTAGGAGGCCCTCAGCATCTATTCTCCGCACCATCTTCACAATGATACCAGGGGGCTTTCCGGAGGCATCTCTGCTACGAAGCCGGTGACAAGCACCGATCTTCACATCGTCAATCGGGTAATCCAAGGCTCGACCCACCGCTTTAACAATGCCGACCACGTCTTCGTTCTTTTGGTACGGGATCCCCTGTATTTCCAACGTATTTCTTCTTGAATACTGGTCGGCGTCGTCTTGTCTAGCCTCCAACTCCACCACTCTCTTACGGAGACTTATATTCTCCGTGGTAAGTTCCTCCACCTTCTTCATCCACACAGAGAGCTCTTCCTTCTGTTTAAAGACCAGTTCTTTAGTCTCAGCGATTTCTGTGTGGCAAAGATTCAGTGAAGTGCCTAAGTTTTTCTCCACTCTGTTAAAGTCTTCTTTTATTTCATTGAACATTTTAAATATATCCTCGTACGTGACGCTGGTGGCCGATTCGAGTTTCATGCTTTTTCGTCGAGTCTGAGAACACGGCTCGCACCTCCAGCCTTGATCCTGCTCATTAAGGAATGTGACATCTTCATTAGTTAAGTTGACACACCTCCCATGAAACTGTACTTACATTCCATGCACGTGACAGCTTGAACACTTGCATTCACACGGATCGGCTTAAGGCACTTACCGCAATTTGACATGTTTGAGAAAACACTTATAAAATAAACAGTAAAAGAAATGTATACCACTTTGTAAGTATAAATGATAACTATAAATTTATAGTGAATAGAATTATCAAAGCTCTCTGTTCTGACAGGAAACGAAAAAACTTAACACACAAGTCAACGCAACGTAGAGCTCAACGGTAAACCACACTGATAAACTGATAAGCGAGCGGCCGACACACGTCTCTCCTGCTCAGAGTCCAACTCATCACTGACTGATTTATATGATTTTACAGTGAGGTGGAGGAGGTAGCCCATATTGTTTGTTTTGTTGTATTTAACTTCTACTGGAATCTGTTTAAATAACTAACAAGCACACCGGTATTTAGTATAAAGTATAATTAATACCGGTCACTCTTCTCACCTATCAATTTAGTTCATTTGATATAACTTATTAATTGAAAACGAAATCATTTCAATGTGTTAAATTTATAGAATATCTGAACAAGTGATCACTTATATATGATATTTTAAGATTTAATAATGGTAAAATCAAGTTCAACCAAAAATATGATTCTGTAGCAATGCTTTATGAATGAGAGTGGCTTTTGATGGAGACCAAACCTTGTGTCGGTGGCTGTATTGACCTTACTACGGGAACATCAAAGGGCCAAAATATTAAAAGACGCAAACGCTGTGGTAGGTTTATTGGAAGAGCTTGTCTCTGTGTTAGGTATTGGGAAGTTTGGCTCTTGTCATAGAGCTCTTCTTAACAAGGGTAAGTTTTTGGATATCAAACGGTCCAAACATTAAACGTATTTCTGATAACAGCATTTAAACCTTTCATAATAATTTGTAATAATATTTACATATTTTTAAAATATGTTGCATATTGAAAGGAATTGAAAGTTTGAGTTGATATACAGCTTAATTTCTCACTAATACTATTTCCATGAAAAGTTTTCAAAAAAATACTACCATAGTCGCTTACCATTACATAACGCTGAAAGCGTATAACCTTTTACTCGTAAACTACTGACATAAATACTACGGTTTGTAATTGTTTACATAGTATATTATGGCTTTATTTGGTTTCTTGTAATATTTTTGTCATTTGAGATCTACATAATTTAATAATTTAAACATAATGTTTTGCACATTCACCTTAATTCAGTTTTTTACATTAAAATTTTTTGAGAAATTTATATTATTTCCATGTGTCTTAGTATTTTAAAGATTATATTTTAAGCTATAATATATTTACTTGTTCACAAATCCCACAGTAGTGAATGGTGTAAATATTTTAAATTTATTTTCAACACCTATTTCATCTTTAATATTATCAGACACAAAAATAAAAAGAAAATTACATATGATATCAAGAATTATTTCCCTAAAAGTGTCAGTAACTAATGTTAATAAACTATGTCAGACCAATAATATACCGGGTGTTCAAAAAGTCTGGAACCCCCTTAATATTTCATTATATAATATTAATAAACACAGAACAATGAAACTCTGTGATTACGTCCTCACTGTCGTTACTGACTTTTTTGCCATCTTAACTGTCCTTTTCACTTTAGGAGGACATCCTCTGGGTGAAATCCAAAATATATTAAATGTAAGCAAAGGTCGAGTTATATCTCATTTTAAAGGTCATTGATCTGAACACATTGCGGCAACCACGACTGAAAATAGACTATTCCTTTGGAAAATAGCAGCCTTAAAGTTCCAATGAGGCCAAATTTTAGAGGCTGTTATTTCCAAACGAATATGCCTTTTGTAGTCGGAGCTGCGGCAATGTGTTTCCCAAACAATGGCCTTTAAAATGAGGTATAACTCGACCTATGCTTACATTTATGATTTTTTGGATTTCCTCCACAGGATGACCCCCCAAAGCGAAAAAGGACTGTTAAAACGATCAAAAAATCACTAATAACTACAGTGAAGGCGTAATCCTATAGTTTCATTACTCTGCATTGATTTATAAAATAAATATTAAGGGGGTTCCAGACTTACACGCGATATATATGTGGATATTCTGTTCATAAAGTTCATGTAGATGCCAAATTAAATTGTAATTAATTCTAAAAAATTATGTTTAATGAATTTTATTTCAACCGTATACTCTTTGAGTAAACAAGTAATAATTCTGTCACCTAAATTTTGCGTTCAACTTTTAATTAATCGTCGAAGAAAGGATTTAATTACTAATAAAGTCGAGCGGTGACACCTGCACGCCCTATTAATTAAAGAGAGCGCCTTTAAAACGTCACATTTTTTCTAATTGTAAATAAAATACATAAAAAGTAAAGAGCGGTTTTAATTTCACAGAGTTAATAATAAGTTTACGTTTATTGGTTAGTTGGGTTGCCAAACTAATATAATTTTAGAGTGTCTCTCTAATGAATGAAAAACTAAATTTCAATATTTACAAGTAAAATTGGTCTCTTAAATATTTTCGTGGTACGTAGTTGTTTCACTACATTAATTGGTTACATTTATACTGGCTACATGCATATTGGCTGTATGCAGAATGTCTATGTGGAAGATGGCTGTATACAAATATTCAAGACACTTTTTTACTCTAATTGAGTCGTGTACCAGTTGTTCCACCTTTAATACAGCTTGTACAGCAACTCAAGCTATGTTGTCTTAACAATTATCCTATCTCAGTTTTTAAACAACAATTTTATTTTATTCATATTATTTATTTTATACAACATTTCTGTATAGAATAAAAGGTATATCTTACTTATTTCTAGTAGTTTTGATAATCCAGTAATGGAAAGAGTGCCAAGCATGATATAGAAGCCACATTCAACTTTGAAATGTATATGTACAAATAATTCTTTAGTGTACAATTTGTTCTGGGCTCATTTGATGTTGAGCTCAACTGATCAGCGTCACCTAAACAATAATATAAACAGTATCTTACACTGCAGGACCACTCGTACAGTTTCAAACAATAACAATAATTTGTAATATTTATTAAGAACAAACAAACATAATACATTATTATTAACTTGTTATGATGATTTCTTCTTAAAACATAAACTCGACATTTTTTAAAACTGAAATTATTAAGGATTCCTTGTATGGAATTCACGTGTTATGTGACAATAAAATGTTCTTATTATTGTAAGTTGCTGTTCTTACAGTATGGTGTGGTACAAATTTAATTTATGTTAAAAGAGAACTTGTATAAATTCGTTTCTATTGAGACACTGTAAGTAATGTATCCCACCTGTATTTCAAAGACCTCTGCAATCACAGGTACTTGATGAAAGACAGGAGCTGAGCTAATGATCCCTTTGTACACCAACATAAAGTGTATCTGTGAAAGAGCAATAAAAATGTTTTCATAATATAAATAATAAAATCGGTTCATACTTATACCATTCCAATTATTGCTTTGTGACAAGAAGAATCTTATTCAAAATTAATTACAAAAGGTTGAGGGTAAAAATTACGTAAAATAGCTTAGTAATAAACAGATGTTTTCTAAATAAATACTTTTACTTCGTACCAAAGCAGTAATGGATTATTTTTTAGGTTATCTCCCACCAATAAATCTATGGTGAGAGCTGGTTGATGAACCAGCTGAGTGATTTGTAGAGCAACAAACCACCAATATTTTATAACCAAAATATTAACACATTGATCGATTTAATACACTCTCACGTTTTTAAGTATTTATTTTAGAAAATGCTTCTCTATCAAAGTTTAACTATTAGTTAGTCTATTAAGTTAGAAAATTTTAACTATCAAAAAATATTACCTCTTTTGATTTCCATCAGCCAAATATTTAAATACTATTATAATCTTTTCTACAAAATACCTATTGTTAGAAAGATAGTTTACTAAAGATTGGTTATTTATAGAAAGCTCAAATATTTCTATAGACATACTTTAAATATCTAAATTATCGAACTTACTCTATTAAAACAAGGAGAATCGTTTGAAATTTGTTAGTATGTTTCATATATTCCGTATATTCATAAATACCTAGATTTTTACTAATTAAACTTCTGACATAATTTAGAACAGTAAATTATTTAGCATCAAAACCATTTTTAAAATTTGAAGATTAATAAGCTAAATACATACACTTTATATTCGGCACTGGTTTTTGTGCTAAACAATGCAACTAACCATTTTCTTCGATTATATTAGAACGTGTATTTTTTATGGTTTACAATAATATTGATCTTTTTGAATGTTCAGTTGTATTTGTATTGTATTCAGTTTCACTCAAAACTACTTTCATACGACTTATGTAGTAGATCTAATCTCTTATCATATAAAAAAGAGTCAACATTGTCAACCTCATTGTTTTACGTAGATCATTTTATGAATTTTACACTTCTTGGAAAGGATTTTGAGGGTACATAATCATAGTAACGTTTCGTTCGGGTGTTTGAAAAGGTTACTTTATTACTCCAATGCGATCTCTTAGCATTATAAATGGAGTATTAGTTTAAATATTCATTGTAGCTACTTACAAACATTTTTCAGACTAAAACTTTTATTTTAACATATAACATCCAAAAAAGTTATACTCACATATAACGAAATATCTGGAAGCACTGAAAAGATTTTTATGAAATTCGGAGGCAAATTAGTTTTTTCCACCCATACAGATTACTTACTACCACTAAAACTTTTTTTTTAATTCCATTCCTGATGGGCAGAAACAGCCCCTTAAGATTTACTTTTTTGTAAGAATAGCATTAGCATAATTTAATTAAATGTATTTCAAACAGCTGATACAAAGCCATAAACATGACAGAAATGTTAAGACAATTTCTAATAACTCTGGTTTTGGTAGGGAATGCATGATTGCCTACTTTGCATTCCCCTAAAATTTACTTACAGGGTTTTGTAGTATTAGAATAAAATACATCTAATTAACCAATAATTTTATTATATATACTATTCATGAATGTAACTTAACTTTAGATAACATTTAGTAGGAAACATAAATAATTTGTTTTTTAACGTATCAATATATCTCATTATCAAAAAATTCATGTTGGGTTGTTTATTTCACACGTGATGGTCCAAAAAAATCAACTTAATCATTGTGGATGTCATTAGTTAATTTTGTTTATATATAATTTAGTACTAACGTTAAAGCCTTTCTTATTTGATTAAATAAATATATTCCACGGTCAAAACATAATAAAAATATACAAAATAGTTCGCAATTTACTCGGCCAATTAACAGCAAGTACACGGTGACAGTGCGACAAGATAATGAAAGCCAGTAATTGTTTATGTAATAGTTATCTATATTTGAGTACAATTTGCTTCATGACTAAGCTCGAGTAAATATTTTATACTTTTACAAGGAATTATTAAAGTTAAAAGGAATTATTTTCAATAATGATTGATTTTTCCTTTTTTAAGCCGTCAAAAATTTAAAATGTTCAAATAAATACACACAATAAAAGATTATATTTACAACTCTTATATTATCTCTCCTTAGATAATTAGAGGTTAGAGGTAAATACATTAAGTTGTTTTAATATAATCACGACTCGTTAAAAATTTGAGTCAATTAGCACCTGCAGACAGGTGGTTTTATATTCGTCTTTTGAGCAAACAGTAAAATAATTTCTTTGTACTCTTCTCTTTTGTAAACCTAACCTCGTATATTTATACAACGTTACAACAAAGTTCCCTCAACGTAGTCAGTTGAAACGTAACGTTGCACTTTAATTTATGGAGATAGTGTTACTAATTTTCCTGATAAAATGGAAGAGAGTTTTTTGATGGTTTTGTATTGTTAATGAAATAATTTGCTATTAACCTCAATTTTTGTCATCCGTTCAGTAAAAACACTTTTCGGGATATTCAGGGAGTGAAATAAATATTTTAGAATTGTTATAGGTGTTTAGCATCAAATATATAAAAAGAGATCTTAGAACTTAGGCTTAAGCGGCCGGTGTCATAATTAGAATCTACAGTTTCCGGTGACAACCACGTCAAGGTACTATCTACAATATTTACAAGATGACCAGACGTTTCGCCCATACTGTGATGTGGCATCCTCAGTGGTTTCTCTGAGACAGTCTCAGAGAAACCACTGAGGATGCCACATCACAGTATGGGCGAAACGTCTGGTCATCTTGTAAATATTGTAGATAGTACCTTGACGTGGTTGTCACCGGAAACTGTAGATTCAATTATATAAAAAGAGACTTTAACATTTTTACCCACATAAGTGTTTTTAGAACATTAATCGCTTGGATAGTTTAAATAAGGTAATAACTAGACAACAACTTTAGTTCGAACAAGTATTTACATGCTAACAGTGTTATTTTTTTACTACTTTTTACTAAAAAAGAGTATTAACTAACTTTGCAATAGTATTTTGAATAATTAAATGGTATTAAACTGGTAAAAAATCACGATATTCTTTAATCTTTTTTTAACTACCAAAATAAAAAAGCATTAAAGCTAGTTATGTAGTTTAATGTAAACCTTCACCAAATTCATGTTCATACGTGTCTCTAGTCGTAGAGTTGGAATAATAACCTAATTTTTAACCGGTATAAGATATAAAATCAATTCTTATTTCTAAATTAACTGTAACTAAGGCTAGAACTAAAAACGACGTTTTCTTATAGGCTGTAAATGACATAAATTTATAGACATAAATAATACGTGACACTTAAGTTATTAAATAAAACATAATTTCAAATAAAAGAATGTGTTTACAATATTTTTGAGATTTTTACTTAAATTTTACCTGTTTCAATTCACTTGAATAACCTATTTACTGACAGTTTGTATGAACAGACAGAGATTTACAAATACAGAGGTCAATGTAACTTCACTGCACCAAACGTACGAACCAACTAAACTTAAAAATTACAACAAAACGTAAACAAATTTCTGTAATACGTATTATATGGCATAATTATTTTCCATACACTACTGGCGGCGGTGTGAACATAAAACTCAGTTTTTGTAAATGTAATACGTACATGACATTTATTACTCAAGTTTCTCGAAAGAATGTTACACGGTTGTAAGTCCTATACGGAGCTCAAAGTTCCTCATAACTGAAAATTAAAGCAGGAAGTGAGAACGGAACGACGAATTGAAGTTAGTCAAATAGCTAGAGGCAACTGGTAACATCTCTCATACTGACGTCAAATATTCTTAGAGCAACTCCTTCCATAGAACCTAATAACTTAATACCTTCTCTTCATCTACGATGTTTTATGTAGATTAACATCTTCGTTTATATTTATTGAAAGCAAATTACAAACCATCATCACATTAAGAAGTTATTGTTTTTGTACACTTAGTTAAGGCTTTAGTCCCCTAATGTGACTATTAGTAATGTGATCTCACGTAAATGTATTTAATTTTAAGCAAATGATGTGTACTAGTAAATACTTTTTTTAATTTAAAGCTATATATTCAATGTACTGTTCTGTGAAATGAATTAATAATCATCTCTATTTTAAATTATGTTATTCAACTTATGCTATTTCATGTATGTTATTGTGGTCCGATTTAATCCAACTTTTTTTAATATTGGGCACACTGCACATGTGTCACAGTAATATGCGAGTAGTACCAAGTAATAGTAATAAGTAGTAATAAGTTTCTCTTTTTCAAAACATAATATAATTTTATAATCATTGTAAATATTCATTTTCTCAATTTTTACATTTAAATTTAAGATGAATAGTGTTAAATAATCGGAAATATTACGGTATATTAAATATTATTTCAGTTATAATGGTAATACTAAAAAGTGCATGCGTTCTACAATTACTAAGCTGCAAATATAATTATGGAAAATTCCTTAGTCCTGGACTATGACTAATTAATCTCACTTGATTATGTTTTGTAACAATCATATTCTAGACACAGTTACACAAATGTTGTTCATTGGGTAAGCACATGATCCAAGTCATAAATAATTACATTATATCTGTAATTCGTTATTGTTTAATATCCTATGAGTTGTATTTATTATTATTTTTGATGTTACACAATTTGATATTATGAGATGATTTTTTTCTTTCTTTTGTATTTTTCCTTATTACAGTTTTACAGATTCATTTAGTTCACAAGCCCACGTACACCAAAATTAACATTCTAGATTTCAAGAGTGGTTTCTTATCTCCAACATATATATTCTTTAATTCAATATAAAGTGTGCAAAATTTTTATTATCTGTGAGATAAAAATAACAAATAACAACACATTAACTTGTGATAACATAAGTTAAACATAGATTGATAAACAAGACTATAATAATATTAAATTATTAGTACAATAGAAAACATACAAATGAGATGTAAATATGTGTAATGATATATCTCTGCATTATGAAAGTATTCTACATTTATTTCATTGTTGAAATTAATAAACAGTATTAATATAAGAAAGGATAAATGAGAGAAAAATATTTTTTAACTTTACATGATTGTAATTGTTTATACTTATGGTAGCTGATAATATACTTGAAAATTGAACGTCAGTAATTTATTATTTCATGTAAAATCTTTAAATTGGACATGCATTTACTAGTAAACATTATTTACATACAATTAAATACATTTACGTGAGATCACATTACTAATAGTCACATTAGGGGACTAAAGCATAACTAAGTGTACAAAAACAATAACTTCTTAACGTGATGATGGTTTGTAATTTGCTTTCAATAAATATAAATGAATCTACATAAAACATCGTATAAAGAGAAGGTAAGTGAGAAGTTATTAGCTTCTATGGAAGGAGTTGCTCTAAGAATATTTGACGTCAGGATGAGAGATGTTACCATTTGCCTCTAGCTATTTGACTAACTTCAATTCGTCGTTCAATTCTCACTTCCTGCTTTAATTTTCAGTTATGAGGAACTTTCAACTCCGTATAGGACTTACAACCGTGTAACATTCTTTAGAGAAACTTGAGTAATAAATGTCATGTATGTATTACATTTACGATAAAAAGAGTTTTATATTCATACCAGATATCTATTTTATATTTAAAAATATAATTAGTCCAATGGCATGTTTTAATTTCATTGTGAACATTATTAATATTTATTAATTCATTGTAATTATGTCTTTCATGGATATTGGTAAGAAACCTTAAAGAAAAAAGTTATAGATTATTGAATTTAAAACAAATAAATGTTGAAACCCCTGTGATAAAACTACCACATTATTACTTTGTCATCACATTGAACTATGGATAATCTTCTTTATGGTAAGAGGGGGCTGGAGAGATGAGATGTTTTGGTGAATTTCAACCTGGTTATGGAGCACAAATATATTTTCCATAAGACCTCTTAGTTGTTCTCAAATGAAAGAAAACCATAGCTTCACTGCTAGTGCTTAAAACTGTTAGTTGGTTTGTTTATTTTAATAATTTTTATTTGGAAAATTAAGTAAATAAATGCATAATAATGATTAATTTTATTTATCCAATGCGCTAGAGGTTTTATTTAAATTATTTTTAAATTTGAAACAATTTTAAGAACGTGTATCACAAACATAAAATCATACCCATAAATCAGCATTCTGATTAACAGAAACTAAAACTTGATTTTAAAAAACTTATGTCAATAAAAAAATAATGCCACTAAAACAAAAATGCCCGACAACTCCTCACTCACGTTAAGCTGCCAGGTATACTCCCAGGTTACTCTATGACCCAAGGTAACAGCCCTAATATATGGGTAGGTATATTGTTTTACGTACGGGAAAATTGCACATCCTTACAACACATTCATTTTTCCATAAAACTGATAATCTAATATCATTGAACTGAGGGGGCAGGAAATCAATGAGAATATTAATTCTAAATAAGTGCACAGTTACGTATCTAGACATAGACCTTTGCATCAGTAACAGAACAACGATATCACCCAAAACTTTACTGCCACCTACTTTTAGTGGTATTTATTTCTAACTTGTGTTTCAGACCGATGGGGAGACATCGGCGGAGGTCTCACTCTATCATCGCACAACACCACTGTATAGGCCTGTACAAGAGGATACATGTCTGCAGCACCAAGGTCAGTATATAGTCTGTGGCTTTGCAAAATCAATGTTTATGAAATAATCAGTAGGTATTCTTTTAGCTATTTGTTGTTTTAACGGTGTAACTCCTTTGTTAACGATGTGTGATGAGTATGCTTTATTAATAACATAATGTACTTTCTTATAATCCCAGTATATCCTGAATTTTAATTAATGGAAAATATGTTTTATTTGAACTTAATGTTTTATGTTACATTTTTTTGACGAGACATTCTATCTAAAGATTCAATTGTTTACATTACTTAACAAATGTCCAGTCCAAATTGAATTCTTAATTTAAATTCAACCAAGCAAAGATGGTATATGACAATCTTATTTCGGGAACTATTAAATATAGTTTCTCATAAAGTTAAAATACTGGTATTTGTTATTACTCACATATGGTACTGTAATTTGCCATTTGCTAAAGTTATCCCGATGTTTACGCGTTTTTGTATATCTCTAAAAACTACATTGAAAAATACCAGGTAAATTCAAGTATCTTATATTTCACGTCAAGATAAATCCAAAGTGAATGGTGTGTGGACAGCGCATGTGCGACAGATTCCGTCTCCAACCACGCACAACCCACTAATGATGCACAGTTTTCTCTAACATTCTCAACTCTCTTTTTAAATGCCTCAAATGTTAGATCACTATTGTGCTACCAAATCAATTTATTTTTATTCATTTTCATTTATTTTTCTAAATAATTTTCTAAAACTTCTTTTAGTTGGAAATATATATATATATATATATATATATATATATATATATATATATATATAATTTTAAAATACGTAGATGCTATTCTAAGTTCTAGTAATTTATTTTGTATTAGATGAAATATTTAATTGGAAAAGATACGATATTGCCCCAAAAAACATCGTAAGAAAAAGTTCGTTTAATAAATTAAAAATTATGCTATAGGAAAATGAAACAACAAACAAACTAACTAAAACATAAAAGTAAAATAAATGAATAATTAAATATTCAAAAAGTAAATAAATAGGAATTATGAAAATGTCTATGTTTATTGTTCGAAAGAACATAAATATAATTCCAATTTTCATCATTTATTTGACTTTTATTTTTTAGTTATTTTGTTTGTTGTTTTATTTTCCTACAGTATAATTTTTAATCTATTAAACGCATTTCTTTTCTTACTGTGCTTTTTGGGGCAATGTGTCTTTGCCAATGAAATATTTCATATAATACAAAATAAATTACTAGAACTTAGAAGAGCATCTACGAATTTTAAAATTATATATATTTTAAAATATATGTATTTTTCGTTACTTTTCATAACTCTATTGGTGGTTTCATTAGCATATATGTAACAATGGCCATTTACTTATTTTATTACATTAATTTCATAAAAAGTATGATATGTCTAAATAGCCGTATATCAATTGCTGGTTTTCGGGGTCAATTGTACTTTAAATTACGTCAGTGTTATTTTAATTTTGTTATTTATTTTTTAACTGTGTCATTGTTTTGCTAATGTATAATTTTCATATGTGCCTTTATAATATTATTTATTTCATATATCTCAGTTTTGTGTTCTTCTTTAATTTTATTATTTGATTTTAAATAATATATTTAAGTTTGGTTTTTCAAGTAAAAGTTATGTTTATTTTTGATTATTTTTAAAATAAGTTTTATTAGTTTTGATATGAGAACTATATGTTATGAAATTTTATCTTTTTAAATCGATTTCCAAAAATATTCTCACTAGCCTATCTTAATATGTATCACTACACTCCCTCACGGGCCATTCGGTTTGAGTGTAGTGATACATATTACGGTACTCTCCTTTACGGTAATAAATGTTACAAGCTTCAAGCACATTTATAGCCGCACAAATATAGTTCTATATCTAACACTGTAAACACTAGATCGAAGTAAAGATGAGACATTTGAAAATCTTGTAATATAGTGATACTCCTGGTCATTAGTAGTGACTGTTACTGGTCATGGATTAGTGGTTTGTCACTGTAATCTCTATCCCTAAAGCCTACTACTAACACTGGCTATCAACTAATATTTTCCGTCTATTCTTTGTTTTATAATAATTGCCTATTACGTCTTTATATATTATACAGATAAACCATTTGCACTGGGCTGTCGGCAAAATCAAATGATATTAATTTTATTGGAAAAAATCTAACAAAATGTATATGGGAAAGTACAAATATGCAGTAAACTGTACTAATAAATAACATAAATAGTTTTAGGTAGGCGTTCATATATAAATGTCATTGAGGATAAGAATTTTTAATTTAGAATTGTTAAAGAGCTTATTTAAATATTTCATCTATTACTGGGCAAACAAATGTGTATTGCTTATTTAAAAAGAAAGAGATCTTCTATATGTAATTTAAACAGCGTCACGCTTTTAAAAAATTTAAGATATAATCACAAAGAAAATGTGTTTAACTATTGGACATTTCTATGAATCATTACTACCTGATTTTCTCGTTTGGAAGTAAATTGAACGTATATTTATATCCCCTGCTTGGACGTATAAAGTATTGCTGCTACACGCAGATATAGAATTACGTACAAATGAAAACTACTAATGTTAAATAGTGCACATCTTTAGATAGATTTGTAATTACACTTAGATGAGGCTTCAGAAATTAGCATCTTCTAAGTGTAACTATAAATCTATCTAAAATATAACAGCTATTTAACTAGTTTTTGTATTTAACTCTACAAATTGTTGTCTTCCCAACGCAATTTAAGTAAGTCTACTTCAAATATTTCAAGTTTATATTATTATAGTTCTAATAATTTATCGTTTTTGATCTAAATCTCTATAAAATTCGTACATATGATATTACTCCTAAGTTTTTGTCGTTTACATCTAAGTCAAGAAATTTGGCTAATTATGTGTTTTATTGAATATATTTGTTTCTATACGTCTATCCAACTCATTTTTGTCTTTCAACACCTAGATTAGTCTCATCGTTTATCAATATGTTTTTAAACTTGCATTATTATTAAAAAATTTAGTTTAGGTCTAAAAATACAGTTAATAGTGTTAGTAACATTCAGAGAACATGTAACGTTAGCCTCAGAAGGAAAGCAAAATATTGTTTCGTTAAAATAATAAAGTTATTTTATTATGTTTATGAATTTCCTAAAACAGTTCTGTAACTAAACGTTTACATAGTTAGTTAGTTATTGTATTAGTTACAGAACTGTTTTAGGAAATTCATAAACATTAGTCAAGTAATCAAAATAACAAGAAATTATTATTATTCTTTATAAAATATAATTTACGTTAAAAAATAGCATTTAATTGCATGTAGGGCAAATAAGTTTTGATAGGCTATTGTATTAAAAGTTACTTGCTATTAAATTGAGTAAAATATTTTAAGCAGTAATATGGAAATGGAGGTCGTATAAACATGGACTGAAGTAAACTGAAAGACAAAGTGGACTTTAACGAGTGACTGTCAGAATTTGTTATGACGTCAACAACTTCGTATAATCCACATCAGGTAAAAAACAAACTTTAGTTCACGTTTATATCATCCAGCTGTAGTCATAAGTTTGTAATTACAGGAAGCTACACAGCTTTTTATTTTGTTTGGTCTATAGGTATAATTGTAATAAATGGTAAAGTATATCTTTCTAAATTCCTTTAAGATTTAAAGGACTTGACGAATAATGAATCAATTTAAATTCAGGAATTGATCACTATAATTGCACACGTTCAAATTTGGAAAATAAATACTAAATATTAACTTAAATAACACATTTTACCCAAGTTATTCATAATATATATATATACTTTTTATTTGTTTTAAACAAATATAAAAGTTACTTTATCACTAACGAGTAAGTAATAAAAGCTTAATAGGACTAAGACAATTTACCACAAATACTTTTTCCATGTAAATTGACGAAAGCCTTTCAATACTAAAACTTTGCTTGAATAAATAATTCATAAGCTTAAGTTATTCAAAGACTTGATCATCAATAGGCCCTGTGGAATACATTACCTGAACAGCCTCTTGGGTTTTAATATTTTATGTAAATGGTAAGAGGTAGAAGACAGAGAAATCTTAATGGAATTCAATATAAATGTTATTTTTTTAACTGAGATAACATTATATTATAATTAAAGTTGTAACATAAATAAGTGTACGTGATAGTGTAAATACATAAAATTATAAAACAAGTAATAATAAAAACATACTGTAATTTCGCAACGAATTTATTTAACTATTGTATTTTCTTGGACACTTGATTATAAGAGGATTTAAAAATCTCAATAATGAAATTAAGAAAATAAAAATCTATAAATATTTAAAGTGAAAACACAATTATTGCCTTCTAGATGATTTAGATAACTCTTGCACACTAGGTGATTTAGATAACTCTTTGTTGATTGGTAAAATTCAATTGACAAGTAAAAGTGTATTAACCTATTGTTATAAGCCTTTAATGCAAATCCTACTTAAGTGCCTACGTACTAATAGCTAGTTCATAATTAAAGTTCAGTCATGGAAGATTTGAGTACTAAAGATGTTATATAACTTAAAATAGCTTTTCAGATTATTTAGTAGAACATAACTACAACTTGGATTGTTTTGAACCAAGAAACTTTAGTGTGAGATAAACTTATATAGTAGCTTTTTAATATTTATAACAATTTTAGAGCGAAGTAAAAATTTCCGTATGATTTTTTTTTTAATATATACAAAAATAAAGTTTAAAATAAATAATGCTTTTCAAAGGACAAAGGTTTATAAACGACCCTAAAATAATATTTTTTAGTATAAAAACAAAACAAACAATGCGAATGAAAATTGTAATATAATTTAACCTTTATTTTTGTTTATTACAATAATTTTGGACACTATGTTTATTATTGATTTTAAATTATATAAGACAATCAGTTGATCATTGTATTAATCCATTTAGTTACGTTAATTACCTTTTAGTTACATTTTCACCCTTAAATTGTAAACTTTAAATGTACCCACCCATCCATACACAGACAAATCGTTTTAAGTATTGATTATGAATATTACTCAGAGTATGATGGAGTATTTTCAAACAATAAAATGCACATTAACACAATAAATTTATTTTTAAACTTAAATTTCGATTAACCATAAATATATTTAAAATAAAACAACATAACTTGTTACGCTTAAATTTCAACTGAACCAGACCTTTAGTACTTACGTGCAGAATGTAAAACTCTGGTGGACTAGATAATTTTAATGAGAAATCATTTGAACTTCATGACTCGCTTAGCTAGTGAAGGAAACCAGGACCTGGAATAACTATTGACACTGGTGAAAGTACAACACAAATGTTTATTTTTACAGCATTTCATCTTTACAATCCCTTCCAACATATTACAAGTATCTTATCCTATTTTCTACTATACACCTCCTTTAATATACCCTTCTCATTCAATATTTAGACAATACAAGTTATAGAATTAATCTGCCCTCAATTTATTATTACCATTTGCTTTAATATACAGCCCGGGGAATCAATACTTTCAAGAATAATATTTACAACAAACGACAACAACTCCTATATTATTAAATCACAATCCTCTAAATTATTATATAACGTCACATTAAGAATCAGCTAAATAAGTTTATATGTGCAAAACGTCTACACTAACCAGTGAAATCACATATTCGATAACAAGCTATACTTAAGAATAATCAATTAATTATTTCCAATCAAATAGACAATCCAACAATGATATATTATTAACCTTACTACCTATGACAACCTACTAGCTTGACCGTGCGATTTTATTTACATTATTTGACATATATTTCCAAGAGATAAGCCAAACATTCAAATAGCCTTAGTTGCTATACTCTATCCTTCTCAAGAACTATCCAATAATTATTGTTTATATATATTCGACGCAATATTTATTCATTTACTCTATATATAGACTATCTACATCAACTCAAAATCCCTATTCATGCGGGACAATGATCATAACATGGAATTACGTATTTATATAGTTATATTTTAAATTAACAATCCAGACTAAATTCCCTCAAACCGTTAATTCTATTTTATCATTAAATTGCAATTATTATGACCGTCTCATCTGATTAATTTACTGCCTGTCGGCTTACGCTTTGGTGTAGGTAAAAGTAATTGAACCCTACAGAAATCCTTCCCCCACTACTTAAATGTTCTCCCCTTAACCCTTGGAGGTGTTAAACAGAAACAGTGTTAACATACCCCTGGACTCGTCTACCGCAGGTATGGGGTGTCCACGGGCCGTAGTGGATTCGGCGTCCTCTTGTCCCTCCGGGTCAGTGAGCTGGTTCGGTCTGGAGTTGCTTGTAGTCCCTTGGGGGTGAGTGGCGGTGCTTCCAATCCCTTGAGGTGGTTCCTCTGGTCCTCAGGATGGCTGCAAGTCCGGTCGTCCCTCAGGTTTAGGTTGGCCGCTCGTGAAGTCCTCCAGGGGTTGATATCGCCAGGGGTTGGACCGTAGCTCCAAGTCTTCCTCCTAGATCGTGTTTGCTCTGCAGGGTGGGTTGACGAAGTCTAGGTAGTTGGACCACCAGGTGCTGGTCCTCCCTATTGGTCTATTTCCCGAAGTCCTCTCTCTTGCCGAACTCTCCTTAGACTCCCCTTCTTTTCCAACTCTCTCCCTAGTACCCCATTCCCCCTGCCACTCACTGGACACGCCTGCAATTTCGGAACAACCAATAATTCTCCGTGGTCCTATTACGGATCACCCTATAGGCCCGTTTTCGTGATGGGTGGAACATCGGAACTTCTGCTGAATCTCCGTCGCATCAGCATTCATCGGCCTAATTTTGGTGAGTCTCAAATTTTATTATTCTGGTCATCCTGTGTACAGTGCTGACCCTGCTTCCTTGACATCCGATCCCTTGCTTTCCGAATTAACACTCGCCGGATGCCCTACTCAAATTTTACCTACTCCATTTCCTGTACCGCATTTCCTGTTGTAATCTAACCACTGTCTCATTTTTCTGATAATATTTATTTTTAAATTTTTTATTATTATTATTAATACTTATGAGGGAATCTTATGCAAAGTGTAACAGTTAAGTAAACGTCAAAGGTTTACAAGAAGCTGTGCTGAGGCATCAAGAAGGAAATCTGGACGTTGTCAAATGTTCTGTGGGACGTGGAAGCGCCGGAAAAGTACATCTGGGAGGGGGGGGTTGCGTCTCTTGAATAAACCAAGAGCTAGTCGTAAAAACGTTTGCTTTTGATCAACCCTTCTTGCCATCTTCATCTGAATTATATTTTAATTTGCCACATTTTAAAGTTTATAGCTGTAATCGATTGGTTTCAATCAATAAATAGGAATAAATATTGGAATATCTTTATTAGTTTCAGTAGCTATATATACAGTTTCCAAAATATTTTGTAATATATCGTTTATTTTTTTAATAAAACAACTCAATATTTGAAAATTATATCGTTACGAATAATAAGACCAATGTTAATTTCAAAATAAGATTGCAGCTTTAGTCGAGAACGCATAATTTTTAACTTTGTGTATTAACAAACAACGTGTCTAGTGCCAATCTAGTAACAATTGTTTAGTGCCTCCTGAGTTATTGATTTTCTAACTGTTTAGGTTTATTTTATATACACAAATAACTATTATATGAATTTATTTATTTATATACAAACAAAAACCGTTAGGAAAACTCGTTCTCAGGGGCACTAGTCACATTTGTACAATAAAACACGTTAAAATAAAAATGAATATCGTTAAAAATGTAAGTGTAAAACGTTTTTAAGTAAAGTAATATTCAACTGCGAAAGGTGGGCTTCAGCTAATGATAACTGGTAGCTAAGCGGAGAAGGAGAGTCAACTGCTACGACTTTTCTAATCACACATGGTTAAGAGATGATCGGGTAGACGTCAGCAGATCTTATAGTAGACGGAGTTACACGTAGTTCCAAAGTCAACGCCAGGTAGAGGGGGTCGGAGGCTCAACTGCCACAAAATTATTCAACTAAAGAAGACTGTTAAATATCATTAAAAAATTAATAATTTATAATATAAATTGTACCACAGATTTATTATATTTAACAATATTACATATTTATTGTATGCTACTACTAAATTTTTCCATGAAGTAAGTGAAGATAGCGCAAAAACAGGAGTAGTATGACACAACAACCCTAATTACACCAGGCTACACGGGTAGTTTGAGTAGTTATTAAGAGAGAACACTTGAATATATTTAACAATGTTAAAACGTTTCATTAATGTATTTATCACTATACCTTTTGTCTAGTTTTACTCATATATTTGTATAGTGAGGTGCAAAATATTTTATTCGATTTATTGATTAAACCAATCGAATGCAACGATAAACCTTAAAATATGAGAGATTTGAATATCATTTAGAAAACCAATAGAATGCAACGATAAACTTTAAAATATGAAACATTATAATATCATTTAGAAAACCAATCGAATGCAACGATAAACTTTAAAATATAAGAGATTTGAATATCATTTAGAAAACCAATCGAATGCAACGATAAATTTGACAAAATTTGATAAAAACGAAATTTGAATATAATTTAGATGAAGATAGCAAAAACGTTTGAACAAAAGCTCTTGTTTTATTCAAGAGACTCGTCCTCAAAGAAACATTATCGAACATAATTCTACGTACCTCTTTTTCAAGGCCTTTGTTGATAGAATACAGAAATGTAAAC
The DNA here is from genome assembly GCA_035578905.1 of Stictocephala bisonia. Taxonomy (NCBI): domain Eukaryota; kingdom Metazoa; phylum Arthropoda; class Insecta; order Hemiptera; family Membracidae; genus Stictocephala; species Stictocephala bisonia. The sequence continues at coordinate 862,480 of JAQJVL010000253.1, read as the reverse complement.
ACAAGTTCTTGAACTAAGTTGTAATCCAAGATCAAGGACAACAAGACTGATTTGTCAGTTGACGTAAACAATAACTATGCTGTTCAATAACTCGTCCTTTTAAACATTAGTTTAAGACATACAAAATCTTTGAAAAGGTGTATTTTCTGACTCGGATATACTCTTGTAGAAAATACACCTTTTGAAAGATTTTGTATGTCTTAAACTAATGTTTCAAAGGACGAGAATAGTTGTTGTTTACGTTAACTGTAAAACCTCTTAAACACTTCGAGTTTGCACTTCTGTATTCTACTTACAAAGAAATTCAAAATAAGGTATAACTCGGAGTAGGATTATAATTCCAAAATTTTCCAAACCCTGAATAATAAAGTATTTCTTAATTCCAAGTTTAGTAGGAAAAATAATTACGGATTCAATACAAAACTTTATTATGCACCCAAAATGTAGCATACATGACCCAAAGTATATATTACAGTCCGTCGCTACCTTCTCAATATTTACTATCTTAGTAAAATAACTTTAAGGTTATCATAAGTAAACTGTCTTAAGAATATTGATAAACAAGAATTGAAACTGAGCAATTATAACTATTTAATTAACCTAAATAATAAAACTAACGAAAAAACTGGAATCTAATTTCATATATTCCAATTTATAAAATAATTGATGTTAAAGTACGCGATTTTTTTTAATGATAAGACATTTCTCACGTGAAATATTTGATTTGTAAAGAAATTGTAATTTAACATATCTTTGTTTAAAATAGTATATTAATATTGTTATTTTTAAATATTATAAAATATTTGAATGTCTAAAATATTATTTACGAGAATTATGTAATTATTTTTGTAAATAACGTACGGGTAGTCTTATAAAGCTTTCAAAGATTTTTTAAAATTTCAAATTATACCTGTGAACAATCATTTGACTATACTTTCACTATCTCCCCATAAAAATGAGATGTGAATATTAATGTGACGTTATTAATCTAAAAAGATTCTTTACTAAAAAAAATACAATTAGTTGAAAAGCATTTTGGAATTATCACTATAACCTTGATTATCGTATCAACTTAATAATTAATATATGATTTAATAATTATTAATCTTCTTATAAGGGCATGAAAAAGAATAATTGTATCGCCTAAACCTAAAATGATTTCATTACTAATATCTCTCTACTTTATTACATTCCTATGCATGACAGGTCATAGAAACAAAATTAATATAAAATACGGATAATCTTGGTAATAAACATGTAATGTACGGCTCTTACATGTAAATGCCATGGTCAAAATCTTTGTATCGGCTAAGGAGTATGACCCAGTCTACGCAAGTATTGGTAGTGGCCACCTACTAGCCCTGTGGTTCATACAACTCTATAACCTCCCCATCCTTCATACGTCCACTTCCACATACTGCTCGGTGTCCTGCTCACATACCAAGAACAAGTCTTTATGTAGGCTAAGGAATATGACCCAGTCTACGCAAGTATAGGTAGTAGCCACCTACTAGCCCTGTGGTTCACACAACTCTATAACCTCCCCATCCTCCATACGTCCACTTCCACATACTGCTCGGTGTCCTGCTCACAAACCAAGAACAAGTCTTTATGTAGGCTAAGGAATATGACCCAGTCTACGCAAGTATAGGTAGTAGCCACCTACTAGCCCTGTGGTTCATACAACTCTATAACCTCCCCATCCTTCATACGTCCACTTCCACATACTGCTCGGTGTCCTGCTCACATACCAAGAACAAGTCTTTATGTAGGCTAAGGAATATGACCCAGTCTACGCAAGTATTGGTAGTGGCCACCTACTAGCCCTGTGGTTCATACAACTCTATAACCACCCCATCCTTCATACGTCCACTTCCACATACTGTTCGGTGTCCTGCTCACATACCAAGAACAAATCTTTATGTCGGCCAAATAATATGACCTAATCTACGCAAGTATTGGTAGTGGCCACCTACTAGCCCTGTGGTTCACACAACTCTATAACCTCCCCATCCTCCATACGTCCACTTCCACATACTGCTCGGTGTCCTGCTCACATACCAAGAACAAATCTTTAAGTCAGCCAAAGAATATGACCCAGTCTACGCAAGTATTGGTAGTAGCCACCTACTAGCCCTGTGGTTCACACAACTATATAACCTCCCCACCTGTCATACGTCCACTTCCACATACTGCTCGGTGTCCTGCTCACATACCAAGAACAAGTCTTTATGTAGGCTAAGGAATATGACCCAGTCTACGCAAGTATAGGTAGTAGCCACCTACTAGCCCTGTGGTTCATACAACTCTATAACCTCCCCATCCTTCATACGTCCACTTCCACATACTGCTCGGTGTCCTGCTCACATACCAAGAACAAGTCTTTATGTAGGCTAAGGAATATGACCCAGTCTACGCAAGTATTGGTAGTGGCCACCTACTAGCCCTGTGGTTCATACAACTCTATAACCACCCCATCCTTCATACGTCCACTTCCACATACTGCTCGGTGTCCTGCTCACATACCAAGAACAAATCTTTAAGTCAGCCAAAGAATATGACCTAATCTACGCAAGTATTGGTAGTGGCCACCTACAAGCCCTGTGGTTCACACAACTCTATAACCTCCCCATCCTCCATACGTCCACTTCCACATACTGCTCGGTGTCCTGCTCACATACCAAGAACAAATCTTTATGTCGGCCAAAGAATATGACCCAAACTACGCAAGTATTGGTAGTGGCCACCTACTAGCCCTGTGGTTCATACAACTCTATAACCACCCCATCCTTCATACGTCCACTTCCACATACTGCTCGGTGTCCTGCTCACATACCAAGAACAAATCTTTAAGTCAGCCAAAGAATATGACCTAATCTACGCAAGTATTGGTAGTGGCCACCTACTAGCCCTGTAGTTCAAACAACTCTATAACCACCCCATCCTTCATACGTCCACTTCCACATACTGTTCGGTGTCCTGCTCACATACCAAGAACAAATCTTTATGTCGGCCAAAGAATATGACCCAGTCTACGCAAGTATTGGTAGTAGCCACCTACTAGCCCTGTGGTTCACACAACTATATAACCTCCCCACCTGTCATACGTCCACTTCCACATACTGCTCGGTGTCCTGCTCACATACCAAGAACAAATCTTTAAGTCAGCCAAAGAATATGACCTAATCTACGCAAGTATTGGTAGTAGCCACCTACTAGCCCTGTGGTTCACACAACTCTATAACCTCCCCATCCTTCATACGTCCACTTCCACATACTGCTCGGTGTCCTGCTCACATACCAAGAACAAATCTTTAAGTCAGCCAAATAATATGACCTAATCTACGCAAGTATTGGTAGTGGCCACCTACTAGCCCTGTGGTTCACACAACTCTATAACCTCCCCATCCTCCATACGTCCACTTCCACATACTGCTCGGTGTCCTGCTCACATACCAAGAACAAATCTTTAAGTCAGCCAAAGAATATGACCTAATCTACGCAAGTATTGGTAGTGGCCACCTACTAGCCCTGTGGTTCACACAACTCTATAACCTCCCCATCCTCCATACGTCCACTTCCACATACTGCTCGGTGTCCTGCTCACATACCAAGAACAAATCTTTAAGTCAGCCAAAGAATATGACCTAATCTACGCAAGTATTGGTAGTGGCCACCTACTAGCCCTGTGGTTCACACAACTCTATAACCTCCCCATCCTCCATACGTCCACTTCCACATACTGCTCGGTGTCCTGCTCACATACCAAGAACAAATCTTTAAGTCAGCCAAAGAATATGACCCAGTCTACGCAAGTATTGGTAGTAGCCACCTACTAGCCCTGTGGTTCACACAACTATATACCCTCCCCACCCTTCATACGTCCACTTCCACATACTGCTCGGTGTCCTGCTCACATACCAAGAACAAATCTTTAAGTCAGCCAAAGAATATGACCTAATCTACGCAAGTATTGGTAGTGGCCACCTACAAGCCCTGTGGTTCACACAACTCTATAACCTCCCCATCCTCCATACGTCCACTTCCACATACTGTTCGGTGTCCTGCTCACATACCAAGAACAAATCTTTATGTCGGCCAAAGAATATGACCCAATCTACGCAAGTATTGGTAGTGGCCACCTACTAGCCCTGTGGTTCATACAACTCTATAACCACCCCATCCTTCATACGTCCACTTCCACATACTGCTCGGTGTCCTGCTCACATACCAAGAACAAATCTTTAAGTCAGCCAAAGAATATGACCTAATCTACGCAAGTATTGGTAGTGGCCACCTACTAGTCCTGTGGTTCACACAACTCTATAACCACCCCATCCTTCATACGTCTACTTCCACATACTGTTCGGTGTCCTGCTCACATACCAAGAACAAATCTTTAAGTCAGCCAAAGAATATGACCTAATCTACGCAAGTATTGGTAGTGGCCACCTACTAGCCCTGTGGTTCATACAACTCTATAACCACCCCATCCTTCATACGTCCACTTCCACATACTGTTCGGTGTCCTGCTCACATACCAAGAACAAATCTTTATGTCGGCCAAATAATATGACCTAATCTACGCAAGTATTGGTAGTGGCCACCTACAAGCCCTGTGGTTCACACAACTCTATAACAGCCCCACCCTTCATACGCCCACTTCCACATACTGCTCGGTGTCCTGCTCACATACCAAGAGCAAATCTTTGTATCGGCTAAGGAATATGACCCAATCTACGCAAGTATTGGTAGTGGCCACCTACAAGCCCTGTGGTTCACACAACTCTATAACAGCCCCATCCTTCATACGTCCACTTCCACATACTGCTCGGTATCCTGCTCACATACCAAGAACAAATCTTTATGTCAGCCAAGTAATATGACCCAATCTACGCAAGTATTGGTAGTGGCCACCTACAAGCCCTGTGGTTCACACAACTCTATAACAGCCCCACCCTTCATACGTCCACTTCCACATACTGCTCGGTGTCCTGCTCACATACCAAGAGCAAATCTTTATGTCGGCCAAGGAATATGACCCAGTCTACGCAAGTATTGGTAGTGGCCACCTACAAGCCCTGTGGTTCACACAACTCTATAACCTCCCCATCCTTCATACGTCCACTTATACATACTGCTCGGTGTCCTGCTCACATACCAAGAACAAATCTTTATGTCGGCCAAAGAATATGACCTAATCTACGCAAGTATTGGTAGTGGTCACCTACTAGCCCTGTGGTTCACATAACTCTATAACCTCCCCATCCTCCATACGTCCACTTCCACATACTGCTCGGTGTCCTGCTCACATACCAAGAACAAATCTTTAAGTCAGCCAAAGAATATGACCTAATCTACGCAAGTATTGGTAGTAGCCACCTACTAGCCCTGTGGTTCACACAACTCTATAACCTCCCCATCCTCCATACGTCCACTTCCACATACTGCTCGGTGTCCTGCTCACATACCAAGAACAAATCTTTAAGTCAGCCAAAGAATATGACCCAGTCTACGCAAGTATTGGTAGTGGCCACCTACAAGCCCTGTGGTTCACACAACTCTATAACCTCCCCATTCTCATACGTCCACTTATACATACTGTTCGGTGTCCTGCTCACATACCAAGAACAAATCTTTATGTCGGCCAAATAATATGACCCAATCTACGCAAGTATTGGTAGTAGCCACCTACTAGCCCTGTTGTTCACACAACTCTATAACCTCCCCATGCTTTATACGTCTCATCTACATATTGATGGTCCACCTACCTATTATTACGTATGAACCTTGATAGTTATCGAATCGTACGCTCCTATTAATGAAAGCATTGGTGGCTTTTCCCCTCCTCTTTCAAGTACAAATATCAACAGCGGCCAAAAAATTCGTCCCAGTCTACAAAACTTTTGATGGACAGCCCTCAATAAGTAAATATATTTATACTTGATTCATCTGCACGAACTAATCTTAGAAGGGGTCTTTCAGCAAGCTCCTGTCCACACAACTCCTTTGTTGGCCATCTTAATGGTTCAATACTAATAATGGCCTGCTCAAACGAAGTGATCATGTGACCGTAAAACAGATAGTTTATAACCTCTTAGTCATGTTGTCTGGATCTCTAAAAATTCACGGGGATATAGTGGTTAATTTAATTATATACAATTAAATTATTTGGATATACTATTGTTCCTTAATATTCGTAACTAATAAGGAATGCAATATACGGTGTGATTTATCTACAATATACGGTGTGATTTGTCTACAATATACGGTGTGATTTATCTACATTATATGGTGTGATTTGTCTACAATATACGGTGTGATTTATCTACAATATACGGTGTGATTTTTCTACAATATACGGTGTGATTTATCTACAATATACGTGTGATTTATCTACAATATTTAGTGTGATTTGTCTACAATATACGGTGTAATTTATCTACAATATACGGTGTGATTTTTCTACAATATACGGTGTGATTTATCTACAATATACGGTGTGATTTATCTACAATATACGGTGTGATTTATCTACAATATACGGTGTGATTTATCTACAGTATACTGTGTGATTAATATACAAAATACGGTGTTATTTATCTACAATATACGGTGTGATTTATCTACAATATACGGTGTGATTTATCTACGATATACTGTGTTATTTATCTACAATGTACTGTGTGATTTATCTACAGTGTACTCTGTGATTTATCTACAATATACTGTGTGATTTATCTACAATATACGGTGTGATTTATCTACAATCTCCGTGTATTATGAAATATGTATTGTTGTCTAGTAATTTACTTATGAGTTCACAATATAGCTGAAAAAACTATACATAGGTCTGTAGTGAAACTCCAACTTGGTAAAAGTTCTGAAACAATATACCCTTAATGTTGAAGAACAGTGAACTGCATTATTTAAAATATAAATTTTACTGTCACTTCATTGTCTTTTTTAACGTTACAATCGTTTCCAACATGAGTTTATCATTCAAAATGAGAATGTGAAATATTTAATTTACATATAAACAAATCTTAATGTGTTTATTTAAAAAAAAAATACTGGTACCTAACTAATTTTAATATGAAAATATGGATAAGCTGTCACTGCTTCACGTTGACTGTTAAAACTCAGTTCATATACACATGGACGGAAGTTAATTGAAAGACAAAGTGGACTTTAACGAGCGACTGTCATAATTTGTGATCACATCAACAACTTCATGTAATCTACATCAGGTATAAAACTAACTTGCATGTCACTTCAGACATGACAGTCTTTGTAATTACGACAGAAATAGCTTTCAGGTGTTTGTTTGTTATAGAGACTTTTATTACAGCACTGAAATTTATTTCTATATTCTTTTAAGATTTTTAATAATTTTTTTTGGATCTAAAGGACTCATTTTTATACTGTGTTACAATTAACTTAAAATTATTGTTAAACAATTAGAACGATATATGAAGCAACTAATCAAGGAAGACATTTTTCGTGTGCTTCGTTATATTTAATGAAGTAGCCTATGTTTTATTTGTTTGAACCAGTGTTTATCAACAATATGTTAGTTGTATGACCTTGTTGGCATGAGTAGGGTTAAGACAATTTACCACAAATACCTTTGCCATGTAAATTGACAGAAGCTCTTCAATACTAAAACTGCTTGAATAAATAATTCATAAGCTTGAGTTATTCAAAGACTTGATCATCAATAGACCCTGTGGAATTCATTACCTGAACAGCCTCTTGGGTTTTAATATTTTATGTAAATCATAAATCACAAGGAATGGAATTATCAGAGGGATTTAAAGTAGAAATATGGTTTCAAAGATTCAGAGCAAAGAAAACGTTGTACTACTGTGGACATATTATATTTTATTATAACTAGTTTACATCATTATTACGATAAATGTAATTATTAATTGTTCTAAAGGTATTAGATTGAATTTGATAGTGAATCTAATAAACACTTAATTATTATGAGAATTACGATTAATCGTCCAAACAACAGATGACATTCTTTACCAATATTCTTTACAACTTATTTATGAATTGTTCTCAAATTCTAATTATACGAGCTTTAAGTACATTTTAAAAAACAAGGAAGGATATCGATAATTTAATTAGATAACTGTTTTAAAACTCGTCTGGTCAGTAGTTTTAGTCCTATATTTGCCTCTTAATACAGTTTTACTTAAGCAAAAAATAGAAATATGGCCACACTAATTTTTATTTACCACAGAGTTAGCTTTTCGTATTTATATTTAAAAAAATTAAAAAAAAAAACAATCTCATGTAATGTCATTTGATTACCTAACTTACTACGTGAGCTTGTACAAAACCTATTTCTAGTCATGTATAATATTAAACTATGAATATAAAAATTTAATTTCTTTATCGGCATAAAACAGAAAATCTTCTAATTCAACGGACAAATTTTTATCGCCAAAAATCTGCATACCTCAACATATGACTTAAATATAACTTATTTACTAGTGTTAAATATGCAAAGTTTTACTTGTGAATGTAAGCAATTACTTATAGGGAATTTTTTAACTAAAAATAGGAACTGAAGAGAATATTTTGATTGTATGCTGGAGCAAATTTGGTTTCTTACTAATGCTGGATTGCTGAAAATGGTTACCATATTATAAGATTATAGGCAATGCACAACTACAAATAAATATATATTTAAATATTATATTGTTTTAATATTTTGAATTCATTTGCTAAATTTAGTTTCTTACTAATGCTGGATTGCTGAAAATGGTTACCATATTATAAGATTATAGGCAATGCACAACTACAAATAAATATATATTTAAATATTATATTGTTTTAATATTTTGAATTCATTTGTTAAATTTGGTTTCTTACTAATGCTGGATTGCTGAAAATGGTTACCATATTATAAGATTATAGGCAATGCACAACTACAAATAAATATATATTTAAATATTATATTGTTTTAATATTTTGAAATGATTTGTTATGTTTGGCCAGTTAAATTTGGAACTCAGAATAATATTGTACATTTCCACAAATTACAAACATTTCTTAGACAATATTAGTGATTTTTCAGTGATGAATACAGACGTACCTAAATGTACCTAAAACTGAAGTTTGTAATAAGGAGACCCCTAAAATTTGTTTAAAAAAATATCAATATTGTACAAACCTATATGAACAAGTTTTTTTTATGTGTCACTTATTTTTAATTTTTAACAATACCTAGTTGGCCTGTAAAATAATGACTAAATTAGAATTGCTTAACACATTTCTATTAGTGGTATTCAATTTAACAACAATGAAAATATTTTCTTGTTAATCCTTACATTTTGTTCTTAATGAACTTTTAGTGTAGTTATGAATAATGCATGATATATAATAATGCATGAACCTATGTCCAATTAAATATGCGTAAATACTTGTATATTTTTTGGAGTTAATTATTTGTTTAGATAAATTATTTTTAAGTATTTTAACATAATTAGTTACGCTTCAATTTCAACTCAACCAGACCTTTAGTACTTACGTCGAGAAGTTATGCTGAGGCGTTAAGGAGGAAATCTGGACGTTTTTCAAATATTCTGTGGGACGTGGAAGCGCCGGTACATGTGTGGGGGAGGGGGTAGGCGAGTCTCTTGAATAAAACAATAGCTAGTCGTAAAAACGCTTGCTTTTGTTCAACCATTGTAGCCATGTTTATCTAAAGTACATTTTTAAACTCGTACACTTTAAGGTTGATCGTTAAAATCAGTTAGTATTAAATATAAATATAAAAAGGCATGTTTGGTTTATTAATTAGAGTTGCCAATAAGTTCTCACTACATTAACTTTTTAGAAATACACCTCAAAATGTGCAACTCCAAAAATGATGATTGTTTATAAATCATTTTCAATACATGTTTAAAAGTCTATAAAAAACGTATATAAGATAATATTTTATTGGTTACAATTATTGGAAAAGTAGGGTTACAAAGTAATCCCTAATTAATTATAATTTTAATAGTGACGTCAACAGATAGACTAATTATAAGAACGAGGTTACTGGATGTCGAAAAAAATGTGTGCAGTCCTGTATAGTTATGGTATTATTCAAAATAACTAAAACTAAATAGGGGTGTGTGACGAACTATTGTACATTAGATATAAACAGCTTTACCAATACTGGGATACACAGTCTGTAGGAATATTGTGTATATTTTATTTAAAATAACCCTTTTGTAGTATGATGTAATTATTTTTGTTTTTGTTGTAAAACCAGATCGATAAAAGCTTAAAAACTGCCTGAATTTTTTGCATAATATGAACTCTTCATCAGTTTAATTCCTGAGGATTTTACAAAAAGTATAGCTAAAGTAGTAAGACTGGTATTCACAACTATTTCCAAGTCCTTATGGTTTTTACCTTAAATTTAAATAGTTTATAGATCAATATGATTTTAATTTTGGCGTAACGAGTAAATTATTTGCTTGGAAGGCTTATTAATGTCTTAAATACTTAGATATTAATAGCCTTATATTTTATATCCCCGTGCTAAACGTTCCTTTCATAATATCGTAGTATATAAGTTAAGGAAGTATTTAAATAATAGGATATTACTTTCTTATTGTACAGTAATGATAGTAAACATATTAAAGCCAAGTGTGTTAGAATAGAAAGTGAAAGATGTGATACAGTGATAGAAAAAGATAAATACAAAATTTATTTACACTACATTGTTTTGCACTTGAAAACATATTTAACATACACAAAACTGTCACAGTAACATAATAATACGGGCACACACACGTTTCATCTTCTCCAGGATGATTGAAAACAATTACCACCTAGCAAGTAAAATTATTTTATTGGTCTGAGTTAATACACCTAAACATAAAGCTTAAAAACATTCCCATTAAATACCATTTAACAAAAAGTATTTTACCAAACTTATATTTTATATCGATGAATATGCGTTCATATGTTCAAATCAAAAGTTTTAGTATATTTATGACGGTTTCGAAAGAAATATTTTAATGATACTAAAATTCAAACTGATTGTTTTAAGTTTTGTAAGAAAAAAATACAGCTTATATTGTTGAATCTAATAATGCCAATAGATTCAATTCAATTGTTCAATAGAAGATTATAACAAATATTTGTATCCGTAATGAAAAATGTCATTAATTCTAGAGATATATTGGATAAATTTAATAATTTTATTAAAAATACCTTCATAAAATATAGATATCTATTTTTGAATTGAAAATAAGAATATACTACAACAACAAACAAGAATTGAAAACAAGAATTTAATTGAAAACAAGAATATACTACAATCCAACACTAAAATATTTTACATAAATCCCTAATTACATCACTAACTATCCCAGGTAGTGAAAATTACAACATATAAACCTGGTAGTGACGTCAAAATGTAGAATACTCAATGTTCATGAATATAAACAAGTAAATTTCTTGTTAAGTGAGGGTAGTAAGTATTCCCGTCTTATGAAACTTGCTTCTGAGTTAACGAGTGGTTGATCTCAACACCCAGAAATGTAATATTAAAGTATGTATCAAGTTTCTCTCTTGTAGCTCACACGTAACTTTTTAATATTGAGTCTCTACAGTATAGTTTTGTTCTAAAATACTAATATGGACATAATAACTCATTTAAGTGATAAATAAAAAACCAATATTTGATACACAATACAATTTTTTTGTCATAGATCAGTCATTAGCTTGAACTTTAAATTTGGTCGAGGTTCGAGTTCGAGTATAAATTTCATTTCAATCAATACATCAATACATGGTAATATAGTATGATCTTAATAGTCCTAGTGCGTTCTTATGTCCAATGTATTACTAAAAAAACACAAGGTTTATCGATATCCTTTCGTGATTTCTTCTTAGTTCACAGATTCTGTTTTCATAGATTGTGCTATTGTTTTTTTCACCTACTCTTGGTGCTCGTCAAAGAAATCTTTCCACTCGTATGTGGATTGGCTATCCCCTCATTTTGCACTAACAATAATGGCGTCTGTCCACACGCCGTAAATACCCATAACGCTTTTTCTGGTCCTCCATTTGAACGCATGACTCTTGGAAGTAGTTTATCCATGAGCCTTACAACTATTTTACTAATTAGTTCCTGCACATACTTTGCATGTACAAAATTAGTAGGGGCATGCTCACATCAACCGTTTATGTGATCCTATAAAAAGACTCCAGAAACCTCCAACTGGACGAAGACTAAACAAGGTATACTCACATACTTAGCTTAGGCCCTACTTACGACGAGGACCGAAGTATACTTGACATGTGGAACAAATAACATAGAATAGAATACTTGTACTATAGTAGATAAGAAAGGAGAGTTTTAGGCTCAATTTTCTGGCCTCTGATTGGTCGAGAGCGGTCACGTGACCTTTTCAAGATGGCGGCGCCCATTTCCCGCCAAATTTCCTAACCTCACTTTTCCTAACCTCAAATTTCCCTCAAATTCCCAAATTTCCCTCCAAATTCCCACATCATACTATATGAAATTCACTGTTAACCTTGTTATACTGTATAAAATACACTCTTAACCTAACTTTTTCCATGTTATACTATATAAAATGCACTGTTAACCTTGTTATACTGTATAAAATACACTCTTAACCTAACTTTTTCCATGTTATACTATATAAAATGCACTGCTAACCTTGTTATACTATATAAAATACACTAACTTTTTCCATGTTATACTATATAAAATGCACTGTTAACCTTGTTATACTATATAAAATGCACTTTTTTGTCCAATATGGCGTCTTTTCCCTCCCGCGCCAACTCACACACCGTGGGAAAATTCCCTCCCAAAATTCCCTCATCCAAGATGGCGGCCTTTATACTATATAAAATACACTATAATAAATGGCTAACACGTCGTCTGCTGGTCGGGCGCGCATGCGCGTTGTTACTCTAATCATATATACACTATAACAAATTTAATATTCCATACACTATAATAAATGTAATACTCTATGTGGCTGACGTGATCGCAGCGCCCCTAGCGGCAACGTCGATTGGAGCGGACCTGGCGACATCAGCTGTGAGCGGGTGACGCATGCGCATGGACTTGCTTACTCTGTGCAAATGCGCACCTGGTGGCAAAACTTGTAACTAATGTCCTAGTGTGTGCTCTGATCCAGTTTCCACACCACCCAAGAGGTAGGATCTCGGCGCGTTTTTTATTATAGTGAGTTTCCCCAGTAGGCCTAATCTCACTAGCCGCATTGTTTATTGTAACTTGCCCCATCCATCGCAAGCTACGGTGGTAGCCACTCCATAACAAAATTGCTACCTCCCAGTATTATTTTTATGTTTTTTTGGGTCCCTCTGTAAGTAAAGACATCACTTTACTTGGAGAAGCCTTTCAATGTGACGCACAAACTTACAAAGGGCTTTTATTTTTCTTGTTACTAAAATATCCCTTACTAACACCCTGGACTTACAGAGTTTAAGCCAGCCATAGAGTGTTACACACATCCAAACTGTACGAGGGCCCATTGCATCTGCGACTCAAGGTCTTACGGGGATTAGCCCAGCCCCAAGCTGCAGTACCGCCTCAGGTCTTACACGTTTTACGGCTGCCTTAAAGAACAGTCGGGCGATTTTTTATTGAATTTGGGCCGCCCTCACCTCGACAGTTCATGTCCTGGACTTATGGAGTTTAGGCCAGCCATAGGACGCACATTCACACAGAGCTATGGATACGATAGTAACAATTTTTATCCAACTTTTTGTAGTAAAACTGAGCACTTACTAAGGCGCACTTGCCATCACTAGCATGTTGTGGTAAACAACAAGGTAAAAACGTATACATGTCGGGAACTGTCCAAGACTCGTCGAGTTCCTGAACATTCCCGTGAAATTTGGAAAGAAATAACTTTTTCTCCAATAAATAAATAAATAAATAGGTTTATTGCTTAAAACAATATATAATTGTACGGCAATCGTCATAGTTAATATTTATAGCTAAAATTTTCCATTCATACTAACATGAAAATCTCATTCAAACATACAATTTATTTTTCATACATGCTCCCTTTTATTCGGATTATCCCAGTCTAAACCCCTAGTCAGTCAGCCAATTAGATCCCCCATTCATGTGCCATGAACTCGTCGGTACTGTAGAAAGCGTTATCAATCAGAAACGTTTTCAGACGAGTTTTTGAATACCTTGGGCATTGTGGCACTTTTGATTACGTTAGGCAACCTGTTGACAAAATGAACTCCCGCCTGGGAAGGCAGTCGTTCATGGACCACCGTTCTGTGTCTCCCAGTTCGGTAGTCCTCCCTGCCTCTAGTTGGGTATGAGTGTAGGTCGCTACCTCTTACATGTTGGCATTTGGTCCTGAAGAACATGCACGTTTCTAAAATATAGAGACAAGGAAGTGTCAGCAGTTTTAGTTGTTTAAACGTTTCTTTGCACGACTCTCTGGGATTTAACTTTGCAATTATTCGAATTGCTTATTTTTGAAGTACAAAAACTCTTGTCAAAAGAGAGTTTGAGCAAGCCCCCCACAAAACTATCCCGTAGGAAATATGCGGGTAGATTACTCCATAATATGCCGTCATCAGTATCTGAGTAGGGCAATATTTTGCTAGTTGCCTCAGCACAAAAATGCCTGAAGACAATCTTGAGCATATGCTATCGACGTGAAATTCCCAGGTCAAACCTCGATCAAGGTGTATCCCAAGGAATTTCGTCGAATAAACTTCTTCGATCTCGGCCTCATCTATCATTACTGCAAGACTATGATCTGAGTCGACTTGTCGTAACCGGAACTGGATGAATGTGGATTTTGCAGGATTTGTTTTGAGGTTGAGCTGATTATACTGTTGAATTGTGTTATTGAGCTCTAAGAAGGACAATTGTTCCAGTTCGTTTTTTGAATTTGCTTTGAACCAGAGAGTCGTGTCATCGGCGTACTGAACGAGTCGCCCGTTGTGCACCGATAAGCCAACGTCATTGACGTAGACCAAGAAGAGGAGTGGGCTGAGAATAGCGCCCTGAGGTACCCCGTATCTCAGCAGCTCCTCCCTCGAACTAACATCTGAGACTTTTACAAATTGCCTTCTGTCACTAAGAAACGATTCAAGCCATCTAAGTGGCACTCCTCGTATCCCGTAATGTTCCAATTTACGAATAAGGATGTTGTGGTCCACACAGTCGAAGGCCTTTGATAAGTCTAGAAATACACTTAGTGTCATCTCTCCGCTCTCAATGCCCTCCACTATCATATCGACCAGACGCACCACCCCGTCTGTTGTCGATCTACCACTTCGGAAGCCGAATTGGTTGTCAGACAGTAAATCGTGGCTTTCCAAAAAATGTAAACAACGTGTAAGAAAAGCTTTCTCGAAAACCTTACTAAGAACAGGCAGCATTGAAATTGGTCGGTAATTTTGAGGGGACAAAGGATCACCCTTTTTGAAAATTGGGATAACTTTTGCAGTTTTGAGGGGGGTGGGAAAAGTCCCAGAGTGAAATGAAATATTAATCAAGTGTGTTAGTGGTCCTAATAATTGCTTCGAGCACTGTTTGAGGAGCCACGTTGACACATAGCTTGAGTCATTTGACTCTTAGTTGGAAGGTCTCTTATCACTCTGGCAACTTCCTCCTCATTAACTGGGCTCAGAGCCATGGAGGCTATCGGGCTGTGTTTTAAAAAAAAGGGATGGCTGGTTTACTGAGGTACTTAGTCCCTGGTCTGAACCAACTGAAGCAAAAAAACTATTGAACACACCAGCGACCTTTAAGGGATCATTGACGTGTTCGTTTCCAATTTGTAGTTCTATCTGTTTGTCTGTCAGTGGTTTCTTATTGTTTATGATGGCCCAAGCGGGTTTCGACACATTTTTTGAAGTGAGCAATCTTTTATTTACGTCATACGCCTTTGCGGCTCTTATGACTTTCCTATAGATCCGTTTATAATTTAGAAAATATTGTTTGAATCTTTCATTTGATGTGTGTTTTTTTATTTCATAAAGGAACAAAAATTTTTCTTTTGACACTAGAATACCTTTGGTAATTCATGTGCATTTACTGTGCTTCTTTTTTTGTTGTTTTTTAATTAAGGGACAGCTTACGTTTAGGTGAAAATTGAATGTGTTCAAGAATGTTGAAAATTGCTGCTCAACTGGGTCAATGAAGTTTAGAAAACTCCATCTCTCTCTCTCGAAAGCATAGAGTTAAGGAGTGCTATGTTATCGGGCCTCGTGACTCTGACTGTTTTTTGTGTAATAGGATTTCGTTGAGGTGCGTGGGTGTCAATGACAACCAACTGGCCGCAGTGGTCTGATATAGCTGTGTCGACCACAGACACCCTCGCGTCAATTAGGTTTGTCACAACGTTTTCGATGGCTGTCGCTGAACGATCCGTCACCGTCGTGGGAGAATCGATCGACCAGACCAAGCCGAACGACTTCAATAAGTTATCTAGTCGTCTAGTCGTGGCACTGTTAACATCGAGAGTATCGATATTAAAGTCCCCGACGATAACAAAGTCGTTCCGCCTATCCGTCACATCAGACAGCAATTGTTCCAAATTTTGAAAAAACAGATCTTCATTTCCGCTGGGGGATCTATATAACCCAATGATTGTGAGTTGTGAGGTTTTAGTCGTTACTTTCACCCCAGTTGTCTCAAAGATTTTGTCAGTTGAATCAGTCAGTCTGTATGGGGTAAAGAGAAATGAATCTTTCGTGAAGATTGCTACACCTCCTCCTTTAGTGGAAGTTCTGCAGTGAGAATTAGCTAATTGATAATTTAGAATGTTGAAGTGTTCAATATTGTTGTTATTGAAACCGTGTTCCGAGACGACCAAAATATCGGGATTGAGTTCCTCACACAAGAGAGTGAACTCATCTCCTTTGTTCGTTCCTACCTGAGCGTTTTGGTGCAACAGCGTAATTTTGTTTCCAAAATTTGTTACCTGATTAAAATTTTGTTTCCTGTTTTTTTTTTGTCGTTTATTTTTTGAACGAGGCTAGGTTTGGAGTCCCTAAAAAAATCAAACTTCCGTTTTCAAATCTTGGCCTAACTACTGAGTTGACAGTCTTTGGCTTGATTTGAGGCACTGTCTTGGCTGCGTCAGCATAGGTCACGTGTGGAAGTTCGAAAGGGGTCGAAGCTTGAGGGCCTCTTGTCCTGTGTGACTCATGTACAGACTGTCTTGTAGTCCTAGATGCCGCAGATCTTAGTTGAGATTTGGTAGAAGATAGTGCGCATGTCATAGTGGACAATTTTTCTGCTATTAGTTTAGCTAGGACTCGCTTTCCCCTCGCTCGCAGATGAAGGCCATGAGCGGTGTGGTGGTAGTGACCGATGCTGCTGATGTCCAGGACCTCCACCCCGCGATGGCGGGAGCACAGCTCCTGTATGTAATTGTTCACTGCGTTGACAGTTTTATGGATGGAGCTCCTGGGGTCGAGGTCGTATCTGGTAGTCAACGGTATTAAAATAATTGAGGAAGTCTTCTTTATTGTCTTGATGGTATCCTCCATATGTTTGTAGATTACGTCCTCTCTCCCAGCGTCAACAATCCTTTGGTATAGACTATATCAAAAGGTTTTAGTAAGCTACGAACTAGTTTGAAGTTAAAAGGTACACATCCCTCCTCCCAAAGTATTTTGTGAAACTTACGCTCACACCAATTGTTATCTTTCCGAACAGCACTATTTCAACTTACTTTCAGGATAAGGAGACTTGAAAACTATATTTACATTTACAAAAGGACCCACAACGACAAATTCTTTAACGATAAATCTATTGCGATTGTCTTTGAACCCATGAAACTCCACCACAGCCGGTGTCGACATGACTACTGTGGGCTTTGTCTTGACGGCTCCATCCTCTCAACTGAATAAATTAATTTAGTTTGATTATTAAATATTATTCC